>JXCR01147050.1:22311-112134 GCA_002079205.1 Phalaenopsis hybrid cultivar | reverse complement strand
AAATCACCTAAATCAAGCCATGGACCAAAGGTCCCCCAAATTAAGGGATCTTATTTCCAAAAATGCACATGCTTAAGATATCTTTGCCAAATCCAAGCACATTTGCATTAAATTGCTGTGATGGATTCGTCTGGGTTCCCTGAGCTCCTAGCCACCTCCCCTCGGCCGCCCGGCCAGCCTAGTGGCCGGAAAAGCCCAAAACCGAGAGCCACTCCCATGGCACCTCACCCAAATCAAACCTAGAGGCCAGCTCATCCAAATCAAACTATGGAGCTTCTCTGCTCTCCACCTAAGCACCACAATGCACCCAAACTTATGCCCTGAGAGCCACTCCATGGCCTTTTTTTTATAAAAACTCACCTTCCACGGCCATGGGAGGGGTGCTAAAAATTTCTCAAAGAGGCCTCTTCAAACTTCACACAGGGCTTCCCTAAGATCCCCTCAGTGCATTCCAATCATTTTCCCTCACCCATTCCCATTGCCGGAGCTCAATTTTGAGCTTGACCTCGCATTCCAACCATTCTCCCTCACCCATTCCCATTGTCGGAGCTCAATTTTGAGCTTGAAACCCTAGCATTCTAACCACTTTCCCTCACCCATTCCCATTGCCGGAGCCCAATTTTGAGCTCGACCCTGCCGAAAACCAGGACAGAACCCAATACACCTCCACACTCCACCAAACTTCAATTGCTTGTGCCCACAGCTTCACAAGAGTGAAAGAAGCCATCTAAGCCCCCTTCCACAGAGCCTCTACCATAGCTCTAGACCAACACCTGAAATCGAGCATGATCGAATTCATACCTAGACTTTACACCAAGACCAGGGACTCAATCCCTAGTCTCCTTGGAACCCAACGAACGTGCCAAGCACCTCTAATCGAAGCCTCCCTTCTCAGAGCAAAGGTATAAAACTCCTCCTCCTCCCGAGCTTATTTTGATTCTTCATTTACCTAAGTTTAATTTCATGGTACCTTAGTTGTATGGATGTGTTCGTCTCACTTAGACGAGTCCATAGAATCAAATCCGAGGTGATTTAGTTGAGTCTAGGCCAAGATCTTAAGCTTTTAGTCTGGATGGGCACGGGATCATTCTATCGGGGACGATGACGGGGAGCAGTTCGATCAAGTGTGTATCAAATGGATGGGGGAGATCGAACTAGACGGNTTAAGAACTCCTCTGCCCTCCACCTAAGCACCACAATGCACCCAAACTTGTGCTCTGAGAGCCACCCCATGAACATTTTTGTAAAAAATCACCTCCACGGCCATGGGAGTAGTACTAAAATTTTTCTCAAAGAGAGCCTCCCAAATCACTCACAGAGCTTCCTTGAGATCTCCACAGCCCATTCCAATCACTCCACTGCCTTGATTCCCCTTGTATAACCCTAATTTTGAGCTTAAAAATTAGGGCAGAAATAGGACATCTCTAAAAACTCCACCAAACATCAATTGCTTGTGCCCACACCTTCACAACAGTAAGAGAAGACAAAGCGCCATCAAATTACCCTCTAAAATAGCCTCCACCATAGCTCTAGACCAACACCTGAAATCAAGCTCCTAGGCCTTACACCACAATAAGAGGCTTAATTCCTAGCCTCTTTGGACCCCAACGAACGTGCTGAGCACCTTTGATTGAAGCCTCCCTTCTCAGAGCAAAGGTATAAAACTTTTCCTCCTCCCGAGCCTATTTTGATTCTCCATTTACTTGGGCTTGATTTCATGACACATTAACCGTATGGATGTGTTCGTCTCACTAACACGAACATTTAAAAAAAATTTCACTTAATTTAGTTGAGAAATGAGAGAGATCATAAGCCTTGAAGATGGACGGCTCTTGACTTAAGCCATTGGCGATGATGACCACGCGCCGTCCGATCTCGTGTGCATCTAATGGATGGCCAAGATGAAGCCAGACAACACTTCTTTACATAAACAACATGATGCATGGCTGCTGGCATGGACAGTGACGTCAAATAGGAGCGTGCCGCGTGGAGTTTCGGAGCTGCCTAAGATCTACATAGCGTCGCGTGGATAAGTAGAAAAATAGGCCTTTTTCTATTTATTTAAATTCCCTAAACTTCAAAATTCCATAACTTTGTGTAGAAAAATCACAAAAATAAAATAAAAATACCCTCTTGCTCAGTGAACATGGGAGAATAATGTGGAATAAAATTCAAGTCCATTTGGTCCATAAAGTATTTTTAATTAATTAAACACTATTTGGGATCATTTGATTCTCCATGCATATTGATATATCACCTTGGCTTGAAATTTTGGCATGTTGTAGCCTCTGTTAATTGAAATATCCTCTGATTTTCCCAAAGTCAGAGGAGGTTTCTTATACAGAAATCCATATTTTTCAAGTTCTTGCACATTATTTCCCTAAACTAATCATGGAAATTAGCATATTGATTAGAAAATTCTAAGAAAATTTTAGAAAGCTTTTGGAAATAATTTCATGGGTCAAGTCATTTAAAATGCACTTAAATTTTACAAACACTATATCACTAAAATAATTTATTTTGAAAAATATAAACATTTAAACGATTTTTTTATCTCCACTGTGGTTTATGATCCAGAGAACTCACTATAAAAATTTCAAAATATTTTAAGTTCATTTGATTACTTGAGTTGATTTTTAAAGATAAATACCACTTTTGACACTTAAATGATTTTTAAAAAAATCAAAATATAACTCAAAAAATTATGAAACTTATTTTTTTGAGTTCTCTGTGATTTTTTTAAAATCAAAATATAACTCAAAAAATTATGAAACTTAGTTTTTTTGAGTTCTCTGTGATCATATTTTTAAAAATCAAAATATATCTCAAAAAATTATGAAACTTAGTTTTTTTGAGTTCTCTGTAATCAGAAAAAAATCAAAATATAACTCAAAAAATTATAAAACTTAGTTTTTTGAGTTCTCTGTGATCAGGGGAATCAAAATATAACTCAAAAAATTATGAAACTTAGTTTTTTGAGTTCTCTATTATCAGGGGTGTTTTCTAAAAATAAAATTATATTTAAAATAAAAACTTGATTTTTAGCCTATTTTAAATATTTGAATAATTATAAAAATAAAATAATATTTAGAATAAAAACTTGATTTTTAGCCTATTTTAAATATTTAAAAAATTCATAAAAAACACAAAAATAACAAAATTCATGGAAATTTTCTAAATTGCTTCCTAATCACTTAGGGACAATTAGAATATTTTTCATGATGTTGAATTTCAAAGTTCTAATCACTTAGGGACAATTAGAATATTCCTAATCACTTAGGGACAAAATTCATGGAAATGTTCTAAATAAAGATATTGAATTTCAAAGCTTAAAAATAATTTTTAAAGGCTAAAAATGAGTTTTCATTAAAAATAATTCCAATATATCAAATATAAATCAGAAAAATATGAAATTTGCTCCTCTGGGTTCTCTAACCTTAGAGAGATTTTTCAAAGACACAAAACTTAATTTACATGATTTAAAATATTTTATTTTTATTAAATAACCCAGAACTTAAAATAATTCTGATAAATCACAGAGCATTCAAAAAATATGAAATTTGGTCCAAAGGCTTCTCTGGTCTAGGTCTACCACTAGTAAGAATTTCAAANAGGTAGGATAAAAATTTCAAAGTCATTTGAATTGAATTTGACAAATTATGAAGTGTCAGAGCCTTAGGGACAAATGTGTAATTTTGGAAATTTAGCCTTAATTAACATTTAGGTTTAAGTCAAAGAGGGAAATGGGCAACCTCTGATCTTAATCAATTTATTTGATGTTTGGAACACGAGGGGTTAATTGGTAGAAACCAATCTCACTTTCTTAATTAAGTTAATAAGTTTCTCAATTATTAAAATTTGGAAGTATGATTTTTAAAGTTATAAATTTATTAGTTTAATACCCCTATTTTGATTTTCAAATAAAAATTCAAATTATGAATCATGACCACTTAAAGCTTAAACTTTTCAAAACTAATTAAGACACTCACCTAAGTCTCAAGGGCTTAGGCTAAATCAAAATTGACTAAATGGGATTAGAGAAATAAACATAACATAATCAAACATCCTTGAAACACCGCTAAGCCTAATTAAAAAATTGGCTAAGTGTTCATGTTACACAAACTTGCCCTTTAAGGAAATTCAATCTCATAATTTTCAAATTAAATGATAAATGATAATTACCCATTTCTTACGGATAAATTAAGACATCAATGTTCACTGAGCATTAGAAGTATTCACAGGATGAACCATTAAGCTATATAATAAGTTTAAATGGGACTCGAGGCTTTTCACCAGTTGGTGAGAGGGAGGCATGGACCTGCTTCCTCCTCCTAACTTGTTGGAACCTCAGAGGTCTATTAAACTTAATATACTTTGCTCAATGAAATCATCCTTAATTAAAATTTTAAGGACTCACCAAAATACAACATAGAGTTAGGAAAACCACAAGAACTTTACTTTTCTAGCTCTTCATAACTGCCCTTACATGCATTTTTAAGTTTCAGGTGGTGGAACGAGAAGACTCGCCAAGTATGCTTTTACAGTTTATAAAACCGTATTTCTTGTGCCTTTTCCTTACATGCTTCTCTTTATGCTTACGTTGTTTCTTTTTTATACTTGCATTTACCTACATGTATGAAAACAACATAAAATTGCATGTTAACCAAAACCAAAGCCCAAAAATAAAACTAAAATCAACCAAGATAAAATCAACTGCCACAACATTCAAAATATAAAACAACTCAAAATTTAATCACAAACATCACACAAAACTAAAATTGCAACTAAATTAAGATGCCTCTATCAGATGATCGGGAATCCCTCGGAGGAGGTAACCTACGGTTGCTAACGAGGCTTCCCACAGTTTAAATGAAATTATGGAACTCATTAAGTTGGGTTTAGTAAGTTCATTTGGAATAAGTAAATCTAATAGAAAATAGCAGTGCCGGAACAAGGGAACCGTAGGATCCTAACCGATGTCTCTCTAATCAACTTTAATATGCCCTCATAAAATTTAAAGAACTTCAACTATGGGGCTACCTGATTTGACATTATAACTTGACACACTAGAAAACTAAAACACATCGCAGTGAGGAACATGAAGCTAGCATGGTGGGCAACATGNTTTCGCAGACCAGACGGACGTCATACTTTCCTTAGTTTATTTGATCGAGCCTCATCCTCNCATCTAAAGGGGACTGTCGATCGACATTGGATCTATAATTGTGAAGTCAATTTTGGGCCTGATCGTTCACGGGTCAACTTATGGGCTTAGACACCCCTCCACAATTTTTTCACTTCGCAGTCAGTTCCAAGTGTCCTACAAAAATTGAGAAAGGGTACTGCTACCTTGGAAGCCTTAGGATCCAATTGAAAGATTCCTAGTTTTTGAAGATCTCTGTATAGTTAAGACTAAGCATAGGATGTTTTGTTTTCAACATTTTGAGTGTTGTGTCGTTGAGACTAAGCATAAGATGTTTTGTTTTCAGCGTTTTGAGTGTTGTGGTTTGGATTGTGACGCTGAATTTAATGTATTGAGGTTGAGAAAATACCAAACTTAGGTGTGTTATGTAACGTATATTGTACCCCATAGAATTCATATATAAATGTAATGTTTTGCTTTGTGAAAGTTTATATGTGCGAAGTACATCATTTAGTAACTTAAAATTATATCTATAATGATTAAATGGATGTCGTTTAGGCTTGGAATTGATCGAAATTGTAAAAATCTGGAATTTGGACAAAATCAATAAAGCTCGCCGACGGCGCCCTAGATGTCGCCGACGACAAGATTTTCTCGAGACTTAGGATTTAAATTTCAATTGAGAGCGCCGACGGCGCCATCGACCCCTCTGATGGCGAGCTCACGAAAAACACCTTTAACCACGATTTTGACCAGTCAACCGCCACTATTCATCATCCCCTTCCTCCTAAAAATGCCATTTTCGACCTAGGGCTTGAAAGATCTTGGATTGGGAGGCAATTTCAAGACTTTTTGACACCGGATTTGATCATCTTTAGGTAAGAGCTTCACTCCAAGCTAAAAATATTTGATTTTCACCATAGATTTCTTCCACAATGAGGAGATCCAAAAATTTTGAGAATGTGAAGAAAATTTGGAAAGAAATTCATGGATGTTAATGTTGAACTCTTAGAATTACTATTTGAAGCCATGATTTGCATATTTGAAGTAATTTTTGTAATTTTTTTATAATTTGATTAGATTGAATTGGGTCCACGACAAAAGAGAAGAGTTAAGTTTGACGAGGCTCGCTTCGTCAATGCGATGGCTCAAACAAAATTTACTTCCATATTTAAATAAAAGAAGTGCATACAAGATCGAGTTTTTGAAAGTACGGGAGGAGAAATCGAATAAGTTATTGCCGAGCGAAGGTGGGAAGACTTTTGTTACACCACCAATAAAGCTGATGCAAATGTTGTAAAGGAGTTCAGCGCCAATGTGATTTAATCTGATGACGGAATTGTTTAAGTGTGTGGATTCCCTGTTGAGTTTACATCCAACTGCATCAACACTTTTTATGAAGTCCCGGACTCTTATAGCTGCCACTATGAATCCGTTAGTACAATGGAAGGCCTTCAATGATGTGATCAACTTTCTCACTGATGGGAAAGGAACATGGAAGATAAAGCAGCGAGAACGAGTAAATTTTTTTGCTTCCATACTGAATGCCACCTCTAAGGCGTGACACTATTTCATTTCCTCTATTCTGTTACCCACCTATTACCATAGTGAGGTAACTAGATATAAAGCTATTCTGAATTTTTGTATTCAGAATAGTAGAACTATAAATGTGGGGAGAATAATTCTTAAGAATATATTGACTACGGTGAGGAGTGAGACAAGTGGAGGTCTAGGACATCCTGGACTTATTTATACAATTTGTAAACTTTCTGGAGTGGAAAGTGGAGATGAAGAATGGGTTTATCTTATGAAACCCATTAGTAAGGCTAATTTGAAGACTTATGAATCCCATGAGAAATGGAGAACTGGGAGTAGAAGTCAAGAACCTTCTACTAGTAGAGATGTCCCCTCTACAAGTTATGATCTTCCACCTTCTAGTTCCCCTACCCTTTCTGACTTGATGAATGAGTTGACCTTGCAGCGGAAGAGCATAGACTTGATAAGTGAAAGGATTGAAGGTTTAGAACATCGACACGATTACGATAGTGAATACCTACAAAGGCATTAAAATTTTGAGGTAGCCTATTATGAAGCTCAGGCCCGACACTACAGAGGTGAGCCTGATGTTACGTTTCCTGAGTGCCGCCGATATACTCACNAAAAAATTATGGAAGTGAGGAGAAGCTTGAGGATATGCCTAATCAAAAATTGGCTTCACTGGAACTACCTAAAGGAAAAACTTAAATACATTCCTGAACTTATATTTATGTAATAGGTCTTTTACTAGTAGAGTTCTCAGGAAGTTCCTATCTTTTGGATATTCTATGTGACTTAATATTGCAACATATAGTCATTCTTGAAATAAATAGAAGACTAGAACTCTTAAACTTGATGACTAGATAATCTTGTGGCTACAAAGCTAATTCAGTTACTTGAATTTTTCCTCAAAATCTCAGTATGATATTTATTTAAATCAAACTTATAGTATTTCTGAATTAAAAATTTACTACAGTGGATCATAACTTTTATGTAGTACCAAAATTCCTTGAGGACAAGTAATAGTTAAGTTTGGGGGATTTTCATCAAAGGAAAATATGTTGAGATTTTTATACCTATTTTATAATATTTTTGATGTTATTTCACTTTAAAGAAACGTATTTTTGATGTTTTGTTGCAGGAATGATGAATTAGGGTCATTGGAGCAAAAAGATGCAAAAAGGAGCTAATTTGGAGCAAAAAGGACCAAAATGTGGAGAATTGAACTAGGCCACCGACGACGCCCTTGACCCCGCCGACAACGAGTTTTTCCCGAGACTGCAAGACAAAATGCTTCAAAAGCCCGCCAACAGCGCCCTCAAGGCCGCCGATGGCGAGATCGACAGTTATGCATACTCAAGCTTTGGATAAGGCAAAATTTTAAAATGATGCTTAGGCAACTCTTGGGAAAGCTCATCCACAACTTTAAAAGAAGATTTTGGCCAAAAATTACTTAGGCAACTCTTGGGAAAGCTCATCCACAACTTTAAAAGAAGATTTTGGCCGAAAATTGAAGAGAGCCTGGCTTAGGCATCTTGGGAAAGCTCATCCACAACTTTAAAAGAATATTTTGGCCAAAAATTGAGAGAGTCTAGAGGCCTTGGAAGTTAGAGAGGTTCCATTAGTGTGTAGAATTTCCAAGAGAGTGTAATAATTGTGAGGAATTCTTCGAGAGATTATAAGAGTGGAGGAAAAGTGAGATATTTCTTCCTCCTTGCTACTTTGAAGAGGAATTCTGTGTGTTGTAAATAAAGGAGGAGATTCAGAGGAACTTTGAGGAGTGTTCTTAGAGAGAAATTAGAGATAAGTTATTTACTTGTTGTAGTTTGTATGACTTGGATTTTATATATGAATTCCAACTTTTGTTGTGTTTTCCCCATGAGATCTAAGTAGTTTTCTCTATCTTTCTTGTTGCCATGAATTCTGAGTTTTGTTGTATTTTCTCCATGAGTTCTGAGTAGTTTTCTCTGTCTTTCTCATTGTCTTATTTGTTGTGTTTTCCCCATGAGATATGAGTAGTTTTCTTTGTCTTTCTCCTTGTCTTGAGATTTTTTGTGTTTTTCCCATGAGATCTGAGTAGTTTTCTCTGTCTTTCTCCTTGTCTTGAGATTTGCATGGTGATTTGAATTGGTGAAGCCATGAAAATGTTTAAGAAATTATGATGATCTTTTCACTTCAATCTTAATTTACTTTCAATTTCGCCAATTGATTTGTTAAAATATGTTGAGTTTTACAACTAAAGTGAAGNAAGATTACATCCAAGATTCAGGGAGGTCAAAGCCCTTGGAAGTTGGGTGCAAATAAATAGGGAAATAATCTTATCGGGCGTAGAATCGGAGATTTTAGAGTGTTAGATGAAATCCCCAATTTGGTCCTATCGTTTGGGTGCTGAAGTGTAGATGTTAGCCCTCAGGCGAGGAAATAAATAGGAAAATAAAATTATCGGGTGTTGAATTGGAGATTTTAGAGTGACAGACTAAAATCTCTAATTCGGTCCTATCGTTTGGGTGCTGATGTGTAGATGTTAGCCCTCAAGTGAGGGGAACGTGAAAGCTCCAAAGTGAGAGTCGGTATCCTCCCAGCCTAGGAAATAAAATTATCGGGCGTAGAATTGGAGATTTTAGAGTGACAGACTAAAATCCTCAATTGAAATAGGGAAATAAAATTATCGGGCTTAGAATTGGAGATTTTAGAGTGATAGACTAAAATCCCCAATTCAATCCTATTGTTTGGGTGTTGAAGTGTAGATGTTAGCCCTCAGGTGAGGGGAACGTGAGAGCTCCAAAGTGAGAGCCATTATCGGGCGTAGAATTGGAGATTTTAGAGTGACAGACTAAAATCCTCAATTCGGTCCCATTTGGGTGCTGAAGTGTAGATGTTAGCCCTCAGGCGAGGGGAACATGGGAGCTCCGAAGTGAGATCCGGGGTGCTGATGTGTAGATGTTAGCCCTTAGGCGGGAACGTGGGAGCTCCGAAGTGAGAGTCGGTGCTGATGTGTAGATGTTAGCCCTCAGGTGAGGGGAACATGGGAGCTCCGAAGTGAGAGCAGTGCTGAAGTGTAGATGTTAGCCCTCAGGTGAGGGGAACGTGGGAGCTCCAAAGTGAGAGCCAGTGTGTAGATGTTAGCCCTCAGGTGAGGGGAACGTGGGAGCTCCGAAGTGAGAGTCGGTATCCTTCCATCCTAGCCACAGATTCAGTAAACAACCGTAGGATTAGTCAATGTTCTTTATGCCTGGACCAAAGGGTAAAGAATAAGTATGCTTCTATTTGGCACAATCTAAATGGAACTAATTCACTTTATTCATTCACTATAATTTCTTGACAAGGAGAACGATGCTTTCTTATATATTGAATATCGTAAACCCTCCTTAGTATCATTAGTTATTTAATATTTATTAAAATTATCTATTTATTTCAATTGTCTATTAGTGAGAGATAAGCAAATTGAACTTCATTGTTGTTATTAAAGTATTTCTTTTCTAAAATATTAGTCTGCAGTTCTAACCACTTCCTGTGGGATCGATATCTAGGACTCCATTAGAGCACTATATTACTTGAGCGATACATATACTTGCGTTGATAACTGTGACTTTACAATTATTGAATATTCATTACGTCCATAATTATCTTATATTTTAAGCATATAAAAAGTTGCTGTCAAACGTCAATTGATTAATCGAGTATCCTATCCTTGGAATAATTAGTTTGTTGAGTTTCACTGAGCAACGGGGAAGTCAGACTTTAAACTTAGATGATTTATGGAACAATATGGTAAGTGCAAAATGAACTCAGAACATTTTAAGAGATCTTCAAAATGGTCCATGGTCATGCCTAGAGCATTTTGAAATATATTGGACATAACAAAACAACAATTGTAACTAAATTAAGATGTCTTTATTGGATGTCAGGTATCCCTCGAAGTAGGTAACCTACGGTTGCTAACTAGACTTCCCACTGTCTAAATGAAAGTATGAACTCATTAAGTTGAGTATAGTAATTTGATTTGGACTAAGTGAATCTAATAGAAAATAGTGGTGCCGTAATTAGGGAACCATAGGATCCTAACCGGTGCCACTTAAATCAAATTTAACATGTTGTGACCTCATTTTTGGTTGAGGTTTAGTTTTTTTTTCTCTTTAGTAATAAGGTCTAGCCATAGGATTTTCCTATTGACTATTCTTAGAAAACTAGAAAAGACACCCTCAACACTAGAAATTCCAAAATCTTCTCTACTCAACTTGAAGTTTCACATGTTGGTCTCAACCTCTAAATACTTAGTAGGTGGGGTCATTATGGGGGAAACTCAAGATGAGTCTCCCTTAGGACTGCTGGACCTTAGGATTGACCCTTGGTGTTAGTCTGGAGCTAGGGCACTCACTACACTCACTACACTCATCTACACTCACAATCACTCACAACTCTAAACTCCAATTTCTAGCCTAGGTCCCTTGATCATTTTGGCATACTCATGTAGATGGTCGCCTAAACCTATGAGCCCTAGGGTCATGGTTTGACTAAGACCACTATGTAGAGGACCCAAAATGGGGTTTCCATTGGTCTATGGCTTGTTAGTAATGGTTGGTACCTCAACTATACCAAAATACCCACCTTGGCCTTTTGCCCTTAAAACACCCCCAAATTACCAAAATACCCCTCCATAGCCCAAAATCTCAAATTTTCCAAAAATTCCTAAAAAATTTCAATAAATCCCAAATATTCCCAATTTCATTTCTCTTAACTACCACATGACCCAATTTGGCTAATTTGACCATCTTTAACCAAAATTCCCAAATTTACCTTTAAAGACACAAATTTCCCCAAATTCAACCCAAATGTCCATCAATTTGATCTCAATTGGCCCTAATTTTAATCCTAAACTTAAATTAAATTTTTATATGGCCAAGCTAAACAAAATCCAAGTTTAATTTGTGCATGATTTGAGCCTAATTTTGATTTAGATCAAAACCCCAATTTTGACCGTATGACCTAATCTCATCAAATTGAACCCATAGCCTAGCCAATTGGCCCCAATTAATGTATAAAAATCTTCATAACCTTCCTAAAAATCAAAATAAACCATCAATTGGCCTTGGTGAAGCCTCAAATCCATTTGATTTTGGCCTAAATCCAAAATTCCCAAATTTAGCCCCAAATTGGCTTAGCCCCCAAATTTCACCCAATTAATAAACTTAACCTCCAAATTGGCATCCAATTCATGTTTAAAACTCTTCATGAAGTCCCTATTTACCAGTTACAACTATCATTTTTGACTTAGCCCAAGGCTAACCCAAGCTAGACCTAAGCCTAGCCCAAAATGACCAAATTGACTAAAACTCAAAATTCCTTCAAATTGACCCTTCAATTGAACTCAGAACCACTTCCATTCTTCACCAAAGTTGTTCCTTATGATTGTATACACAAAATGAAACATTTATTTGGGCCAATTTACTTGTCTAACATTGTCCAAATCCAAGTTTTGGTCATTTGCACCCACTTGGGCTCATATACTAAATGAGTCCTAACCACCCTAAAGTCACCAAATTAACTCCATCACAGCCATTAGTTGGACTTAGTGACCATTCCAAACACCATGAAACCTCCTAAATCAAGCCATGGACCAAAGATCCCCCAAATTAAAAGATATTATTTCCAAAAATGCATGTGCTTATGATATCTTTACCAAAATTAGGTATTATTGCACTAAATTGCTATGACATATTCCCCTGGGTTCCCTGAGCTCCTAGCCACCTCCCCCTGGCTGGCCGGCCAGCCTAGTGGCCGAAAAAGCTCAAAACCAAGAGCCACTCCAATGGACCTCACCCAACTCAAACTTAGAGTCTAGCTCATCCACACCAATTGAGAGAGCTCCTCTGCCCTCCACCTAAGCACCACAATGAAGCCAAGCTTATGCCCTGAAAGCCACCCCCATGGCCATTTTTATAAAAACTCACCTCCATAGCCATGGGAGGGGTGCTAAAATTTTCTTAGTGAGGCCTCTCCAAACTTCATACAGACCTTCCCTAAGATCGCCTCAGTGCATTCCAACCACTTTCCCTCACCAATTCCCATTGTCGGAGATCAATTTTGAGCTTAGGACCTTGCCGAAAACCAGGGCAGAGCCCATTACGTCTCCACACTCCACCAAACTCAAATTAACTCTACCCACACCTTCAAAATAGTGAAAGAAGCCAAGCCCCATAAAATCCCCCTTCCACCGAGCCTCTACCATAGCTCTAGATCAACACCCAAATCCGGTCGTGATTGAATTCATACCTAGGCCTCACACCAAGATCAGAGACTTAATCCCTAGCCTCTTTGGATCATAGAAAACGTGCCAAGACCCTCTGATCAAAGCTTCACTTCTCAGAGCAATGGTATAAAACCTCACCTCATCCCGAGCCTATTTTGATTCTCCATTTAATTAAGCTTAATTTAATTGCATGAATATCGTATGGCTGTGTTCGTCTCCCTTAGACGAGTCCATAGGACCAAACCCGAGGTGATTTGGTTGAGTCTAGGCTGAGATCTTAGAGTTTTAGTGTGGACATTCACGGGATCATTCTATCGTAGATGATGACGGGGAGCCGTTTGATCAAACGTGTATGAAATGGACAGAGGAGATTGAGGCAGACAGCGCTTCGAGACATAAACAACGGGCCGAGTCAGCTACGGAGACGGCGGAGTCCAGCCAGAGCGTGCCACGCATTCCTTTGGAGCTACCTAGGATCCAATCAGCATGCGCGTTTTAAGTAGAAAAATAGGGCTTTTTTTATTTATTTAAACTCCCTAAACTTCAAAAATCCATAACTTTGTGTAGAAAATTCACAAAAATAAAATTAAAATACCCACTTTCTCAATGAATAGAGGAAAATAATGTGAAATAAATTTCAAGTCCATTTGATGCATATTTTATTTTTAAATAATTAAACACTATTTTGAATCATTTGATTCTCCAAGCATATTGATACATCACCTTGGCTTGAAATTTTGGCATGTTGTAGCCTCTATCAAGAGAAACATTCTCTGATTTTTCCAAAGTCAAAGGAGGTTCTTCGATACAGATCCATATTTTTCAAGTTTTTTCACATTATTTCCCTAAAATAATCATGAAAATTAGCATGTTGCTTAGAAAATTCCAAGAAAATTTTTGATGGTCCACCATGACCAGAGAAGCTTTTAAAAATAATTTCATGGGTCAAGTCATTTAAAATGCACTTAAATTTTACAAACATTAAATCATTAAGATAATTAATTTTGGAATTATTGATTTTTAATCTCCACTTTGATTCTTGATCTAGAGAACTCATCATAAAAATTTCATAATATTTTGAGTACATTTGATAACTTAAGTTGATTTTTAAAGATAAATACCACTTTTGACACCTAAATGATTTTTAAAAATCAAAATATAACTAAAAAAATTATGAAACTTAGTTTTTTGAGTTTTCTGTGATCAGGGACATTTTATAAAAATAAAATAATATTTAGAATAAAAACTTGATATTTAGCTTATTTTAAATATTTAAAATAACTAAAAATTCATAAAAAAAACACAAAAATAGTAAAATTCATAAATGTTCTAAATTGCTTCCTAATCACTTAGGAACAATTAGAATATTTTTCCTGATTTTCTAGACCTATTTTAAATATTTAAATAATTAAAAATTCATAAAAATCACAAAAATAATAAAACTCATTGATATGTAGCCTATTTTAAATATTTAAAATAATTAAAAAATTCATAAAAATCACAAAAATAATGAAACTCATGGAAATGTTCTAAATTGTTTCAAGTAAAAATTCATAAAAATCACAAAAATAATAAAACTCATGAAAATGTTCTAAATTGCTTCCCGAATAATTAGAATATTTTTCCTAAATAAAGATATTGAATTTTAAAGCTTAAAAATAACTTTTAAAAGGCTAAAAATAAGTTTTTGAATTTTAAAGCTTAAAAATAATTTTTAAAGGCTAAAAAATGAGTTTACACTAAAATAATTTCAATAAATCAAAGAAAAATCAGAAAAATATGATTTCAAAGCATTAAAAATAATTTTTAAATTTTTCCTGATTTTCTAAATAAAGATATTGAATTTCAAAGCTTAAAAATAATTTTTTAAAAGCTAAAAATGAATTTTCACTAAAATAATTTCAATAAATCAAAGACAAATCAAAATTATATGAAACTTGCCCCTCTTAGTTCTCTAACCTTAGAGAGATTTTTCAAAAATACAAAACTAAATTTTCACCACTTAAAATATTTAATTTTTATTAAATAACCCAAAAATTAAAATAATTCAGATAAATCACAAAAAATTCAAAAAATAATGAAATTTCCTCAAAAGACTTCTCTAGTCTAGGTCTACCGCCAATAAAAGTTTCAAAGGATTAAAATTTACCTTGGTCAAGTTAGGAATTTTCTTTGAAAAATCCTGTTTTTTGCATGAAAATAATTATATAAAATAAATTAAAATCTGACAAATCATATTTTCTCCTCCGATATCTTAATTGACCCATGAATGAGGTAGAATAAAAATTTCAAAGTCATTTGAATTGAATTTGACAAATTATGAAGTGTTAGAGCCTTAGGGGCAAATAAGTAATTTTGGAAATTTAGCCTTAATTAACATTTAGGCTTAAGTTAAGGAGGGAAATGGGCAACCTCTGATCTTAATCAATTTGCTTGATGTTTGGAACACAAGGGCTTAACNACATAGAGTTAGGAAAACCACCAGAACTTTACTTTTCCTGCTCTTCATAAATGCCCTCACATGCATTTTTAATTTTCAGGTAGTGGAACGAGAATACTCGCTAGGTACGCTTTTACAGTGTATAGTATTGTCTTTCTTGTGCCTTTTCCTTACATGCTTCTCTTTATGCTTACATTTCTTTTTTTCTATAATTGCATTTACCTACATGTATGAAAACAACATAAACTTGCATGTTGAGCAAAACCAAGGCCCAAAACAAAAACTATAAACAACCAAGATAAAATCCACCACCACAACATTCAAAATATAAAACAACTCAAAATTTAATAACAAAAATCACACAAAACTACAATTTCAACTAAATTAAGATGTCTCTTTTGGATGATCGGGGATCCCTCGGAGGAGGTAACCTACGGTTGCTAACGAGGCTTCCCACAGTTTAAATGAAATTATGGAACTCATTATGTTAAGTTTAGTAAGTTCATTTGGACTAAGTGAATCCAATAGAAAATAGTAGTGCCGGAACGAGGGAATCGTAGGATCCTAACCAGTGTCACTCTAATCAACTTTAATATGCTCTCATAAAATTTAAAAAATTTCAACCATAGGGCCACCTGATTGGGTATTATAACTTCACACACTAGAAAACTCAAACTCGTCGCAGCAAGGAGCTTGGAGCTAGCATGGCGGGCAGCACAACCATCTTCAATAGCAAAACTTGTCCTCACCAGCTAAACCAATCTTCCTTCCTTAGACTTAAACAACAAAGCCATAGGAATTTGAGGTTGCTTGCTTATGCAACGTAAATCCTCACCTTCTCTTTAGGCTTTTGTATAGCCCTGCTATACAATATAATCCGTAACTCATCTTAGTATTCCGAGGTTGTTGTTTGTCACGACCTAAATCCTCATATCTTTCAGGTTATTTATGTGATTGTTTCACACGAATGTAAGCCCTAACTAATAAAATTGGTAGGATGAAACACTTAATTTTTTCTCCTCAAAACTGAAGCCAAACTTTAGGATAGCTTGAGAAGTCACCGAGGTTTGCCTCTGGATCCATGACATCCCGTAGTTCTTCCTCCTTTGGACTCTACAATAAAATGTTCCAAATTTGAACCAATCCCCTTTCACACCTCTACATCTGATTTCATTAAAAAGTCCTACCCTTTGAAATTTCCTTGAAGATAATATTTCCCACCTCTACGTCCGATTTTGTTGAAGAGTCTTACCCTTTGAAATTCCTTGAAGATAATATTTCTACTCTACGTCCGATTTCGTTGAAGAGTCCTACCCTTTGAAATTCCTTGAAGATAATATTTCTCATTTTATCGAGAGTTTTCTTAGGTGACTTTGGTCATTTAAGATGTAATTAACTATAGGGGCTTACCCAGAGTCTTCTTAAGTGACTTTGGTCATTTAAGATGTAATTAACTATAGGGGCTTGCCCTTATCGAAAGCATGTCCAAACCCAGCTTAATATAAACCAATTTAATCCTTTATATTAAATAGGGGAACTTGTTGGCAAATACAAAGGTTTCACAGACCAAACAGACGTCATACTTTCCTTAGTTTATTTGATCGAGTCACATCCTCAAGTCTTGTGTTTATCCCTCGGGATAAATACAGGATTTGAGGTACAGTGCTCTTTCATTTAAACTATGAAAAATATGGGGCCAGTTTGATCTCACACTTCAACGTCCTTCTAAAGCGGGCGACAGAATTTTGATTCCGGCGACCGACAGCTTCTTACGGGCAACTCCTCACAAACCCCCGAAATAGCGCCGACAGCTTCTAACGACTCTGCTGGGGACAAGCTTTTCTCTCCATACAAATCAGGAAATATTATCTCCACACATCGGTAATGTGTCCATGCCCCTCTTGGACCAAATTACCCTTCTTCCGTTGACATACTTTACCCATTTCTATCTTGGGAAGGTACAATTAATTCCTTGGACTTCAAGACTAGTTGTTCAACCATTTCTGAACAGAGGGGTTCGAAGGCCATTAAGGACTCTTTAAATTTTTATATGGTGTCGGATCCCCAATAGGTGTGTCGATGGACTAGTTCCACCTAGGCATTTTTTGCCACTAATTGGGTCCCACACTGGGACCTAAAATACTTCACATCTTCCTTCTTAATTTGATTTGTTATACCACAAATTAAATCAAATTGTGTTGTGCTGCGTGCACTTTGAAATTTTCTTACATTAATTAAATTTTTCTTAAACAAGATTTTAAATACGTGTAAATTAAGATCCGCCCGGTCTACAGATCAACCTCTATTTTCAGTGCTTGCACTAAAGAATACTAGGTTTTTAGCCATATAGCTAACCCTAAAACTTTCTATTTTAAAGCCTGCTGCAATGGCCTACCCAAAGCTGACCTTTTCCTGCAACCTGCCAACGGAACGCAGCGCCCGTAACGTCGCTCCCACCATCAAGTTTGGACCTGGATTTAAAGACCTCAAGGTCATCCTCGGGAAAGCCCCGTTTGTGGTAATAAAGATCACCGCTCCGGAAATACAAGAACTGTCTGCAAAATTTAATTTGAACTACCTTCAAGACTTCCCTGCCTGCAAGAAGGCTGAAGCTACTCCCGTCGCGGCACCCGTCAAGCCTGCTATCCCCGCTGCTGCTAAGGGGAAGGAAGTGATGATTGTTGAAGTCCGACTGAGGGATTAACTTTCCCACCACCAGTGTTTGAAATTGGGTCAAGCTCAAGGACTGTACCACTGACCCGAACTCAAAGGAGGAACCGCAATAGAAGAGTTCGGAGGGCCATTAAAGCCCAGGCTCTCAAGGAGACACCTATTGATGAGGAACCTCATCAAGATGGAGAAGTGCTACCAAAAATTTATCCACTCCTGCGAGGGAGTAGATTCCATCCTCTGACAAATACTGATGGATATGAGAGTATCCGGAGGATCGCTGCCGCATTACCATCATTTCATGGACACGGTCAAGAGGAAAAGAAATTCACTCCTATCACTCGAGTTAGCATAGATTTCAGAAGACTTGCTACCAAAGAAGGATGTTAGTTAAAAATTTACTTAAACAAGTGGGGGATGCAATTTCTCCTCGCATGAAGAAGGAAATTTTGAATAGCGTTAAATCCGCCAAACAATCCGGTAAGACAACTGGAGCACCGCCTACTCACATTCCCATTTGGCTCCGCTTAGGGAATAGAGTAGATACTATAGTGATTAATACTGATCATACTGCCACCGGACCACAGGTCGTCGACCGGTCAAGTTAAGACTGGGTCCAAAGATCTTACCCGTCATTCCTGATATCCCAGAGATAAAGACAAAGCAATTACCTGACACTGTAGCCAATCTACACCACGGGGAGCATACCTTCCCTCGACATACCTATGTTTCTACTAAGACGCCCCGTCCTGAGACATCTTCGTCAAAAAAGAAGAGGGTATGGGTACCCAAGGTCGCTGCACCGATACAGTTCAGTAAGCTGCAGGGCAGGAAGTAAAACCAGTGCCTGAAATATCTGACATCATCGTAACAATAACCAGCGAGATGGAGGAACAAGTAGAGGATATCCACCAAGGTCCTCCAAATCTTAAAGAAATCAAAGAATCAATAGATGAAGAGACAGTTGTGAATCTTAGGATTGAGATTTCTGAGTTAGCTTGAGAGCACAGAGTTTCTGTCGATAGTGGCAACGAAGATTTTGATTACAATTATTACCTTGAGGAGGATTTCATGGATGTCCATGTAATCGAAACCAGATCCACCACATCTGGGCACGAGGCTCAACATCACACCAAAGAGAACGCGGTAGATGAGCTGCGTAGGGTTATTATCCTAAGGGATGAGCAAGTTAGTCTACTGGAGAAAAGAATAGAAGAGATGACTACAGCTATGACTGCCATGGCCACCATTCAAGGGCAACCACAAGCACCGAAATTGGCTTCTACAGAAATTATTTAGCTAGAAATCATACACATCACAGATGAAAGAAGAGAGGCTACTTCAGCAGACAAAGATAAACAACCAAATAAAGATTCTCCATCAGGTTCCATGCTAGAAAAGGAGTTCAAGCAAATGGTTGAACAAGTGTGGACGCCTTAGCCCAATCCAAGGGTAGTGCATCAATTTTAAAGGGTAGACCTTACCCAGAAGAGTTTGAAATATTACCTTTCCCCAATGGTTCTATGGCCACAAACTTCAAGATATTCTATGGGACTGGAAATTCCAGACATGACATAGCACATTTCCGAGCCAGTTGTGGCAACACGAGAAATAATGAAGCTCTAATTTACCAGTAACTCGTCAGCAGCTTGTCAGGAATTGCTTCCGACCGGTACACTGACTTGCTAAACGGGTGAGTTAAAACGTTTTCTGAGTTGGAACAGTTATTTGTGAAAAGAATTGCCATGGCACAACATCATGTGTCTATTGGAGAGCTCATGATGGAGAAGCAGAAGCCCAATGAAACTTTGGTAGACTATATTTTGAGGTGGAGAAACCTTAGCATGAAATGTGAACCTCAGCTACAAGAACATCAAGCGATTGAGATTATACTCAAAAGTATTCATCGGCCAGCAACATTCATGCTTAAGGGACTCACCATCAAATCCTTTGAGAAGCTACTCAGTAAAGCCAGCAGTTTTTCAAGAAGAAATGAAGCACATGGAGCCACATGAAAAGGCTAAGCTGACCAGAGTGTTTGAAAAGAAATCAGGAGTAGTCGCGACTGTCGATAAAGGAAAGCAGCCGATAAAGATATGTGCAGAAGAACATCGCCATTCTTCGTAACATCACTCTCAGAAACAGAGCAGTCAATCCAACCAACGACCGCCTTAGCAGGCACCACCTCAAACAGCGGGTAAAAGAATATCCCTGCTAGAGCCACAGAAAGTTGTGTATTCTTTCAAGGAAGAAGCCATACCTAAAATATTCATAAGCCTAATGAAGAAATCCGTATTCAAACTACCTGATCCAAAGAAACCCAAAGAGGTGGATAAGAAGAATGAGCCAAATTATTGCCCATACCATCGGTTGCTCAGGCACACTATAGACAAGTGTTTCGTCTTTAAGCACTGGCTCAAGAAGAACCTCAAGGAAGAGAACATTACAATCCTGAAAGAATCTTTAAGAGAACCTGAAAAAGGTTCCAAAAACATGATTTTGGCCGAGCCAATCTCCCGAATTGATCCGTATGTCGGGATATAGGATGGAGTACAACTTGGGATGAACTCAAGAGGGTCCTTAATCAAATACAGGATTCATCAAAACAAGCTTCTACAAATACTGAAGAAGAATGGAATGAGGTCTTGAGCCGATCGTCCAAGAAAATACTGAACAAGATATAGTCTGCATCAAGAAAAGCCTTTATTCAGAGTCCGCAACATACCAAGCCAGAGATGAAGGTTTCTTCAGGAAATCCGTCATTGACAAGGACAAACAAGAAGAAGAAAAGCATCACTATGAAGATTGATGGCACCGGGGCTAGGATAGGGGCCGCCTCTACTAGATTGGTTATCTCGGATTCAGGGAAGAAAGTCCTCTAGCCCTTGACTTTGTATGATTATCTTTTTGTCCCTCCGGGGTCTTATGAATATAATGGTTGTGATTTAGGCTTGTATGATTATCTTTTTGTCCCTCCGGGGTCTTATGAATATAATGGTTGTGATTTCGGATATTTTTTGACTATTTCTGGTAATAATTTTTGTCCCTCCGGGGTCTTATGAATATAATGGTTGTGATTTCGGCTACATTTTGACTATTTTTCCCTCCGGGGTCTTATGAATATAATGATTGTGATTTCAGCTACGTTTTAACTATTTCTGGTGATAACATAACTGATTATGATTGTTCTAGGTTTGATCTCGATCCCTAAAACGATCCTCAAATTGTACTTGAGTCTGATGAACTCGTTGTCAAGTCCAAAGAAGGCATCAATGATATCGCTTACGACAGCACCGATAACAAAAAGCCAATTCTTGAGCATCATAGTACACCACTTGCCATTAACTTAGATCTTTCTGTCAAATAGGAAGAGACACTGGAAGATTCAACAATGATATCTCAAGAAGAAGAAATCACATAAGTTAACTTAAGGAGCAGAAAAGTGTTACCGCCAAGAATAGCTCCAACAGATAAAGGAAAGCAAATAATGACTCGAGAAGAGATACCTCCACCTCCACCAGTGGAAGAACCACATGATCAAGATAAAATTGGAGGATCATACAAAGTAGACTACAATGTGCTAGCTCATCTTAGGAAGTTGCCTGCCCGACTAAGCATCTACGACGCTCTGATCCTGTCAAAGGAGATTTGCTTGATCCAGAAATTTGCTTAGCTCAGTTGGCTAGCACATTCTCAGATGAAGTTTGCTCATTGAGAGAATAGTCAGGGGTAACCTTCACAGATGAAGACTTACTGCTCGGTACCGCCGACCACAACCGTCAGCTCTACATCTTCGACAACATCAGTAGATTTGTGTTTTCGAGAGTTTTCGTGGATCCTGGGGCATCTCTTAACTTGATGAGCCTACGGACATTGGCCTATTTGGATATTGAAGCCCAAGAGCTTACGACCGATAAGATGATGTTAAGAGGATTCAACCAAAAGGGAGAAAGAGCCCTTGGATCAATTACATTACTTATAAAGGTTGGAGAACTTGTGACAGCCACTAAATTTCATATCATCAACGCCGAGACCTCTTTTAACCCTATTGGGTCGACCATGGATTCATGAGCACAATATGGTTCCATCATCCCTACACGAGTGTATCTACTTATGAAGGTCAGAGAACTCGTAACAACCGTTAAATTTCATATCATCGACGCCGAGACCTCTTTAACGCTCTATTAGGGTCAAATATGGTTCCATCATCTCTACACCAGTGCATCAAATACCACAAAGATGGTCAAGAAAATTGAATCAAGGGAAACCTACAACCATTTTCAGTGCATGAAGTTGGTATCCATGAAGATGCTGCCTACTACGCACCTCCAAAGAAGGTTGTCTTCTCGCGCGAGATTTTGACAAATAAAAATGAAGATTCAGAAGAATAACAAAGAGGAAGCCAAACAAATTCTCTTCAAGAACCTTCTAACACTCCCTCACAACGAGTTGTTGAGGTTCTTCTAGTTCACGCACCCAAAGTCGAGGCCGGGGACATGGACGAGGAAAGATCAATTTAATTGTTGAACGGACTAAGCTAACCATCAACATTGATGATGAAAATAGTTCTGAAGATGAAATAATGATGAAAAAGCAGAAGAGACCTCAGTACAAGATATCTCTAGAAGATACAGAGAAGAATGAATATGAAACAATGTATATCGGATAAACCACTATGTGAATATTATGACCCTTACTCCGATTCTCCCGCAAAAGGTTGAGAGTTTAGAGGTCAAAGAAGTCCGTGGTGTTGGTTCAAAGCCGATCAAATTTTACCGTGTTTCTACCTTAAAACATGTAAATTTGGATGTTGATTCTAATGAAATAATGGAATTGCCTTTTGGTTACTTCTCGCCTTGTGTTCAAAAGTTAATTCAACAAGGAAACTTACTAAAACAAATGCCAAAAGATAAATTTCAACTTTTTGAAAAACTATAGAATGCTAAAAGTCGAACTTCCAATTCAAAAAAAGGTCTCGAATTCGGTATAGTTGGACCAGTCAATGATTCTGAATTTTGCATGGTTAGTACTAGTTAGTCAGAAGGGGATTGCCTTGATATAGATGATGACTCTATTGATCAACCAATAGAAGATGCTCCGCCAAAATTTGAGGAGGAAATTAAATCTATTATCAATAAATTGAAAGAAATTAACCTCTGGACTGAAGAACGACCCCAACCTACATTTATAAGTTCTCTATTTGATGACGAAGAATCTGTAAAATTGGTCAAACTGTTAACATAATTCAAAGATTGCTTCGCATGGAGCTACGATGAAATGCCACGATTGTCAATAGAAATTGCATTCCATAAACTTGGGGTGGACAAGAATATAACCCCTGTAAAATAAGCTCCTAAGAGAATGAGCCTTGAAATAGGACAACAAATCATTATCGAGGTGAAGAAGTTGATAGTTGCCAACTTTTTGAAAGAGGAGCAGTATCCCATATGGTTGGCTAATATTGTACCTGTTAAGAAGAAAAATGGACAGATCTGCATTTGTGTCGACTTTAGAGATTTGAACAAGGCATGTCCAAAGGACAAGTTTCCACTACCTGCAACAGAGATGATGGTGGATATCACTTCAACACTCAAAATTTTCTCCTTCATGGATGGATCATCGGAATACAACCAAATCAATATGGCTCCCAAGGATGCAGCACTTACAGTTTTCAGAACACCAATTGAAATTTTCTGCTACACTGTGATGTTGTTTGGTCTAAAGGACGCCGAAGCAACATATTAGCATGCAATGACAAAGATTTTTTACTACCTCATTCAGAACCAAGTTAATGCTACATGGATGATTTGGTCATCAAAAGTAAATGGAAAGTAGAACATTTGTACGATTTAAGGATTGTGTTTGAATGGTTACAATGAAATGACCTTAAAATGAATCCCTTAAAGTGCGCCTTTGACGTTATCTCTGAGAAATTTCTTAGATTCGTTGTCCATCATCGGGGAATCGAGATCGACCCGGATAAGATTAAAGCTATCTTGGAAATGCCTCCCCTTAAAACCTTGAAACAACTACGTTCCTTCCGGGGGAAGTTGACATATCTGAGACGCTTTATTTAGAATCTCTATGGTAGGTGTTAGCCTTTCTCAGCATTAATTAAAAAGGACTCCAAATTTATTTTGGAAGAGAAATGCCAGCAGGCCTTTGAGGACGTTAAAAAATATTTAATGACACCTCTTATTTTGGCAGCCCCTATCCCAGGGAAGCCGTTGATACGTTATACCGCGGCTTTAGATGACTCTCTAGAAGCCCTCTTACCCCAAGTCAATGATGAGGGTAAAGAAAATGCACTCTACTACTTGAGTCGTCGTCTAATGCCGACGGAGATAAGGTATCCACCTATTGAGAAACATTGTCTGGCGTTAATTTTTACCGCCCAAAAGCTTAGACATTACATGCTTTCTTATAATATTACCCTAATCTCAAAAGTTAATCCATTGCAATATCTGATGACTCAAACAACACTCTCCGGACGTTTAGCGAGATGGTCAATGATCTTATTGCAATTTGATATAACTTTTGTATGTCTTTGTGCTATCAAGGGACAGATACTAGCAGACTTTCTCGCTTTACACCCGCTGCCAGCTGGGTCCTCTCTCAACGAAGAGTTACCAAATGAGAAAATACTACAAATGGAATTTTCCAGTGCGCAACGCTGGGAAATGTACTTTGATGGTGCTTCGTCAGCTAGGAAAGAAAAAGAATCAGGCACGGTTATACCAGGCAAAGCAGGGATCAGTTTGATCTTTATTATGCCAGATAAGGGTATGTTGAGGTTCTCATACCACCTGACAGAGCCACGCACCAACAATGAAGCAGAATATGAAGCTTTAATCAATGGATTGGAATTGGAAATCTCAATGTACATAACAAATATTTCCATCTACGGCGACTCCCAACTCGTCATCCAGCAAGTAGTCGGACAATACAAAATTTTGAAAGCAAGATTAGCAGAGTACCATCAGTACACAATGAAGCTCCTGGAGCAGATTCCTGAGGTGACTTTCTACTGGATTCCTCGGGGAGATAATGCCCAATTCGATGCTCTAGCAAAACTCGCTAAGGAGACGGCATGTCCCCCGGAGGATTCCATTGAAGTCACAGTACAGGGAAGACAAGTCTTGTCTCGAAGTGACTTCGAAACTCTACACAAGCTTGGAAGAAAAGAAATAACAAAATACAATTGCAGACATCAACAAAGATTGGTGCAAGCCATTAACAAAATATTTGCATACTAGAAAGTTGCCAGAAGACAAGTCTGAGGCACACCAAATCACAAGAAGGGCCATGTCTTACGCCCTAGTGGGAAATGTTCTCTACAGAAGACCATTCGACCGATGTGGCTAAGGTGTTTGAGCAGAGCCGAAGCATAGAATATTGTCAAAGAAGTACATGTTGGATTGCGTGGTGCTCACCAATCAGAGCCAAAAATGAAAATGAAGATCAAAAGACCCGAGCATAATTTCCTCAGCCAGAAGATGTCACCAATGCCAAGTGCATGGGGTGGTCTTACACCAGCCTCCGAATGTGCTACATCCAACTTTTGCCTCGTGGCCATTTGAGTGTTGGGGCATGGACATAATAGGTTCAATAGACCCTCCATATTCTGGAGGACACAATTTTATACTTGCCGCTACAGATTACTTCTCCAAATGGGCAGAGGCAGTACCGTTATGTGAGGTTACAACACAACACGTCCTTTAAGTTTTCAAAATCCAAGTCGTCTACCATTTCAGAGTACCGCGAAGAATAAGCTCTGATAATGTGACAGGTTTCAAAAGTACAAAGATCAAAAATTTTGTCAAAAGACATGGGATAGATTGGAGATACTCTACGATTTACTATCCCAGAGCAAATGGTCTGGCTGAGGCTTTCAACAAGACACTGGTATAGATTTTGAAGAAAACAGTGGATAAAAGCAAAAGGGATTGGCAAAATAAATTATTAGAATCCTTGCAGGCCTACCGGATGACTTTTAGGACTCCCACTCAGTGTACACCTTATATGCTCGTGTACGGAGCCGAGGTCGTGCTACCGCTAGAAATCCAGACACCATCTCTCACAGTCGCCGTTGCCAACCAACTCTCAACGGAAGAAAGTGCAAAACTCAAACTTGAAGAACTTGAGAGTCTCGAGGAAAAATGACTAGAATCACAACAACATTTGGAACTCTACTAGGCGAAGATGGTACAAGCCCATGACAAATTGGTCTGCCCAAGGACATTAAAAGTTGGTGACCTCGTGATTGTGCTCAAAAGACCTATTCTTGCATGTCGAAAAATAGGTGGAAAATTCGAGCCAACTTGGGAGGGACCATTTATCGTTGAGAAGGTCTATACAAGAGGAGCCTACCAGTTAGTGGACTTCTAGGGTGAAAGACCCGTGTTACCGATAAATAGACGATACCTAAAAATCTATTATGCAACCTGATGCTGTTCAATGCCGCTTGCTGCTGCTTTCTTTAAAATTTTGAAACTTTGATTATTTTAGGGTTATCTATGTGGCCAAATGTCTATGAACGGGTCGAAATTTTGTAATTAACCTCATTATAATGAAAATTTTGAGAAAATTTTTGAGCTTCATACGTTCTCTTTCTACTTTTGAATTTAAATACCCTACTAAATTAAACGAAGCTCACACATAAAATGAATAATCCTCTTCACCGAAACAAACTAATATTTACTTTAATAAATACTTTATTTTGTTCTTATTTGTGCCAAGTTTCGGCCCACTGATGTTTTTTCTGTTTTCTGCAGAAAATGTCAGGACATAGGCTGATCTTTGCCTTCCAGGAAGGTTGGAACCTCACACTGAATGAAGAGATGACGCCGCAAGGAGGTGTCATAAATTTCAACGTGGATTTCAACCAAGTTGATATGGACTACGAGGGTCCTCTAATGGACGTAGTCAGTAGTAAAGAAAAGGAGGGAATGCCTTCGCTGTTGAGGGTAACCACTCAGGACAATGTGACACGCAAAGGTAAAAACATGATAGCAGAACAAGATCTGATGGAGGGGCCCAACCGTCTGCCCTCCATGGGAGCTACTCCAGCAAGGGACCTCATAGCTGCCCGTAATGAATGATTACCAAATACTCCACTCCGCAGGATGCAGCGCAGAAATGCAAACTGAAAGAAGCAGAGAGCCTTCCTACGTCAAGAACACAAATGCCAGAGAAAAGCGAACAATTTTTTTACCCCTATTCTTGAGGGACATATTTACGACCCAGATCTGAGAGAAACTTTTGCCAGCCTTCCCACTACAGATGAAGGGTCAAGATTTGTGACACAATCAGATGCGCTCCCAGTTCTAGATATCTTATGCAAGGGTTGCCCAACATGCAACGTTGAGGTACCAAGCTGGACATCAGTCACGGGCGCATTTGTAGAATGTCCGGATTGCAACATTCTGCATCTACAGAATTTCAGTACATTAGAAGAATACACTTCAAGCACCAATGAGTCTCAGACTCCAGACTTCGCGACAGATGAACCATATGTCTTGATGGTGACAGATCAGCATGAACCATGGAGCCCAGGGCCATACATCCCACTAGAGGCTGAATCTCATGTTCCAAATCGACCAGCACCAGTTTAGGTTCCCGCCGAGGCCCGAAGGAAGGAACGCCCGCGGCAGCTGTGAACCCCTGGTATGGTAGAATACTACAAAATAACTCAGGTGAATAAAAGAGAGTTTTAGTTTTATGAAGAAGTTCAGGGGAAGTTCGTCAACATATTGGAAGGCCTGGAGCTATATACCAGGGTTTTTTCTGAAAGTGTGAGAAAAGAATTCTTGACTGTATCTTCGATTTGAAGGATAGAGGCCGAGCAGGCCTTCTCATGGAAATGACATATTTCGAGCCAAAGAAAAGGATGAGGGGAAAGGGAAGAATCACCATACAATGTGGCTATTGCTACAACTTAATGAACGAAAGATAGAGGAATCAGCCTGGGATCCTCAGATACGACCAAGTGGATCCGTTGCCACCAATGATAAAATGGATGATCAAGAGAATAGTGAAGTGGAATATTCTACCTGCTACTTGCATTCCCAACAGTTGCATCATTAACATATATGAAAAAGGTGACTACATTCCCCCACACATCGACCATCATGATTTTTGTGAGACCTTTCTGCATGGTCTCATTCATGAGTAAAAGCAATATTCTATTTAGAAAATAAATCAATATAGTCGGTGCTGGTGAAGTCAGAGGAGCTGTGGAGATTCCTCTTCCAGTTGGTTTAGTACTTGTCCTGAAGGGCAATGGTGCAGACATTTTCAAGCACTGCATTCCAGGAGTACAACACCATAGGGTGTCTGTAATCTTCCGCATAATGGACAACAGTAAAATACCGTATGTATTCCAGCAGGACCCAGAATTAGAGGAGTTATTTCCGTACGAGCTGTGAGAAGGTTGTACCTCTAAGTACATGCGAAGGGAACTCTTATCCTGGAGAATGACTTAGAAGGTCTACTTGATCGAGAGCTCAACATACCTGGGTACAGAGGGTTCACTTTCTTTCTTTTAACAGCATGACATGTATCTGATATATTCAGTCTATGATGTACTCATAGCATGAGATGATTCTCAATGTATTTTGACATGGATTACACAATGTACCTTTTGAGGCATTAGCCTATGTCAGATTTATGGCATCTCTTTTGGAGCAAATTAATGGAAATTTCTCTCAAATTATGAGTTATTGTCAGTTGCCTTTTTGGGCGATGGATGAAAGCCACGAACCATGCAATGGTTCAAAATTTCAATGAACAAAGAACAAAACAATAAATCTTCAACAATAAATAAAACATAAATGAAAAATAATCACAAATGATTAAATAATAAAAGAAATTTCTTTTGAAAATAAATCAATTAAAATTAAAACTTTAAAAACATATTCGAAAAATTAAATGTGATAAAAAACAACAAGAAAATAAAACAGACCTGTTGAGTGGATTCTTCCGTTTTCAGAATTTCCTAATCTTTGTGCGCGCAGCACAACCATCGTTATCTACACTAACTCTCTAGTCATCCCTGCAGAATTTCACATTCTACACGAAAATTCACAAAGCTCTACAAATCTTCTACAAAACCAACCTTTTCACATGATACACTTTGGCAAATTTAACACCACAATCTCTTTGTAAATTTCCATATTGTCATCTTTGAATCGGTACCTAAATCTTGATTCTCACATTTCGAGGTCGATACATAAATTTCGACCCTTTCATCTTCAAATTGATACTTACATTTCACATCTCACATCTTCAAATTGATACTTAAATTTCAATTCTCACATCTTTGAATTGATACTTGGATTTTAATTCTCACATCTTCGGATTGATGCCCACATTTTAATTCTCACATCTTTGAATTGATACCCACAATTTCAATTCTCACATCTTTGAATTGATACCTAAATTTCAATTCTTACATCTTTGAATCAGTACCTAAATCCTGATTCTCACATTTTGAGGTCGATACCTAAATTTTGACCCTTTCATCTTCGAATTGATACCCATTTTTCAATTCTCACGTCTTCGAATTGATACCCACATTTCAATTCTCACATTTTCAAATTGATACCTAAATTTTAATTCTTACATCTTAGAATCAGTACATAAATCCTGATTCTCATATTTTGAAGTTAATACCTAAATTTCGACCCTTTCATCTTTGAATTGATACTTACATTTCAATTCTCACATGTTTGAATTGATACTTACATTTCAATTCTCACATCTTCGAATTGATACTTACATTCCAATTCTCACATCTTTGAATTACATTTCAATTCTCCCATCTTTAAATTGATACCCACATTTGAATTCTCACATCTTCGAATTGATACCCACATTTCAATTCTCAGATCTTTGAATTGATACTTAAATTTTAATTCTTACATCTTCGAATCAGTACCTAAATCCTGATTCTCACATTTTGAGGTCGATACCTAAATTTCGACTCCCTCCTTTTGAGAATTAACCTACATTTCAATTCTCATTTCTGAATCAGTCCTACATTTCTGATTCATTACATTTGAGGTCAGTCATTACATTCCGACACCATCTATTGAGAATTGACCTACATTCTAATTCTCATTTCCGAATTAGTCATGCATTTCTGATTCATTACATTTGAGGTCGCTCCTTACATTCCGACACCCTCCTTTGAGAATTGACCTATATTTCAATTCTCATTTCTAAATCAGTCTTATATTTCCAATTCATTACATTTGAGGTCGGTCCTTACATTTTGACACCCTCCTTTGAGAATTGACCTATATTTCAATTCACATTTTTGAATCAGTCCTACATTTTTTATTCATTATATTTGAGGTCGATCATTACATTCTGACACCCTCCTTTGAGAATTGACCTACATTTCAATTCACATTTCCAAATCAGTCTTATATTTCTAATTCATTACATTTGAGGTCAATCGTTACATTCTGACACCCTCCTTTAAGAACTGACCTACATTTCAATTCTCATTCCTGAATCAGTTCTATATTTTTGATTCATTACATTTGAGGTCCGTCCTTACATTTCGACACCCACCTTCGAGAATTGACCTACATTTCAGTTCTCATTTCTGAATCAGTCCTACATTTTGGATAAAGTACATTTGAGGTTGTTCATTACATTTCGACACCCTCCTTTGAGAATTGACTTACATTTCATTCTCATTTCCGAATCAGTCCTACATTTCTGATTCATTACATTCGAGGTCGGTCCTTACATTCTTTCTCATTTCCAAATCAGTCCTACATTTCTGATTCATTACATTTGAGGTCGGTCCTTACATTCCGACACCCTCCTTCGAGAACTGACCTACATTTCAATTCTCATTTCTGAATCAGTCCTACCTTTTTGAGTCATTAAATTTGAGCTCGGTCATTACTTTCCGACACCCTCCTTTGAGAACTGACCTACATTTCGATTCTCATTTCCAAATCAGTCCTACATTTCTGATTCATTACCTTTGAGGTCGGTCCTTACATTCCGTCACCCTTCTTTGAGAATTGACCTACATTTCAATTCTCATTTTCAAATCAGTCCTACATTTCTGATTCATTACATTTGAGGTTGGTCCTTACATTCCGACACCCTCCTTTGAGAATTGACCTACATTTCAATTCTTATTTTTGAATCAGTCTTACATTTCTGATTCATTACATTTGAGGTCAATCATTACATTTTGAAACCCTCCTTTGAGAATTGAGCTACATTTAAATTCTCATTTCTCAATCAGTCCTCTATTTCTGATTCATTACATTTGAGGTCGGTCCTTAGATTTCGACACCCTCCTTTGAGAGTTGACCTATGTTTCAATTCTCTTTTTTGAATCAATCCTACATTTCTGATTAATTACATTTGAGGTCGATCCTTACACGCCGACACCCTCCTTTGAGAATTTACCTACATTTCAATTCTCATTTCCGAATTAGTCCTACATTTTTGATTCATTACATTTGAGGTCGGTCATAACATTCCGACACCCTCCTTCGAGAATTGACCTACATTTAAATTCTCATTTCTGAATTAGTCCTACATTTCTGATTCATTACATTTGACATCGGTCCTTACATTCCGACACCCTCCTTTGAGAATTGACCTATATTTCAACTCTCATTTCTGAATCAGTCCTACATTTTTGATTCTTTACCTCCACGGCTATGGGAGGGGTGCTGAAATTTCCTTAGTGAGGCCTCTCCAAACTTCACACACAACTTCCCTAAAATCCCCTCAGTGTATTCCAACCATTTTCCCTCACCAATTCCCATTGCCGGAGCTCAATTTTGAGCTTGGAACCTTGCCAAAAACCAGGACAGAGCCCATTGTATCTTCACAGTCCACCAAACCCAAATTAACTCTACCCACACCTTCACAATAGTGAAAGATGCCAAAGCTTCATAAAATCCCCCTTCCACAGAGCCTCTACCATAGCTCTAGACCAACACCCAAATCTGACCGTGATTGAATTCGTACCTAGGCCTCACACTAAGATCAGAGACTTAATCCCTAGCCTCTTTGGATCATAACAAACGTGCCAAGACCCTCTAATCGAAGCTTCACTTCTCAAAGCAAAGGTATAAAACCTCATCTCATCCCAAGCCTATTTTGATTCTCCATTTAATTAGGCTCAAGTTAATTGCATGATTACCATATGGATGTGTTCGTCTCACTTAGACGAGTCCATAAGACCAAACCAGAGGTGATTTCGTTGAGTCTAGGCTAAAATCTTAGGGTTTTAGTGTGGACGGTCACGGGATCATTCTATCGGGGATGATGACGGGGAGCTGTTTGATCGAGCGTGTATCAAATGGACGGAGGAGATCTAACCGAACAGCGCTTCGGGACATAAACCACAGGCCAAGTCAGCAGCTATGTGGATGGCATCCAACTAGAGCGTGCCACGCATGCCTTTGGAGCTGCCTAGGATCCAGTCAGCACGCGTGGTTTAAGTAGAAAAATAGGGCTTTTTCTATTTACTTAAACTCCCTAAACTTCAAAAATCTATAACTTTGTGTAGAAAAATCACAAAAATAAAATAAAAATACCCCCTTGCTCAGTGAACAGAGGAGAATAGTGTGGAATATATTTCAAGTCCATTTGATGCATATTTTATTTTTAATTAAATAAACACTGTTTTGAATCATTTGATTCTCTATGCATATTGATACATCACCTTGGCTTAAAATTTTGGCATATTGTGGCCTCTATTAAGGGAAACATGTTTTGATTTTTCCAAAGTTAGAGGAAGTTTTTAGATAGAGACCCATATTTTTCAAGTTTTTAAACATTATTTCCTTAAAATAATCATGAAAATTAGCATATTGATTAGAAAATTTCAAGAAAATTTTGGAAGGTTTACCATGACCAGAGAAGCTTTTGGATATAATTTCATGGGTCAAGTCATTTAAAATGCACTTAAATTTTACAAACACTAAATCATTAAGATAATTAATTTTGAAAAATATAAACATATAAATGACTTGATTTTTTATTTCCACTTTGGTTCCTAATGTAGAGAACTTATCATAAAAATTTCATAATATTTTGAGTACATTTGATAACTTAAGTTGATTTTTAAAGATAAATACCACTTTTAACACCTAAATGATTTTTAAAAATCAAAATATAACTCAAAAAATTATGAAACTTAATTTTTTGAGTTTATTATGATCAGGGAAAGTTTATAAAAATAAAATAATATTTAGAATAAAAACTTGATTTTTAGCCTTTTTTAAATATTTAAAATAATTAAAAATTCATAAAAACACAAAAATAATAAAATTCATGGAAATGTTCTAAATTTTTTCCTAATCACTTAGGAACAATTAGAATATTTTTCCTGATTTTCTAAATAAAAATTTTGAATTTGAAATCTTANAGTTGATTTTTAAAGATAAATACCACTTTTGACACCTAAATGATTTTTAAAAATCAAAATATAACTCAAAAATATTTGAAACTTAATTTTTTGAGTTCTTTATGATCAGGGAAAGTTTATGAAAATAAAATAATATTTAGAATAAAAAATTGATTTTTAGCCTATTTTAAATATTTAAAATAATTAAAAATTCATAAAAACACAAAAATAATAAAATTCATGGAAATGTTCTAAATTGCTTCCGAATCACTTAGGAACAATTAGAATATTTTTCCTGATTTTCTAAATAAAAATTTAGAATTTCAAAGCTTAAAATAATTTTTTAAAGGCTAAAAATGAGTTTTCACTAAAATAATTCAAATAAATCAAAGAAAGATCATAAAAATATGAAATTTACTCTTCTAGGTTCTCTAACCTTAGAGAGATTTTTCAAAAATATAGAACTTAATTTTCATCCTTTAAAATCTTTTATTTTTATTAAATAACCCAGAACTTAAAATAATTCTAATAAATCATAAAGAATTCAAAAAATCATGAAATTTGGTCCAAAGACTTCTCTAGTCTAGGCCTAGCTCCAGTAAAAATTTCAAAGGATTAAAATATACCTTGAACAAGATAGAAATTTTCGTTGAANAATTTGGTCCAAAGACTTCTCTAGTCTAGGCCTAGCTCCAGTAAAAATTTCAAAGGATTAAAATATAATTTGAACAAGATAGAAATTTTCTTTGAAAAATCCTATTTTTTGCATGAAAATAATTATATAAAATAAATTAAATTCTGAAAAATCACATTTTCCCCTCTGATGTCTTAATTGACCCATGAATTTAGTAGAATAAAAATTTCAAAGTCATTTGAAATGAATTTGACAAATTATAAAGTAGTAGAGTCTTAGGGGCAAATGTGTAATTTTGAAATTTTCACCTTAATTAACATTTAGGCTTAAGTTAAGGAGGGAAATGGGCAACCTCTGATCTTAATCATTTTATTTGATGTTTGGAACACAAGGGGTTAATTAGTAGAAATCAATCTCACTTTTCCAATTGAAAAGATAGGTTACTAAACTTCTAAATTATTAAAATTTGGAAGTTTATTAAAATTAAATGAATCTGGACTTAGGGTTATGACTTTTGAAATCAATAATTAATCAATTTAATACCCCTATTTTGAGTTTCAAATAAAAATTCAATTCATGAATCATGACCACTTAAAGCTTAATCTTTTCAAAACTAATTAAGACATTCACCTAGGTCTTAAGGGCATAGTGTTGATTTAGGCCAAATCAAAATTGACTAAATGAGGATTAGAGAAATAAGCGTAATATAATCAAAAATCCATGAAGCACCACTAAACCTATTTAAAAAAAATTGACTAAGTGTTCAGGTTGCACCAACTTGCCCTTTAAGTAAATTCACTCACATAATTTTGAAATTAAATGATAAATGATAATTCCCATTTTCTATGGGATAATTAAGACATCAATGTTCACTAAGCATCAGAAGTATTCATATAATGAACTATTGCACAACATAATAAGTTTAAATGGACTCGAGGTTTTTCACTAGTTGGTGAGAGGGAGGCATGGACCTGCTTCCTCCTAACTTGTTGGATACTTCAGAGGCTATTAAACTTAATATACTTTGCTCAATGAAATCATCCTTAATTAAACTTTTAAGGACTCACTAAAATACAACATAGAGTTAGGAAAACCACCAAAGAACTTAATATACTTTGCTCAATGAAATCATCCTTAATTAAACTTTTAAGGACTCACCAAAATATAATATAGAGTTAGGAAAACCACCATAACTTTACTTTTCCTACTCTTCATGAATGCCCTCACATGCATTTTTAAGTTTCAGATGGTGGAATGAGAAAACTTGCCAGGTACGATTTTACAGTTTATAGTATCGTCTTTCTTGTACCTTTTCCTTACATGCTTCTCTTTATGCTTACGTTGTTTCTTTTTTATACTTGCATTACCTACATGTATGAAAACAACATAAACTGGCATGTTAACTAAAACCAAAATTAAAATCAACCAAGATAAAATCCACCGCCACAACATTTAAAATATAAAACAACTCAAAATTTAATCACAAATATCACACAAAACTAAAATTTCAACTAAATTAAGATGTCTCTATCGGATGATCAGGGATCCCTCAGAGGAGGTAACCTACGGTTGCTAACGAGGCTTCCCACAGTTTAAATGAAATTATGGAACCCATTAAGTTGGGTTTAGTAAGTTCATTTGAACTAAGTGAATCAAATCGAAAATAGTAGTGCCGGAACGAGGGAACCGTAGGATCCTAACAGGTGTTGCTCTAATCAACTTTAATATGCCCTCATAAAATTTAAAGAATTTTAACCATAAGGCCACCTGATTTGGCATTATAACTTGACACACTAGAAAACTCAAACTCGTCACGACAAGGAGCTTGGAGCTAGCATGGCGGGCAGCGCGACCATCTTCAACAACAAAACTTGTTTTCCATAGCTAAACCAATCTTCCTTCCTTAGACTTAAACAACAAAGCCATAGGAATTCAAGGTTGCTTGCTTATGCAACATAAGTCCTCACCTTAACTTTAGGCTTTTGTATAGCCCTGCTATACAACATAAGCCCTAACTCGTCTTAGGATTCCGAGGTTGTTGTTTGTCACGACCTAAATCCTCATGTCTTCTAGGCTATTTATGTGATTGTTTCACATGAATGTAAGCCCTAACTAATAAAATTGGAAAAATGAAACACTTAATTTTTTTGTCCTCAAAATTGAAGACAAACTTTAGGATAGCTTGGGAAGTCATCGAGGTTCGCCTCTGGATCCATGACATCCCTAGCATTAGGATAGCTTGGGAAGTCATCGAGGTTCTCCTCTGGATCCATGACATCCCCTAGTTCCTCCTCCTTTGGACTCTACAACAAAATGTTCCAAATTTGAACCAATCCCCTTTCACACCTCTTTGTCCGATCTCATTGAAAAGTCCCTCCTTTGGACTCTACAATAAAATGTTCCAAATTTGAACCAATCCCCTTTCACACCTCTACATCCAATTTAATTGAAAAGCCCTACCCTTTGAAATTTCCTTGAAGATAAAATTTCTTGATTTTTATCAAGAGTCCNTTATGCAACATAAATCCTCACCTTATCTTTAGGCCTTTGTGTAGCCCTGCTATACAATATAAGCCCTAACTCGTTTTAGGATTCCGAGGTTATCATCCATCACAACCTAAACCCTCACATCTTCTAGGCTATTTGTGTGATAGTTTCACATGGATGTAAGCCCTAACTAATAAAATTGGCAAGATGAAACACATAAACAGTTCTCCTTAAAATTAAAGCCAAACATTAGGATAGCTTGGGATGTCACCGAGGTTTTCCCCTGAATTCATGAAATCCCCTTATTCTTCCTTCTTTGGACTCTACAACAAAATGTTCCAAATTTGAACCAATACCCTTTTACACCTCTACGTCCAATCTCATTAAAAAGTCCTACCCTTTGGAACTCCTTGAAGATAATATTTCCTAAATTTTATCGATAGTCTTCTTAGGTGACTTTGGTCATTTAAGATGTAATTAACTATAGAGGCTTGCCCTTATAGGAAGCATGTCCGAACCTAGCTAAATATAAACCCTATTTAATTCTTTATATTAAATAGGGGAACTTGTCGGCAAATATAAAGGTTTCGCAGACCAAACAGATGTCATATATTCCTTAATTTATTTGAGTGAGTCTCATCCTAAGTCTTATGTTTATCCTTCGGGATAGATACAGGATTTGAGTTACAGTGCTCTTTCATTTAAACTATGAAAAATATGGGATCAGTTTGATTTCATATTTTTCTAAAACTAAATATATATGTAAATTAAAACGTCCTTCCAAAGCGGATGACGGGATTTCGATTCTGGTGACCGACAGCTTCTTACGAGCAACTCCAACCAAAAATAGTGCCTGTAGCTTCTGGTGACTCCACTGGGGAATAAGCTTTTCTCTCCATTCAAATCAAGAAATATTATCTTCACACATCTAATGTGTCCATGTCCCTCTTGGACCAAATTACCCTTCTTCTGTTGGCATACTTTACCCATTTTTGTCTTGGGAAGGTACGGCTAAGTCCTTGAACTTCAGGACTAGCTGTTCAACCATCATTGAACAGAGGGGTTTAGAAGGCCATTAAGGACTCTTTAAATCTTTATGTGGGGTCGGATCCCCAATAGAGGTGTCGGTGGACTAGTTCCACCTAGGCATTGTTTGCCACTGAATGGGTCTCGCACTGGGTCCTAAAGTACTTCACATGTCCCTTCCAAATTTGATTTGCTACTTTACAAATCATGTTGTGCTGCTGCACTTTGAGATTTTCTTATATTAATTAAATTTTACACCTCTTGATTTTTCTTAAACAAAATTTTAAAAATACCCACAAATTAAGACCTGCCTGGTCTACAGATCAAACTCTACTTTCAGTGTTTGCACTAAAAAATTACGAGGTTTTTTTCCATATAGCTAACCCCAAAACTTTCTATTTTCAAGCCTGCTGCAATGACCTACCCAACGCTGACATTTTCCCGCAACATGCCAACGAGTCACGAAGCCCGCAACCTCGCTCCTACCATCAAATTCACAGCTGGATTTGAAGATCTCAAGGTCATCCTCGGGGAAGCCCCATTTGTGGTAATGAAGATCGCCGTACTGGAAATACAGGAACCATCTGCAGAATTCAGCCTGAACTGCCTTCAAGACTTCCCTGCCTGCAAGAAGGCCAAAACTATTGTCGTCACGGCACCCGCCAAACCTACTAGCTCCACAGCTGCTAAGGGGAAAGAAGTAATGATTATTGAGGATCCGACTGAGGGATTAACAGTCCCCCCACCCATTCTTGAAATTGGATCAAGTTTGAGGACTGTATCGCTGACCCAAACTCAAAAGAGGAACCGCAACAGAAGAGTTTGAAGGGCCATCAAAGCCCAGGCTCCTGAAAAGACACCCTTTTGAGGAGGAGCCTCATCAAGATGAAGAAGTGTTACAAAAAATTTATCCACTCCTACGAGGGAGTAGATTCCATCCTCTGATGGATACCGATGGATATGAAAGTATCCCGAGAATCGCCGTCGCATTACCACCACTTCATGGACATGGTGAAGAGAAAGAAGTTCACTCCTATCACCTGAGTTAGTGTAGTTTTCAAAAAGCTAGCTACCAAAGAAGGATGTTCAGTTAGTAAGTTACTTAAACGAGTGGGAGATGCAATTTCCCCTTGCATGAAGAAGGAAATTTTGAAGGATGGCAAGTCTGTCAGACAGTCTCATAAGACAACTGGAGTGTCACCTACTCGCATCCCCATTTGGTTAAGTTTAGGGAACAAGGTTGATACCATAGTGATTACTACTAATTATACTGCCACAAGGACCGCATGCCGTCGACCAATTAAGTTGAAATTGGGTCCGAAAATCTTACCTGTCACCCATTATGGAGACATTTCTACAATCCCAAAGGCAAAGACAAGATGATTACCTGACACTGTAGCTGGTCTACACCACAGGGAGAATACTTTTCCCCGACATACCGATGTTTCTACTAAGACACTCCGTCATGAGACATCATCGTTGGAAAAGAAAAAGGTATGGGTACCCGAGGTCCCTGCACTGATACAGTCCGGTGAACCCGCGGGACAAGAAATGAAACCAGGATCTGAAATATCTAACATCGTCACAACAATAGCTAGCGAGATGGAGGAACAAGTAGAGGATGTCCATTAAGGTCCTCCAGATCTTAAAGCAATCAAGGAATCGATAATTGAGGAAAAAGTTGAGAAACTCAGATCCTCCAGATCTTAAAGCAATCAAGGAATCAATAATTGAAGAGAAAGTTGAGAAACTCAGGACCAAGATTTTTGAGTTAGCTAAAGAACACGGAGTTTTCGTTGATAGAAAAGATTAAAATTTTGATTACAATGATTACTTAAAGGAAGATTTCATGGATGTCCATGTAATCAAATCCAGAGCCACCACATCTGAGTGCAAGGCTCAACCTCACACCAAAGAGAACATTGTAGGTGAACTGCGTAGGGTTGTCCTCCTAAGGGATGAGCAAGTTAGTCTACTAGAGAAAAGAATAGAAGATATGAGCGCAGCCATGACCGCTATGGCCACTATTCAAGGGAAATCGCAAGCGCCGTAATTTAGCTTCTCCAGAGATCAATCATCTGGAGATTATACACATCACAGATGAAAGGAGAAAGGTTGCTTCAGCAAACATAGACGAGCAACATAGAAAGGATTCTCCATCAGGTGCTATACCAGAAAAGGAATTCAATTAAATGGTTGAACAAGTGCGGGATGCCTTAACCCAATCTAAGGGTGGTGCATTGGTTCTAAAGGGAAGACCTTAACTGGAGGAATTTGATGCCATGCCTTTCTCCAAAGGTTTTATGGCCCCAAACTTCAAGATATTTGATGGGACTGGAAATCTTAGACAGCATATAGCACATTTCCGAGCCAGCTATGGCAACACGAGAAATAGTGAAGCTCTACTCCTCCAGCATTTTGTCAGCAGCTTTTCAAGAATTGCTTTTGACTGGTACGCTGACTTACCCAACGGGTCAGTTAAAACATTTTCTGAGTTGGAACAACTATTTGTGAAAAGATTTGTTGGGGCACAACACCATGTGTCTATTGGAGAGCTCATGATGGAAAAACAAAAGCCTAACAAAACTTTGGTGGACTATATTTTGAGCTGGAGAAACCTTAGCATGAAATGCGAACCTCAGCTACAAGAACATCATGCGATTGAAATTCTACTCAAGAGCATTCAAGGGTTAGTATCTTTCATGCTCAAGGGACTCACCATCAAATTCTTCGAGAAGCTACTCAGTAAAGTCATCAGTTTTCAAGAGGAAATCAAGCACATGGAGCCACACGAAAAGGCTAAGGTGACCAGAGTGTTCAAAAAGAAATCAGGAGTAGTAGCGACCATCGACAAAGAAAAGCAGCCGATAAATATATATGCAGAAGATCCTCGCCAGTCTTCATCACAGTATGCTCAGAAATAGAGTAGTCAATCCAATCAACGATCGCCTCAAGAGGGATCACCACGAACAGGGGATAAGAAGATGTCCCTGTCAAAATGACGTAAAACAGTGCATTCTTTCAAAGATGAAGCTACACCTAATATATTTAGAAGTTTGATGAAGAAGCCAGAGTTCAAACTACCAGATCCAAAAAAGCCCGAAGAGGTGGATAAGAAGAATGAACCAAATTGTTGCCCATACCATCGATTGCTTGGGTACACTATAGAAAAATGCTTCATCTTTAAGTATTGGCTCGAGAGGAACCTTAAAGAAGAGAACATAACAATCCCAAAAGAATATTTAAAAGAACATGAAAAAGGTTCCATAAATATGATTTCGGCCAAGCCAATCTCCCCAATCGATCTGTATACTGGAACAGATGGATGGAGTACAACTTGGGATGAACTCAAGAGGGTCCTCAATCATATACATGATCCATCAAAAAAATCTTCTACACATACCAGAGATGAAGAATGGAATGGGGTCAGGAACAAATAATCCAAGAAAATACTGAACAATATTCAGTCTGCATCAAAACAAGCCTCCATTTAGAGTCTGCAGCATACCAAGCCTGAGATGAAGGTTTCATCAAGAGAGTCATCATCGTCAAGGACAAAGAAGAAGAAGGGAAGCGTCACTACAAAGATTGATAACACGGGGGGTAGGATAGGGGCTGCCTCTACTAGATTGGTTGTCTCAGATTTGGGGAAGAAAATCCTCCAACCCTTGAATTTGTATGATTATCTTTTTGTCTCATCTGGGTCTTATGAATATAATGATTGTGATTTTGGCTATGTTTTAACTGTTTCTAGTGATAAAATAACTGATTATGATCAATCTAACTTCGATCTCGATCCCCAAAATGATCCTCAAATTGTACTCAAGTCTGATGAACTCGTTGTCAAGTCCAAAGAAGACATCAATGACACCACTTACGATAGCCCTGATAATGAGGAGCCAATTCTCGAGCATCATGGTACACCGCTTATTATCAACTTAGATCTTTCTGACAAAGAGGAGGAGACACCGGAAGATTCAACAATGATATCTCAAGAAGAAGAAATCACATAAGTTAACTTAAGGAGCGAAAAAGTGTTACCACCAAGAACAGCTCCAACAGATAAAGGAAAGCAGATAATGACCCGAGAAGAGATACTCCCACCTCCACTAGTGGAAGAACCACATGGTCAAGACAAAATTGGAGGATCATACAAAGTGGACTACAATGTGCTAGCTCATCTTAGGAATTTGCCGGCCCAATTAAGCATCTACGACGCTCTGATCCTGTCAAAGGAGATGAGAGAGTCTCTGGTTACAGCTTTGCTTGACCTAGAAATTTGCTTAGCTCAATTGTCCAGCACATCCTCAGATGAAGTTTGTTCATTGAAAGAACAACCTAGGGTAACCTTCACAAACAAAGACTCGCTGCTCGGTACTACCGACCACAATCGTCCACTCTACATCTCTGTCAACATCGGCAGATTTGTGTTGTCCAGAGTTTTAGTGGATCCTAGAGCATCTCTTAACTTGATGAGCCTACGAACATTGGCCTACTTGGATATTGAAGTGCAAGAACTTACAGCCGATAAAATGATATTAAGAGAATTCAACCAAAAGGGAGAAAAAGCCCTAGGATCAATTACATTACTTATGAAGGTTGGAGAACTCATGACAACCGCTAAATTTGATATCATCGATGCCGAGACCTCTTTTAATGCTTTGCTGGGTCGACCATGTTCCATCATCTCTACATCAGTGCATCAAATATCGCAAAGATGGTCAAGAAAATTGCATCAAAGGTGACCTACACCATTTTGCAGTGCATGAAGTTGGTATCCATGAAGATGCTGCCTACTATGCGCCTCCAAAGAGGACTATTTTCTCTCTTAAAGTTGTCACAAACAAAGATGAAGATTCAGAAGAATTACAAAGAGGAGGTCATTTAACTCCGCTTCAGCGATCTTCCACCACTCTCTTACAATGAGTTGGTGAAATTTCTTTTAATTCGCACACTCGATGTCAAGGTCGGGGACGTGGATGAGGAAGGATCAATTTAATCGTTGAACGGACTACGCTAACCATCAATGTTGGTGATGAAGATAGTTCTGAAGACGAGATAATATGACAAGACGAAAGAAACCTCAATACAAGATATCCCTAGAAGATTCAGAGAAGAATGAATATAAAATAATGTATGATCGAATAAACCACTATGTGAATACTATGACCCTTACTCTGATTCCCCCTCAAAAGGTTGATAAACCACTATGTGAATGTTATGACCCTTACTCCGATTCTCCCTCAAAAGGTCGAGAGTTTAGGGGTCAAGGAAGTCCGTAGTGTTGGTTCAAAGCCGATCAAATTTTACCATGCTTCTACCTCTATTGTAAGTCCGTAGTGTTGGTTCAAAGCCGATCAAATTTTACCATGCTTCTACCTCTACTGAGCTTAAAAAACATGTAAATTTGGATGATGATTCTAATGAATTAATTGAATTGCCTTTTGGTTACTTCTCGCCTTATGTTCAAAAGTTAATTCAATAAGGACACTTACCAAAACAAATGTCAAAAGATAAATTTCAAATTTTTGAAAAATTATGGAATGGTAAAATTCGAACTCCAAACTCTAAAGAGGGTCTCGGATTTGATACAGTCGGACCAGTCGATGATTCTGAATTTTGCATGGTTGTTACTGTTGAGTCAGAAGAGGATTGCCTCGATATAGAGAATGACTCTAATGATCAACCAATAGAAAATGCTCTGCCAAAATTTGAAGAAGAAATTAAATCATTCGTTGATGAATTGAAAGAAGCTAACCTCGGGACTGAAGAACAACCCCAACCAATATTTACAAGTTCTCTACTCAATGACAAAGAATCTGCATAATTGAACAAACTATTAACAGAAATTTTCTCCACTTCAACACATGAAATTTTCCCCGACCAGAGATGATGGTGGATAGCACTTCAACACATGAAATTTTCTCCTTCATGGAGGGATCATCGGGATACAACCAAATCAAGATGGCTACCGAGTATACAACACTTACAGCCTTCAAAACACCGATTGAAATTTTATGCTACACAGTGATGATGTTCGGCCTAAAGAACGCCGGAGCAACATATCAACGCGCAATGACGAAAATTTTTGACGATCTCATTCACAACCAAGTAGAATGCTACGTGGATGATTTGGTCATCAAAAGTAAATGAAAAATATACCATTTTTATAATTTGAGGATCGTGTTTGAACAGTTACGACGATATGACCTTAAAATGAATCCCTTAAAGTGCGCCTTTAGTTTTACCTCCGGGAAATTTTTGGGATTCGTTGTCCGTCATCAGGGAATCGAGGTGACCGGGATAAAATTAAAGCTGTCTTGGAAATGCCTCCTCCTAAAATCTCGAAACAACTACGTTCCTTCCAGGTGAAGTTGGCATATCACGCTTTATCTCTAATCTCTCAGGTAGGTGTCAGCCTTCCTCGACATTAATTAAAAAGGACCCCAAATTCATTTGGGAAGAGAAATGCCAGTGGGCCTATGAAGATGTTAAACAATATCTAATGACACCTCATGTATTGGCAGCCCCTATCACAGAGAAACCTTTGATACTTTATACCGCAACCTTAGATGTCTCTCTTAGAGCCCTCTTAGCCCAAGTCAATGATCAGGGTAAAGAAAATGCGCTCTACTACTTGAGTCGTCGCCTAATACCGACGGAGATAAGGTACCCTCCTATTGAGAAGCATTGTCTGGCATTGATTTTTTCCGCCCAAAAGCTTAGACATTACATGTTTTCTCATAAGATTACCGTAATCTCGAAAGTTAATCCATTGCAATATTTAATGACCCGACCAACACTCTCCAGACGTTTAGCAAGATGGTCAATGATCTTATTGCAATTTGATATAAATTTTGTTCCCCTTTGTGCTATCAAGGGACAGATACTAGCAGACTTTCTTGTTGCAACCCACTGCCAGCTGGGTCCTCTCTCAATGACGAGTTACCAGACGAGCAAATACTACAAATGAAATTTTTCAATGCACAACGCTGGGAGATGTACTTCATCGGTGCTTCATCAGCCAGAAAAGATAAAGGATTAGGCACAATTATACCAGGCAAAGTAGGGATTGGTTTGATATTTATCACACCAGATAAGGGTATGTTGATGTTCTCATACCACCTGACAGAGTCGTGCACCAACAATGAAGCAGAATATGAAGATTTAATCACCGGATTGGGGATGGCAATCTCAATGGAAATAACGAAAATTTCCATCTATGGCGACTCCTAACTTGTCATCCAGCAAGTCGTCGAACAATACAAAATTCTGAAACCAAGATTAGCATAATACTATCAGTACATGATGAAGCTCCTGGAGCAGATCCCCAATGTGACTGTCTACCAGATTCCTAAGGGAGATAATGCCTATGCCGACTCTCTAGCAAAACTTGCTAAGGAAATGGCATGTCCCTCAGAGGATTCCATTGAAATCACAGTACAAAGAAAACAAGTCTTATCTCAGATCGATCTCGAAACTCTACGCAAGTTTAGAAAAGAAGAAACAATAAATACAGTTGCAGACATCCGTGAAGATTGGCACAAGCCACTAATAGAATATTTGCATACTGGAAAGTTGCCAGAAGACAAGTCTGAAGCATATCATATCACAAGAAGGGCCATGTCTTACGCCCTGGTGGGAAACATTCTCTACAGAAGATCATTTGACCAGATGTGGCTACGGTGTTTGAGCAAAGCCGAAGCACTAAATATTATCAAAGTGGTACATGTCGGAATGTGTGGCGCTCATCAGTCAGAGCCAAAAATGAAAGTGAAGATCAAAAGACTCAGATATTATTGGCCATCAATGATGTCTGATTGCATGGATACAACCAAAAAATGTCACCAATGCCAAGTGCATGGGGTGGTCTTATATCAACCTCCGAATGTGCTACACCCAACTGTTGTCTCGTGGCCGTTACAGTGTTGGGGCACAAACATAATAGATTTGATAGACAATCCATATTCCAAAGAACACAGGTTTATACTTGCCGCTAAAGATTATTTCTTCAAATGGGCAGAAGCAGTACCGTTACGTGAAGTTACGGCACAGCTCGTCCTTCAATTTTTTAAAAGCCAAATTGTCTGCCGTTTCAGAGTACCGCGAAGAATAATTTCTGACAATGAGATAGCTTTCAGAAGCATAAAGATCAACAATTTTGTCAAAAGACATGGGATAGATTGGAGATGCTCTACGATTTACTATCCCAGAGCAAATGGTCTGGCTGAAGCTTTCAACAAAACACTGGTAAATATTTTAAAGAAAACACTAGATGAAAACAAAAGGGATTAGCACAACAAACTATTAGAAGCCTTGTGGGCATACCAGACAACTTTCAGGATTCCCACTCAGTGTAGACCTATATGCTGGTGTACGGGTCCGAGGCCGTGCTACCGCTAGAAATCCAGACACCGTCTCTTAGAGTTGTTATTGCCAAGCAACTCACGATAGAAGAAAGTGTAAAACTCAGACTTGAAGAACTGGAGAGTCTCGAGGGAAAATGACTAGAAGCACAACAAGTTTTGGAGCTTTACCAGGAGAAGATGGTACAAGCCAATGACAAATTGGTCCACCCAAGGACATTCAAAGTTGGTGACCTCATACTTGTACTCAAAAGGCCTATTTTTGCACGTCGCAAAATAGGTGGAAAATTCGATCCAACTTGGGAGGGACCATTTGTCGTTGAAAAGGTCTACACAAGAAAAGCTTACCAGTTAGTGGACTTCCAAGACAAAAGACCCATGTTATCAATAAATGGACGATATCCGAAAACCTATTATGCAGCCTGATGTCGCTTGCCTCCGCTTGCTTTGAAACTTTAAAACTTTGATTATTTTGGGGTTATCTATGTAGCCAAATGTCTATGACTGGGTCCAAATTTTGTAATTAACCTCAATATAAGGAAAATTTTGAGAAAAAATTTTAAACTTCAAATTTTTTTTCCTTTCCACTTTTGAGTATAATGTTCCACAAATTTAAATTCATACATAAATAAACAATTCATTTCACTAAAATAAGTTAAAATTCACTTTAATAAATACTTTGTTTTGTTCTTATTCAAGCCAAGTTTCATCCCACTGATGTTTTTCTGTCGTCTGCAGAAAAATGTCGGGACAGAAGCTGATCTTTGCTTTCCAGGATAGTTGGAGCCTCGCACTAAATGAGGAAATGGCACCGCAGACGGTACCATAGACTTCAACATTGATTTTAATCAATTTGGCATGGACTACGAAGGTCCTCTTATGAATGTAGTTAGCTGCAAGGAGAAAGAGGGATTGCCTTCACTACTGAGAGTGACCGCCAAAGATAATGTATCACACAAAGGCAAGAACGTGAGAGCAAGATCCGATGGAAGGGCCCAGCCTTCTACCCTCCATGGTAGCTACACCAGTTGGAGGCCTAGTAGACACTAATAATGAACGACTGCCAAGTACTTCTCTTCGTAGGACGCAACGCAGAAATGCCAGCCGCAAGAAGCAGAGGGTTTTTCTACGACAAGAATGCAGACGTCAGAGAGAGACAAACAACTTACTCACCCCTAATCCTTATGGTCATATTTATGATCCGGACTTGAAAGAAACTTCTACTAGCCTACCCGTTACGGATGAAGAACCAGGGTTCGTAACAGGGTCAAATACACTTTCAGTTTCAGATGTTTTCTGCAAGGGTTGCCCGATGTGCAACGCTGAAATACCGACCGGGACATCAGCCATGGGGGCATTTGTAGAATGCCCAGATTGCAATGTTCTACATTTACAACATTTCAGTACATTTGAAGAGTATACCTCCAGCACCGATGGGTCTCAGACTTCAGATTTTATGATGGATGAGCCATACGTCCAACTAGGGATAGATCAGTATGTACCATGGAGCCCAGGGTTGTACATCCCGCTAGACGCCGAGTCTTGTGTTTCAGATCAACCAGCGCCAGTTTGGGTTCCTGCCAATGTTCAGAGGGAGGAACACCCGTGACAGCTACCGACCCCTATTATGATAGAGTACTACAAAATAAGCAAAGTAAATAAAAGAGAATTTGAATTTTATGAAGAAGTCCAGGGAAAATTCATCAACATACTGGAGGGATTAGAACTGTATAGCAGAGTCTTCTCAGAGATTGACAAGCAAAGTATTCTTGACTGCATTTTTGACCTAAGGGACAGAGGTCGAGTAGGTTAACTTATGGAAAGGACCTATTCCGAGCCAAGGAAATGGATGTGAGGAAAAGGGATGATTACTATCCAGTGTGGCTGCTGCTACAACTTCACGAATAATAGACAGAGGAATTCGTCTGGGTTCCTCTGACACGATCAAGTAGATCCACTACCACCAATGATAAAGTGGATGATCAAAAGAATGGTCAAATGGAGCATGTTGCCTGCTACCTGCATCCCAAACAGCTGAATCATCAACATATATGACGAGCGAGACTGTATACCTCCTCACATTGATCATCATGACTTTGTAAGACCCTTCTGCACGGTCTCAATTCTGAGCAAGAGCATCGTCGGCCCTAGTGAGTTCAGAGGCTCTGTGGAGATTCCTCTACCATTTAGTTCAGTCTTGATTCTTAAAGTCAACGATGCAGATGTTGTCAAACATTGCATTCCAGGGGTACAACACCGTAAGGTGTCCGTGACCTTCCGCAGGATGGATGACAACAAAATGTCATATGGATTTCATCTAGACCCGGAACTAGAGGAGCTGCTGCCGTACGAGCTATGAGAGGGTTGTACCTCTAAGTACATGTGAAGGGAACTCTTATCCTCGAGCATGGCTTAGAAGGTCTGCTCGATCAGGAGCTCGTCATACTTGGTAAAGATGGTCAGAGGGTTCACTTTTTTGTTATATAAGAACATGATATGTATCTGATATGTTCAGCCTACAATAAATTCATGACATGAGATGATCTGGATGTACTCTAACATGGACTATATATTGTACCCTTTTTGAGGCGTTAGCCTTTGTTTGATCTGTAACATCTTTATTGAAGCAAATTAATGGAAATTTCTCTAAAAAATGTGCCTTTTTTCCAGTTACCTTTTTGTGCGATGGATGGAAACCACAAACCACGTGTTGGTTCAGAATTTCAATGAATGAGGAATGAAACAACAAACCTTTAACAATAAATAAATTTAAATAATTTTTTTTATAAACAACAAAAAAATTTTCTTTTGAAAATCAATCAATTAAAATTAAAATTTAAAAGACTTATTTTTTAAAAATTAAATGTGACGAAAAATAACAAGAAAAGAAAATGAATCTGTTGAGTGGATTCTCTCATTTTCGGAGTTTCTTACTCTTTTTTGCGTGTAGCACAACCATCTTTATCTCCATTAACTCTCTTCGCATCCTTGTGGAATTTCACATTTTGCACAAAACCACACAAAACTCTACAAATCTTCTTCAACAAAATCAACCTTTTCACATGATACATTTCTGCAAATTCAACATCACAAACTCTCTACATTGTTTTCATATGACTCTTGGGGTCAGTAACCAAATTTTGACTCCCCATATCTGAGGATTGGTGTGATGCCCCCTTCAATGGATGTTAAGGCTTCCGATTCCTTTAAATTTCAAATTATTTGAAGATCGGTGTGAGGTCCTCTTCAATGGATTAAGGCTTCTGATTCCTTCAAATTTCAAATTATCCGAGGATTGGTGTAAGGCCCCCTTCAATGGATGTTAAGGCTTCTGATTCCTTCAAATTTCAAATTATCTGAAGATTGGTGTTAGGCTCCTTTTATTGGATATTAAGGCTTCTGATTCCATCAAATTTCAAATTATCCAAAGATCAGTGTGAGGCCCCCTTCAATGGATGTTAAGGCTTCTGATTTCTTCACATATTCTATTCACATATTCCCCACAAATTCACATATGTTAATCTGCATATTTTCTGCATAAACACACATATTTTCTTGTTACCTCTTGAGTTGGATGTGAGTCATGGTGCTTTCCTTCTCAATGTAACACACGTATTTCCTTGTCACTGCTTGGGTTGGATGTGAGTCCTGATGCTTTCCTTCCTAACGTGACACACATATTTTCTCGTTACCTCTTGAGTTGGATGTGAGTCCTGGTGCTTTCCTTCTCAATGTAACACACATATTTTCTCGTTACCTCTTGAGTTGGATGTCAGTCCTGGTGCTTTCCTTCTCAATGTGACACATATATTTCCTTGTCACTACTTTGGTTGGATGTGAGTCTTGATGCTTTCCTTCCTAACGTGACACATATATTTTCTTGTTACCTCTTGAGTTGGATGTGAGTCCTGGTGCTTTCCTTCTCAATGTAACACACATATTTCCTTGTCACTGCTTGGGTTGGATGTGAGTCCTAGTGCTTTCCTTCCTAACATGACACACATATTTTCTTGTCACCTCTTAGGTTGGATGTGAGTCCTGATGCTTTCCTTCCTAACGTGACGCACATATTTTCTCATTACCTCTTGAGTTGGATGTGAGTCCTGGTGCTTTCCTTCTTAATGTAACACACATATTTTTTTGTCACTGCTTGGGTTAGATGTGAGTTCTGGTGCTTTCCTTCTCAATGTAGCACATATTTTCTTGTCACCTGTTGGGTTGGATGTGAGTCCTAGTACTTTCCTTCCTAACGTGACGCACATATTTTCTTGTCACCTCTTGAGTTGGATGTGAGTCTTAGTACTTTCCTTCCTAACGTGACACACATATTTTCTTGTTACCTATTAAGTTGGATATGAGTCCCAGCACTTCTCTCCTCAATGTAGCAGATGTTTTCTTTGGAACCGAATGTTAGCCTCTGTGTGTTCCATCTCGGTTCAGTCCTCCTACAAATCCTATTCTCATATTTTGAAATAAGTTTCAAGACCACCTTAAATGGATTATGGCATCTGATTCTTATTTCGGGATTGATATCCAAATTTAAATTCCCACCTCGGGGTCAGCACCTATATACTGACTCCCATCCTTTATAAAAACCTGAAATTTCATAACTCAAAATTCACTCTCCGATCCCCAGTAGGAGTCCCTACTCCTTGATTTAAATCAAATGATCATCTGCTAATTCCCCAACATAAACAAATCACACACACAACTCTACACATACTTTCGGGCCTATTGAATTAGGAGTTTGTATTGGATTTTGTTGATCTCATCAGTCAACGCCAATACGTGCGGTGTGCTAAACCTATTGAGGGTCCATTTGGTGACCTCACTTTTGGTTGAGGTTTAGTCTTTCCTCTTTAGTAGCCTAAGGTCTAGCCATAGGACTTTCCTATTGACTATTCTTAGAAAACTAGACATGGAACCCACACCATTAGAAATTCTACACTCCTCTTTACTTAGCTTGAAGTTCCACATATTGGTCTTAACCTCTAGCATTTAGTAGGTGGGGTCACTATGGGGGAACTCAAGATGAGTCACCCTTAGGAAGAGAAGACAAAGCCTCATCAAATTACCCTCTGAAATAGCCTCTACAATAGCTCTAGACCAACACCCAAAATTGGTCTTCATCAAAATCATTCCTAGGCTTTACACCAAGACTAGAGGCTCAATCCCTAGCCTCCTTGGATCCCAACGAACGTCCCAAGAACCTCTGATTGAAGTTTCACTTCTCAGAGCCAAGGTATAAAACTTCTCTTATTCTCGAACCTATTTGAACTCTCCGATTGTTTTGAGTTAATTTCATGGCATCATAACTATATGAATATGTTCCTCTAGTTTAGACGAGCATTTTAAAAAAAAAATTCATCTAATTTGGATAAGAAATGAGAGAGATCTTAGGGATAGAAGACAGAAGGTTCTCGGGCTAGGCTATTGGGGATGATGATAGAGCGTCGTTCGATCATGCGCGTATCGGATGGATGGTCGAGATCAAGCCGAACAACGCTTCAAAACATAAATCGCGGGCCGAGTCATCGTTGAGGTGGACGGCAACGTCGAATGGGAGCGCACCGCGTGGAGCTTCGGAGCCGTCATAGGTTGAGGTGGTGCCTCATGTTTAAATAGATATATAGTGATTTAATTAATTCAAAAAATGATCCCTAACTTAAAAAATTCATATCTTGGTGTAGAAAAATCACAAAAATAAAATAAAATACCCGCTTGCTCAGTAAACAGAGGAGAACAATGTGGAAATAATTATAAGTCCATGTGATGCATATTTCATTTTTAATTAATTAAACACTGATTTGGATGTTTTAATTCTCCATGCATGTAGTAATCACACTATGACTTGAAATTTTAGCATGTTGTTGCCTCTGTCTTAGGAAACATTTCTTGATTTTTCAAAGTCAGAGGAGGTCCCTAGATAGATAATCATATTTTTCAAGTTTTTGTGCATTATTTGTTTAAAATAATTGAGGAAATTAGCATGTTGCTTAGAAAAATCCAAGAAAATTTTAAAAGGTTTATGATGACTAGAGAGCCCTTGGGAAAATTTCTCATGAGTCAAGTCATTTAAAATGCACCTAATCCTTACAAACCCTAAACCACTAAGATAATTAATTTTAAAAAATTAAAATACAAAATGACTTGATTTCTTATCTCCACTACTTTTTAGGATCCAGAGAACTCACCATAAAAATTTCAAAGCATTTTAAGTTCGTTTGATAACTTAAATTAATTTTTCAAGTTAATTAACATTTTTGGCATTAAAATAATTTTTAATAATTAAAATATAACTTGAAAATTATTAAACTTGGTTTTTGAGTTCTCTGTGATCAGAGGTATTTTCCAAAAATAAAATGATATTAAAAATAAAAACTTGATTTTTAGCCTATTTTAAATATTTAAATAATTAAAAATCACAAAAATAATAAAACTCATGAAAATGTTCTAAATTACTTTCTAAGCACTTAGGAACAATTAGAATATTTTTCCTGATTTTTTAAATAAAGAAACTGAATTTCAAAGCTAAAATATAATTTTTAAAGACTAAAAATTAGTTTTCACTAAAAATAATTCCAATAAATCAAATAAGATTTAGAAAAATATAAAATCTTCTCTTATGAGTTCTTTGACCTCAGGAAGACTTCTCAAAAATTTGAAACTTAATTTTCCACATTTAAAATATTTTATATTTAATAAATACCCCAAAAATTAAAGTAATTCTTAAAGTTCAAATAAAATTCAAAAAATCATGAAATTTGATCCAAAGGCTTCTCTAGTCTAAGTATACCTCCAGTAAAACTTTCAAGGTATTAGGATTTTCCTTGGTCAAGTTAGGAATTTTCTTTAAAAAATCCTATTTTTGCATGGCAATTATTATATAAATTAAATTAAATTTTGAAAAAATCACATTTTCTACTCTGATGTCTTAATTGACACATGAATCAGGTAGGATAAAAATTTCAAAGTCATTTGGATTAAATTTGATGAATTATGAAGTGTAAGAGCCTTAGGGGCAAATGTGCAATTTTGGAAATTTAGTCTTAATTAACATTTATGCTTAATACAAAGAGGAAAATGGGCAACCTCTGATCTTAATCTGTTTATTTAGATGTTTAAAACACAAGAGGTTAATTGGTAGAAACCAACCTCACTTTCCTAATTAAAAGATAAGTTAATAAATTTTTAAATTATTAAAATTTGGAAGTTTATTAAAATAAAATGAACACATAGCTTAGTCGTATGACCTTTGAAGTCAATAATTAATCAATTTAATACCCCTATGTTTAATTTTCAAATAAAATTCAAATCATGAATCATGACCACCTAAAGCTTAACTTTTTCAAAACTAACTAAGACGTTCACCAAGGTCTTAAGAGCTTAGTAGTGACTTAGGCTAAATCAAGTTTCATTTAAATGAGGATTAGAGAAATATCAATTAAAATTAGAACATCTTTCAAACACTACAAGCCCAATTAGGACCAAAATTTGGTTAAGTGTTCCAATAACACTAACTTGCCTCTTTAAGGGTCTTCACCTACATAATCTTAAAAATTAAATTACAGACAATAATTACCCTATTCTTAGGGATAATTGATACATCAATGTTCATTGAGCATTAGGGTGTTTACAAGATGAATTATTAAGCAACATAATAAGTTTAAAATAACTCGGGATTTTTCACCAGGCAGCGAAAAAGCAGCACGGACCTGCTGCTTCTTTAGATTTGTTGGGAGATCTACTAAACTTAATATATTTTGCTTGACAACATCATCCTTAATTAAACTCCTAAGGCCCACCAAGATATGACCTAGGGTTAGGTAGGTCACCAAAACTTTACTTCATATTTTCATATAAACTGCCTTAACATGCCTTTTGAGTTTCAGGTGGTGGAATGAGAAGACTCGCACTTTTACAGTTTTCAGCGTTGTCTTTCTTATACTTTCATACTGTACTTTTATACCTGCAAACTTGCATGCTAAACAACGATGCCACATTACATGAACACTAAAACTCTCAGGATAGTCACAAAACCAAAACTAAAATCAAACAAGATAAAATTCACCTCCTACAACATTCAAAATATAAAACAACTCAAATTTAATCACAAACATCACAGAAAACTGTAATTGTAACTAAATTAAGATGTCTTTATCGGATGATCAGGAATTCCTCGGAGGAGGTAACCTACGGTTGCTAACGAGGCTTCCCACGGTCTAAATAAAATTATGGAACTCATTAAGTTGAGTTTAATAAGTTCATTTGGACTAAGTGAATACACTAGAAAATAGTGGTGCCGGAAAGAGGGAATCGTAGGATCCTAACTGGTGTTGCTCTAATCAACTTTAATATGCCCCCATAAAATTTAAAGAACTTTAACCATAAGGCCACCTAATTTGACATTATAACTTGACACACTAGAAAACTCAAATTTGTCACGGCAACGAGCTTGGAGCTAGCATGGTAGGCAGTACGGCCATCTTCAATAGCAAAACATGTCTTCTTCAGCTAAACCAATCTTCACTCCTTAGACTTAGGACTTCGAGGTTGCTTGCTTATGCAACATAAATCCTCATCTTATCTTTAGACCTTTATATAGCCCTGTTATACAATATAAGCCCTAACTCGTTTTAGGATTCCGAGGCTGTTGTCCGTCACGACCTAAACCCTCACATCTTCGAGGTTATTTGTGTGATAGTTTCACATGCATGTAAGCCCTAACTAATAAAATTGGCAGGATGAAACACTTAAACAGTTCTCCTCAAAATTAAAGCCAAACATTAGGATAGCTTGGGAAGTCATCGAGGTTCTCCCNTTCAACCATAGGGCCACCTGATTTAATATTATAACTTGACACACTAGATAACTCAAACTCGTCGCGGCAGGATGTTGGAGCTAGCATGGTGGGCAACAGGACCATCTTCAACAGCAAAAAACTGTCTTTCTCAGCTAAATGCTAGCATGGTGGGCAGCACAGCCATCTTCAACAGCAAAACCTGTCTTCCCCAGCTAAAACATACTTTTTTCCTTAGACTTAAATAACAAAGCCATAGGACTTCGAGGTTGCTTGCTTATGCAACGTAAATTCTCACCTTGTCTTTAGGCCTTTGCATAGCCTTGCTATACAATATAAGCCCTAACACATCTTAGGACTCCGAGGTTGTCGTTTGTCATGACCTAAATCCTCACATCTTCTAGGTTATTCGTGTGATCATTTCACATGAGTGTAAGCCCTAACTAATAAAATTGGCAGGATGAAACATCTAAATATTTCTCCTTAAAATTGAAGCCAAACATTAGGATAGCTTGGGAAGTCACCGAGGTTCTCCTCTGGATCCATGACATCCCCTAGTTCTTCTTCCTTTGGATTCTATAATAAAATGTTCCAAATTTGAACCAATCCCCTTGCACACCTCTACATCCGATTTCGTTGAAGAGTCCCACCCCTCGAAATTCCTTGAAGATAATATTTCTTGATTTTTATTGAGAGTTNCTTCCTCTTTTGGACTCTACAACAAAATGTTCCAAATTTGAACCAATCCCCTTTTACACCTCTACGTTCGATTTCATTGAAAAGTCTTACTCTTTGGAACTCCTTGAAGATAATATTTCCTGATTTTTATCGAGAGTCTTCTTAAGTGACTTGGTCATTTAAGATGTAATTAACTATAGGGGCTTGCCCTTATAGGAAGCATGTCCGAACCCAGCTTAATATAAACTCTATTTTATTCTTTATATTAAATAAGGGAACTTTTAGACAAATATAAAGGTTTCGTAGACCAAACGGATGTCATATATTCCTTAGTTTATTTAAGCGAGTCTCATCCTCAAGTCTTGTGTTTGTCCTTCAGGATAGATACAGGATTTGAGGTATAGTGCTTTTTCATTTAAACTACTAAAAATATGGGATCAGTTTAATTTCATATTTTTCTAAAACTAAATATATATGTAAACTAAAACGTACTTTCGAAGCGGGCGATGGGATTTCGATTCCAGTGACCGACAACTTCTTACGGGCAACTCCAACCAAAAATTATGCCGGCATGATTAAAGGGAACTTCTAAGGATTTGCTTGAGAATGAGTGTGAGATAAGTTATGTTTATTTCTTTTTTTTGTTTTGTAAACTCGTTTTTATATATGAAATCATTGTTTTGTTGTATCCTTCTCATGAATTTTGTGTAGTCTTCTTTATCCTTCTCCCTACTATGAGATATGGTTTTGTGAAGAATTAGTTTTGTTTTGTGAGGTTTTAAATGTCAATAAATCATGATGATTCAAAATTTGATCTTCATTTACATTTCAATTCGGCCAATTGAAAGATTAAAATTTGTTGAGAAGCATACGATCCGAAAACGGGCTATGCTTTCTACAACAAGGTAAGAGTCGCATTCAATTTCATGTGTGAGAATGTAATTTATGGGGTTGCATGCAAATAAAGAGGGAAATATACTTTGATGGGCGCAAAATTGGATATTTTAGGGTGATAGATTAAAAATCCCAATTTGGTCCAGTTGCTTGGAAACTAAAGTGAGATTGTTAGCCTTTAGGCGAGGGAGAAATGAGACCTCTGAAGTGGCAGTCTGTATCCTCTCATCCTAATCACAGATTTATTGACCAAACTCTAGATTAGTCAATGTTTTTTATGCAGTCTCAGATGGTAAAGAATAAGATTACTCTTATTTTGAACAATACAATTTTATATGTATTTTAAATGATTTTAATTTCTTTACAANTGTAATTAACTATAGGGGCTTGCCCTTATAGGAAGCATGTCCGAACCCAGCTTAATATAAACCCTAGTTAATTCTTTATATTAAATAGGGGACTTGTCGGCAAATACAAAGGTTTCACAGACCAAACGGACGTCATACTTTCCTTAGTTTATTTGGTTGTCGAATACAAAGGTTTCGCAGACCAAACGGACATCATACTTTCCTTAGTTTATTTGATCGAGCCTCCTCCTCAATTCTTTTGTTTATCCTTCGGGATATATACAGGATTTGAGGTGCAGTGCTCTTTTGNTGACTTTGGTTATCTAAGATGTAATTAACTATAGGGGCTTGCCCTTATAGGAAGCTTGTCCGAACCCAGCTTTATATAAACCCTATTTCATTTTTTTGTACAAATAGTGAAACTTGTTGGCAAATAAATGGTTTCACAAACCAAATGGATGTAATATATTTCTTAGTTTATTTGATCAAACCTCATCCTCAAGTCTTGTGTTTAGCCTTTGGGATAGAGACAGGGTTTGAGGTACATTGCTCTTTCATTTAAACCATGAGAAATATGGGGTCATTTTGATTTCATATTTTTCTAAATTATATATACATATGTAAATTAAATGTTCTTCCGAAGTGGGCAATAGGATTTTAATTCCTGCGGTTGACTACTTCCAACGGGCAACTCCCCAATTTTTTAGTGTCGACACCCCCAATCTGATTATTTGATTCNTTTGGTCATTTAAGATGTAATTAACTATAGGGGCTTGCCCTTATAGGAAGCATGTCCGAACCCAACTTAAAACCCTATTTAATCCTTCATACTAAATAGAGAAACTTGTTGGAAAACACAAAGGTTTCGCAAACCAAACGGACGTCATACTTTCCTTAGTTTTTTTTATCGAGCCTCATCCTCAAGTCTTGTGTTTATCCTTCTGGATAGATACATGATTTGAGGTACAATGCTCTTCCATTTTAAACTATGAAAAAAATGGAGTCAGTTTGATTTCATACTTCAACGTCCTTCCGAAGCGGGTGACGAGATTTCAATTCCGGCAACCGACAGCTTCTTACGGGCAACTTCCCATAAACCTCCGAAATAACACCGGCAAGGTCTTAAAGAACGTGTCCCACCCATTATAAATGAGAATTACAGATATGTTTGTTCCTCCCATTGTAGTGAAAGTGGAATATAACATCTTCTTTGGGGATTTGAGCTTAGCTCTATGACTAAGCATCCCTTGGTCAGCCTTCACAATATCTCGATTGACAAGAGTCAATTTTGATTGATATTTGCCTTAAGTAGGAAAACCATGCCTTTCATAGCATGTTTTTTGGTTACCCATTCAACATAGGGTCTGAAACTGAGCACCTTTCTATGAATATGTATGTCTCATTCACATTAGATGAGTGAGGTGTACTCCCTCCTAAGGAATATGTGTGGGTATTTATCGACCTCTTTTTACACTGTATGCGTGGACCTTATGGGTCCGGTAGTCCTTCCACAGAAGTTGACTTGCTTTTTTTTTATGGAACCTTCACCCACCACCGTTACGCACTATTTGTGAACCCTCGGAATCCGACGACCCTTCCTTCAGAGGAAAAGCTGGCTAACTCGTGGGCTATTCACCCACTACATTTATGCTCTACACATTGACCCCTAAGGTCCAGTAGCCCTTCCTCTAAAAGTTGAGCTACCCTTCATTGCTCATTGTTGCAAATAGATCTTATCCAACTCCCCTATCAATGGGTAATACTTGAAGAGATATTTAGTTCAGCCTCTTTCATGTACTCATTATAATTTATGAGGAAAATGCTTTTTGAAGCACATTCACTTTGTAATCCAGTTTTCAGAGCAATAAAGAATGTGCATTTTTGCAATCTCTACATTATGCGAACTGCTTATGATGATTGATCCCGACTGCTTATATGGAACAGTACAACAATGTATGCAATTATATTCTTCACTTATCTTTCCCAATTTGCAACAGCACTAAAAGCTTGATCCTGAGAAAATAATAATTTNAATAACAGATTTAAGCTCAAATGAATTAGCCACTACAGTAGGTTTTTGAATACTACAATGAAGTTCATTTATCGTAGGGTTGGCCTAATCTCTTAATGGTCTAAATTCTTAATGAATTTCAATATTTTGTTTATTTTGATCTATCATTTCTGTAATTTTTTTAGATTTTTCAAAATTTTTTAATTTTTTTGCTCTTTCTGATTTTCTTAACGGTTCTTTCTAATTCAGAATTGTAGAGCACAGGTCCTTAAGAACATGAACTACACAAACGCTAACAATAAATTAAAATAAAATAAAGCACGCAAAAATACTTTATAAATAAAATATTATAATAAGATATTCCAACAATAACTCTTAAATTTTAAATAAAACTTTCTAAAATAGAAATTTTCTTTCAATCAATCCCAGACAACGGTGCCAAAAACTTGATCCAAAATGTTTATATGCAACAATATAACAATGTATTTGATTATATTTTCCACTTAGCTTTTCTTACTTTGCAACAGTACCAAAAACTTGATCCTAGAGAAAATAAGAGTTTAAATTCTTAACTTAATATATGTTGGGATACTATGCAATTATAAATATTATTTTTAAGTAATATATAACTTTTTAATTAAGCCCCGAATATCAAACCGACAGGGATTGTTCACAGTATGCAATAATTAAAGTGACAAACTTTCTACTTTAAAAAGACAAATACCTAAACTATAGTTTCTATCACAGGAATAAAATTTAAACTCTTTTTGGTATTTTTAATGTTTGAAATTGTCATACAAACTTAATAAGGATAACTTGAGTTTATGTAAAAGAAAAACACTGAATATGAAATATCTTTCTCATTATCATGAATAAGTAATAAGTATAGGAATTCTGTTGTAGAAGTATTCTAATTGTATTGTGTCAAATAGGAGCAATAATATTCTTTATGCTTACTAGAGATGCTATAAAGAACATTGGCTAATTTAAAGTTTGAATAGTTTTGAAGACCGGTTAGGCAGGGAAAATACTAGCTCTCACTCTAGAGTTCCCTCCACCTGGGGGCTAACATCTTGTATCAAAACCTAGAACAATAAATCAATTTGGGGGCTTTAGCCTGTCAGTCTAAAGTCCTCTAACTCTACACACTTCAAAGATTATTTCCCTATTTATTTGCACTCAAATAAATGAAAATCGATGAAAACCTTTAAAAGAATATGCTAATCCAAAAGCAGATGACCTTAACTTGACTATTGAAAAGCTTGATGTTGCAGCTAATTCGTATGAGCTTAAACCTGTTATTATACAAATGGTATAAAATAATCAGTTTGGAGGAACACCTACTGAAGATCCTAACTTACATCTTGTCAGTTTTCTTAAAATATGTGCTACTTTTAAATATATTGTAGTGTCTAATGATGTTGTTAGTCTTAGAATTTTTCCTTTTTCATTAAGGGATAAATCTAAAGCTTTGTCAAACTCATTAACACCTAGATCTATCAGAACTTAGGGAGAACTATCACAAAAATTTTTGGCTTAATATTTTCCTCCCTTGAAAACTGCTAAGCTTAGAAACAATATTACATCTTTTTGTTAGTTTGAAAAGGAATTGATATATAAAGCCTGGGAAAGATTTAAAGATCTCCTTAGGAAATTTCTACACCATGCTTTACCAGATTGGCTAATAATTCAAACTTTTTACAATGGATTAGTAAGATCACTTAGATCTCTTATAGATGTTGTTGCAGGTGGATCACTAATGTTAAAACCTTTTGATGAAGTAAACACTTTAATATAAGAAATGGCTACTAACATTTTTCAATATCCCTCTGAATGGGAAATCCTAAGAGAGTAGCCAGTATTCATGACTATGATGTAATGTCTATTTTAGCACATCAAATTGGTGCTATATAAAAAAATATTGATCAAATTGGAGTGAATTATTCTCAAATACCACCAGTATTAGAAGAAAATTCACTAGAGTAGATAATTGATACCCAATCATCTTATAAAAATTTTAATGCTATAAATATCGAAATAACAATCCATATTCTAATTATTATAACCCTGGATGGAAAATTACCCTAATTTTAGTTAGAATAATTTTAACAATTTGGTGAACCCATCAAGAAATTTAAACAACCAAGGAAATCCTAATCATTGACCTTATTATCCTTTGACATTTAACTCTAACCCTAACCCATAAGTAAAGGAAAAGAAGTTGACGATGGAAGAAGTAATATTGAATATGGGAAATAAAATACAAAATCAAGGGGCTGCTATTTGAAATATTGAAAAATAATTAGGACATTGTTACTGCACTAAGTAACAGACCTTCAGAAATTCTTCCAAGTACTGTGGAAGTTAATCCAAAAGATAAAAAAAGGAAGCAAAGTAAAGCTACTCAATTACGAAGTAGAAAGAAGTAGAAACATTAATCCAAAGAGAAACTAAAGTTGAGGAGGATAAAGAAGAAGTTGAAAGCAATCACAATGAAAATGTACCCATACAAGTTTCATTAGAAAAATCACTACCTCCGTTTCCTCAAATATTGAAGCAGAAGAATAAAGATAAACAATTTACAAAATTTTTGGAAATCATTAAAAAGTTAACGATAATCATTCCTTTCATTGAGGCTTCGAAACTAATTCCAAATTATGTGAAATTTATGAAAGATATACTAAAGAAGAAAAGGAAGTTTGTTGATCATGAGACAATTGCACTCAGTGAAGAGTATAACACTATTATTCAGAAAAAGCTTCCTAAGAAGCTAAGAGATCCTAGTAGTTTTACTATACCTTGTGTTATTGGTGAAAAGACTTTTGGAAAAGCCTTATGTGATTTAGGAGCGAGTATCAATCTTATGCCTCTATCGATTTTTAAACATTTAGATTTAGGAGAGATTTCTCCTACTACTATAACTCTTCCGTTAGCTGATCGATCAATAACTTATCTAAAAGAGTTATAGAAGATGTATTAATAAAAATGGATAAATTTATTTTTCCTGTAAACTTTATAGTATTAGATATGGAGGAAGATAAAGAGATTCCTATTATTTTGTGGAGACCATTTCTTGCAACAGGGAGAGCTGTGATAGATGTGCAAAAAGGAGAATTAATAATACGAGTTAATGTCAAGAAGTAACATTTATTATTACGAAAGCTATGAAATATCCTGCAATAGAAAAAAAGATTATGAATGTTTTAGAATGGAGGTTAGTGATTATCTGAGTAATGAGCAATTTAAGGAAGTGTTTGAAGAAAAATTAAGGCAAGAAGAATATTATGAGAATGAAATAAAAGAAGAGAATTTAGATTGTATTCATGACAAATTTGAAACTTTAGATTTGTTGGAAAATGATAACAAAAATTTTATTCCTTCAAGTATTAAACCACCTGAACTTGAACTGAAAGTATTACTTCCTCATTTAAAATATTTTTTTTAGGAGATTCATCTACATTTCTTATTATTGTATATTCTGATTTAACTGAAATTTAAGAACAAAAATTAATAGAAATGTTGAAAAGATATAAAAAGGCTTTTGGATGGACTTTAACAGATATTAAAGGAATTAATGCTATAATTTTTAAGCACAAAATTCTATTAGATGAAAAATACAAACCTAAAGCTGATCCTTAGAAGAGATTAAACTCAATAATGAAGAAGTTATTAAAAAAGAAATCTTAAAATGGTAAAATGATGGAATTACATATCTTATTTCAGATAGTGCTTGGGTAAGTCCAATTCACTATTTTCCAAATAAAGGAGGAGTGGTCATTGAAGTAAATGAGAAAAATGAATTAACTTCATTAAGACAAGTCACTGGTTGGCTAGTTTGTATAAACTATAGAAAATTAAAAACGAGCACCAAGAAAGATCACTTTCCTTTACCTTTTCTAGACCAAATGGTGGATAGATTGGCTGGAAACAAATATTACTGATTTTTAGATGGATATAACAGGTATCATAAAATTCCAATTGCTCTTGAGGATCAAGAAAAAACTACATTTTCAAGCCTTTTTAAAACATTTGCTTTTCGTAAAAAGTCTTTTGGACTATGCAATGCACCTGCGACATTTTAAAGATGTATGATGTAAATTTTAAGTAATTTTATTGTACATAGAATGGAAGTATTTATGGAGGATTTCTCTGTATTCAAGACTTCATTTGAATTATGTTTAAAAAATTTAGAAAAAGTTCTGGAATTATGTGAATGAATCAACCTAATACTAATTTGGGAAAAATGTCAATTTTTGATTCCAGGAGGAATTGTACTTGGGCATAAATTTTTTGAAAATGGCATGGAAATAGATCCTGCAAAAAATTAAGTTATTGAGAATTATCATCTCCTATTACGGTTAAAGGGGTAAGTAGTTTTTTAGGACATGTTGGTTTCTACAAGAGTAACATAAAAAGATTTTCAAAAATTACTAAGCCATTATGCCAACTTGTAGAAAAGGCACAAAATTTGAATTTAATGAAGAAAACATAAAAGCATTTGATTTTTTAAGAGAAAAATTAATGACTACACCTATAATAGTTCCACCTGACTGGGAGAAACCATTTGAAATAATGTGTGATGATAGTGATTATGCTAGTGGAGCTATTTTAGGACAAAGACACAACAAAGTTTTTAAAGTAATATATTATGCTAGTAAAACTCTAAATGCTGCTCAAATTAATTAGAATACTGCTGAAAAAGAGCTATTAGCTATTGTCTATGCTTTTAATAAGTTTAGACCTTACTTGATTGGAAAAAAATGTATAGTGCATACAGATCATTCTGCTATTAAATACTTGATGCAAAAGAGAAATGCTAAACCAAGCTTAATTAGATGGATACTTCTTCTGCAAGAGTTTCATTTTATGGTAATTGATGGAAAGAGAAATGATAATCAAATAGCTAATCATTTGTCTAGATTAGAAAAAGAAATAATAACTAATTTTACAAATGAAATTTTAGAAAATTTCCCTGATGAACAATTATATAATATTGATATAATGAATATACCATGGTATGCCAATATAGTAAATTATATTATAAGTGATATTGTACCACCAGATGTTAAGAAACAACAATTAAAGAAATTTATTTATGATTCAAAATTCTATATTTGGGATGACCCATATTTGTATAAACAATGTAAAGATCTAATTATTTAGAGGCGTGTGCCTTATGAAGAAACTCAAAAAATAATTGAAAGATGTCATGATTTTGAATTTGGAGGACATTTGGGAACAAATAGAACTCCACATACAATTTTACAAGCTGGATTTTATTTGCCTACTCTTTTTAGAGATGTTAATGAATATATTAAAACATGCAACCTATGTCAGCGAGTAGTAAATATTTCTATAAGAAATAAAATGCCTCTAAATTACACATTGGAAGTTGAAATTTTTTATGTGTGGGGATTAGATTTTATGGGACCATTTATGCGTTCATTTGAAAATTTATCTATATTGCTTCTCGTTGATTCTATGTCCAAATGGATTGAAGCTATTGTTGTACCTTGATGTGATGCTCGAAGTGTTTCTAAACTTTTAAATAAAAATATTTTTACAAGATATGGAATGCCGAGAGTAAGTAGTACAGATGGAGGATCCCATTTTAGGATTAAAAGAATCAAAAAATTATTCAAAAAAAAAAATGATATTGCGCATAGATTCTCTACTGCTTATCATCATAAGACTGGAGGTTTAGCAGAGATATCAAATCGTGAAATAAAGCAAATTTTAGAAAAAGTTGTAAATCCCTATGTATTAGATTGACATGCTAGATTAGATATTGCATTATGGGCATATAGAATTGCTTATAAAACTCATATTAGAATGTCATCATATAGACTTATTTTTCAAAAAAAACATGCCACTTACTAATAGAGTTGGAGCATAAAGCATTTTGGGCTATCAAGGAATTTAATTTTTATATAAAAGATGCTAGGGAGAAAATATTATTGCAACTCAATGAACCTGAGGATATTAGAAATGAAGCATATGATAATGCAAAAATCTATAAAGAGAAAATAAAAATATGGCATGATTGAAGGATTATTAAAAAGAAGTTTGAACCTGAAAAAGAAGTTCTATTATATAATACAAGATTGAGATTATTTCTAAGAAAGCTGAAATCTAGATGGTTAGGACCATTTAAATTGTTTAAAGTCTATCATTATGGAACTATTGTTATTAAAGATCCTAAAATTGGAAAGATATTTAAAGTTAATGAGCATCGATTGAAACATTATTATCAAGAGCACATGCCACAATATATATATATATATATATATATATATTGCAAAAAGGAGCCTCTTTTATCTCCATCTGTGTTAATTTGTTAAATATGATCAATACATCCAGAGAGTGTTACAGTAGGGAGAAGAGAGAGTAAAGGCTACATCAAAATGTGAGGTAGTTAAGAAAATACAAGGCATGCCAAAAAAAAAGAAAGTAAATAAAGCATCTAGCTCCTAGCAATTCTGAGGTAAGGTATTAGTAATTTATCACCCTTTAACAGGTCAGCCAATATCTGTGTAGGATTAGTAGCAACAGTTACTCTTTAGGATTCAGCACCTTCAGTAGCTAGGTAGTTAGCTAGTTTGTTTCCCTCCTTATAGGTAAAACAGTAATTGATTTTTATCTCCTTGGTGAGATGTTTTATCTTAATAATCCACTGTTGGATATGCCATGGAGGTACAATAATACATGTCATATACTCAATCAGCATAGAGGAATCAGCCTCAGCTTGAATTTGTGTCCATCTGTTTATGACTGCCATTTTGATGGCCCAGTAAAGAGCAGCTGTCTCAGCTTCCAAGACATCATCAACAATAATTGGAGCTTTGAAGAACATTATGCATTTGCCTTTGTAATCTCTGAATACCCCTCAAATTCCTGTTGTGTGGGTTGTAAAGCTTCCATCAGTGTTAACTTTAAGGTGCGGATAACTAGGTTTTGTCCAGTAGACTTTAATGACTTTACTGCAGATCTGATTCATGCTTTGGTTCATCTTAAGGAAGTTTGGAAACCCCTTCCAAATGATCAGCTTTTTGATATAAGCAAGACAAATTGCCTACACTGTTGCAGTATTCACCTTATGCTCTTCATGCTTATTTTTGTTCCTTGCATTCCAAATGAACCAGGCTATGATGAAAGGGATTGTACATAGTTTAACTTTTTTCCAGTCTTACCAGCACTTCTTAAGTTGTTCCCATCTAAAGTTGATAGTGTTGATGTGGAAAGTAATTGTCAGGGATCCCCAAACCTTCATGGAGATGTCACACTGGAAAAAAAGATGAATAGCTGTCTCTTCACTGTTCTGGCAGAGATAGCATTTTGAAGGTCCCTTCAAGCCCTTTAACTTGAGAATAATCTACACACACACACACACACACACACACACACACATAGATATAATATATCTTACTATTTTGTTTAATAAGTATTTTATATATTAAGAAATAATAAAATTTTGAATTCTACACAATTTTAAATCTCATAAATTAAGAAAATTATTAGTTTTGGAGGAAAATTTGAAATCCAATTGAACCAAAAAAATAACAGGCACAATTTTGGCCTCTGTATAGAAGGTGCCTGTCTACATAAGCCATTGCGCCAACAACGCCATCGGGAGTGTCGACAGAGTCCCTTGCAGTTTCTTGTGTTCAAGACAAATTTGGTGGACTTTGGTAGGATTACACTTCGAAATAACCATCGAGAGGTGTTTTTAAAGGCCTAAAAACTACCTTGGATGACCAAAAACTTCCAAAATTTGAAATCCATGGCTTCCAACTCTAGAAATACTTTTAGGTATGGAGTTTTCAATAGAAGAAAGTTTATTAGTTTTGACGCGTAGAGATTATACAATAGTCATTAAGAAAAAGAGACTTATGAAGGAGAGAGTCATTGTTAATCATGGATTGATTAATCCAAGTTCTCAGATTAATAAAATCATTGTGCAGAGACATCGAGAAGTTCTATGCTACACTATCGTTGTAGTTTTTGTACTAGTGGTAAAGGAATTCTATGCTAACGTACATTTAATTACCCAAGGAGTCATCTTCATTCAAGGAAAGATGTACCATGTACTCTACCTCGAATTAATTATTTGTATATGATAGAAAACGTGCAAATCTGTCATTATAAAAATTTTATCTCAATGAGAGATATAATGCAAGATGGATATCATTTTTTGACTAATGAAAATGATAATTGGGAAATTTGAGATGAGGGATACGTTAGTTTCTCCGCTTCACTACTTAATCCAATATCAGAACAATGGCATTTCTTCATCTCTGCAAAATTACTCCCTACAATGAAGATTAGTAGAGTTACAAAAGAAAGGGCAATTTTAAACTATTGCATTCAAATGGAAAAGCCCATTGAGGTCGGATCAATTATTTTCAAATCTATTTCGGGCATTATTATGAATGGGTTTATATATAGACTAGGGTATCCTTCTACAACTTTCTTACTTTACAGTCAATCCTAAGTGCCATATTAAAGTTGGGAGAAAGTATTATTACCATAGGAGCCCATGATTCCTATCGATGACAATTATATTGCGAATGGTAATGAAGCATTAGATAATATTTTTGGTCATTCATCACATGCTTCAACACCATTAGTGCCAGAAACAATTGGAAGTTCAATAACTCTTGAGAAGAAAATGAAGAAAATCAAAAGAGAACTTCAGAGTAATATGAATGCCATAGGAGATCTTAACTACTTTTTAATCTCTTACATTGGAGGATGAATGAGAACTTTGATCATGCTAGAACAATTGAAGTAGGTTTGGTGCAGATGTTTAACAAAAATGGATGGATCGATGAAAATTTGACTGTAAAATTTCCGTACCGACCTTTCTATAGTTTGTACATCCATTATCAGTCTATGGGAGATATTAAAGGAGGATAAAGTAATGAAGATGAAGCAAAATAATTTAAAAAGTTGGACTCTCTATTATTTTAAAGTAGTTATGTTTTTAATGTGATTGTGTTGGATTTAATTTACTTTACTTTACTTTACTTTACGATACCTTGCTTTAGAACTCTATAAACTTTGATTATGTATACAGTTTTGTGTCAGTGTTCTAGTGTTGTGGCTTGATTTCGATGGTGAATTATAATTTAGTTTGCTTTATGTATGTGAAAGTGTGAATAGTAAAGTGTATTTGTAAGAATTGGATTTTCATATATAAAAGTTAGTTTGGTGTTGTTTGTGAAAATAATTGTTTGTGAATTATTTTAAGATGAAAATTAGTGTTAAAAAATGAGGCCTTAGATGAAGTTATTTCTTTTCTTACTGATGAAAGATGAGCTTGGAAGGTGAAGAATAATTTTAAGGTAAACTTTCCTCTTTCAAGGTTAAATGTAGTATCTAAGGCCTGTAATTATTTTATATATGCTAGAATGATACCAACAAATAATCATAGTGAGGTTAGAAAGGATAGAGCCATGTTGAACTTCTGTATCCAATATAAGAGAAGGATAAATGTAGGCTATACTGTTTATAGAAATACTCATTCTAATATTTTGGAAGTGACTATTGGTGGTTTAGCACACCCTGCCCTGATCTTCACACTATGTGACAGGCAGGAGTTGATTTTATAATAAATAAGGAGAGGATTGAACCTCTAAAACCTATTGGGCTTGTAAATATTAAGAGTTATGAATCTCTTGTTGGATGGAGATCTGGAAGTAGGAGTAGGGATATTCCTTCTACTTCTAATACCTTTACTCTATAAGGACTTATAGAGCAATTAATGATCCAACAGGGAGATTTCTTGACAATAGAAAGCAGAATGGAAAATATAGAAGCCAGAAATGCACATAATGATGATTTGACAAAGAAGAAGTTTGAATATGATGCTTCTTATGATGATGCAAAGGTTAGATACATGAGGGGTGACCACTCAGTTCAATTTCATACTCCCCATATCAGCAACGGAACTTTGATGTGGAAGAATAAGAAGATGATGACCAATGAAGTTTTTGTTTGATCTTTTATTTAGTTTATAGCTGGTTGTACTTTATTGTTTTTTTTTTTGTTTTCAGAGTGTGATAATTTGTTTTATTTTAGATGTTATGTTATATTATAAACAATAGGATTGTAAAACTATTTTGCATTGGAATTTATTTTAGTAGTGTTGTTAATTTTTAGTACTTTGTTGAATGCATTTATAGTTAACTCTTTCTTAGTAAATTTTTTTTATGTATTATGTGTTATTTAATGTTTTAAGTCTGTAGCTTTCCAAATTAGCACATGCAATTTTTCTGAGTTAAGTTTCAATATCAGAACCTTCAATAGATAAGTCTTTTCTTTATGTATTAAATGCTTTCATTCACCCATTATTTTTTAAAATTTTTTTTAGTTTTCCAAGCTAAATATTTTGAAAATTTAAGTTGGGGGGTGAAGAATTTTTTTTTTAAGGAAATAAAGTTAATTTTATTTGTCCTCAATTAGCTATATTTTCAAAAATTTTAAATTTAGCATGATCTTTGGTATTAGAGGATAACTTTAGACAACTATATTTGTGTTTCTAAATATATAGTAAACTTAGGTAAAAGTTTTCAATAATAAAGGTTAATTTTAAAGATTAAGATATTTGGTGAAAGAGAATAAGACTATGAATTTCTATTATAAGAAAAGGAATTTGTCTTTTTGAAGTTTTAAAAAACCTTAGAGATTCATGTAAGAAGAAATGAATTAAACTTTATTAAAAATCTTTAAAGCTAATATGAATTTATAAAGTGAAGGAATGTGCAAAGTTCTTAACTTTAAGAAGGGGATAATGAAGTTCAAAATCATTAAAGGCTATCCAAATATAGTAATCCTCACATAAAAAAAAGAAGAGGAGAAAAGAAAAAGGATTGAAAATGATCCTGAAAGAAAAGAAGTTAATAGAAAAGAAAATAAAATAAAAAGATGTGAGGAGATGCTTCATAAAAATTTGGCTTCACTTGAATAAACTTAAAGAACAAGGCTTGCCTACATTCTCTAAACTTATATTTAAGTATTACCATATTTGCTAAAAAAGTCTCATGAAGTTTATTTTCATATGATATTATAAGTGGCTTTAATATGAAAATTTTCAATTTTCCTTGAAAAGAGAAAAGAATAAAAAATCTTAGACTTGCTGCTAGATATTCTTATACCTTTAGTATTAACTGGAGTTATTCTACATTTTTCTTAAGTTATGCTATTGTATTTAGTGAATAAATTATGAAAATCTAGAAGTTTAATTCTTTTTCATGAGTCATATTTTTATGTAGTAAAGAAGTTACTTGAGGACCAGTAACATTTAAGTTTGGGGGATTTTGATGCACTAAAAATACATGCATATTTAGACCTATATTTTGTAGTCATTTTTTAGTGATATTGCACTTTAAAAGAACGTATTTTTCATGTTTTATTGTAGGTTTTTGATTTTTAGGGCTTGAAGCAAAAAGGAAAAAATAGGTGGAATTTGAAGTCAAAATGGTGTTTTTCAAGAAATAGTCAGCGTCGATGGCGCTAGAATGGACGTCGATGGCACAGACCTACAGAATTGAGGCTGGACTATCCTCAGTACTAACAGTGCCAGGAGCAGCGTCGACGACACTATTTAATAGAGAGCATTGAATTAATTCACAGGCCAGTGACACCGATGACACCAAAGTTATTGCAAAACCTGTTTCTAGAAGATTCGACAAATTTGGATGCTTCTTGAAGAGTTTTTGTATGTACTTATTGGAAAACTGACATTAGGCTCTATTTAGAGCATAAATTTATCAGAAAATACCCCCCTTCGACCGCTTTCCACTCTCTTCCACGCTAATATATATTCCCCACAGCCACTTAGAGTCCATTAGTCATTGTTTTAGAGTTTTGAGTTTTTGTGGTGAGTTTAGGTGTGAATTCTTCTCTAAGAGTATTAGAGAGGGAGAGAAGCGAGAGATTTCTTCTTCCTACATCTTCTAAGAGAGGCTACGAGGGATTTTCTTTAAGAAAGAGTTTTAGATAAGTGTTGTTTGTTTATTATTGTTGTATGAACTTTCTTTTATATATGAAATTTGTGTTTTGTTGTATCTTTTTCATGAAGTATGAGTAGTTTTCTTTATTTTTCTGCGTACTCTGAGATATGGTAAAATGAAGAGATAATTTGAATGTGCCAATTTAAAAATATAAAATAAATTGTGATTATTTTTTTAACTCCGTTCTTAATTTAATTTTTGATATGGCCAATTGAATTATTAAAATATGTTATGAAACATATGATCTGAGAAATGGAGTATGAGTTGTACAACAAGAGTGAGAATCACATTCAATTCCATGAAGGAGAATTTGGTTCATGAAATTAATTGCAAATAAATAAGGAAATTTACTTTGTTGGGTGTAGAGTTGGAGATTTTAGGGTGATAAACTAAACTCCCCTATTTGGTCTTAGTGTTTAAGAACTAAAGCGAGTGTTAGCCTTGAGGGGAAGGGAAGTGTGAGCTCTAAAGTGAGAGTCAGTATCCTCCTAGCATAACCATGGATTTAAGGACTAAACTTGAGATTATCCAATAATTTTCTATAACACTGAATCAGGGTAGAGAATTAAAATTGCTCCTATTTGGCACAATATATATTTAAACCATTTATCTCATCTCATTTTATAAAAAACTCATTGTAGTGGAAAAGTTGCTTTTTCATTTTAGAAAACTTTGTCACATAAATAATAGTTTAGAAGTTACTGTTTAAACTTTGCACTTTAGTTTTGCTGGTAGTTAATAATTTAGTTCTGATAGTTTCTCAAACAATTCAAAATTAGTGATAGTCATTTCATTTTATTTCTGTGAATTTTCTAGTTATTTTATCATTTAAAAATTAAACCTTCCTCGTGGGATCAATATTTGGGGCTTAAATAGAAATTCTTATATTACTTGATAATGACACGTATACTTGCGTAGAATCCCAATATAAATTGCTTAAATTTCTTATTCATAAAATGACGCATCAAGTTTTTGACATCCTTGTAAAATGGAGTGAACTTTATAAGTTATACACAACTATATTTTTTAGATCATTCACCCTTAATACAACTTGAGTGCACTTTCAAAAATGATTAGGAAGATAGAAAAAGATGTGCATAATTTCTTGCACCTGATTGGGAATATTACTGAAATGCTGGATCATCTAGATTAGAGTCTGAAGGAACATTTTGAACATACTGGACGTATTGAAAATGGATTGGTATGTATTTTAAGAAACATGCTTGGATTGAGGAGGGAAATTCAAATGATGAATTTCTATTTCGACCCTTCTACAATCTGTATGTGCATTACCAATCGATGGGAGATATCCAAGAGGACGATGGTGAAGATGATGTATGATCTTAATTTATGGACAAAATGTTTTGTGTAGTATGTTTGCTTTAGTTTATTGTGTTGGATTGCATTTCCTTTCAAACGAACACTAACTATGTTTATGTTTTGAATTTTGATGTTTAGATTTTAGTGTTAGGATGTTGGTTTACTTTAGAACACCGAATTTGANATATATATATATATATATATATATATATATATATATATATATTGGGATACTATCCAAGTATACGTATCACTATCAAGTAATATAGGACTTTTTTATTAAGCCCTGAATATCGAACCCATAGAGAGTGTTCACAATATGCACTTCTAAATAACAAACTTTCTATTTTAAAAAGATAATTACTTAAATTATAGATATTTTTACAGTAGCTAAAATTTAATTTTTGTAGTATTTTTGATATTTTGACAGAACAGAAATAACTTCTAAATATAACTTGAGTTTATGTAAAAGAAAAACACTGAATACGAAATATCTTTCTCCTTATCATGAATCAGTAATAAGTATAGGAATTCTGTTGTGGAAGTATTCAAATTGTGTTGTGTCAAATATGAGCAATATTATTTTTAACCCTTACTAGTGATGCTATAAAGAATAATTGCTAATTTAAAGTTTGAATAGTTCTGAAGACCGGCTATGCAGGGAAGATACCAGCTCTCACTTTAGTGTTTCCTCAATTCTCTCCACCTGGGGGCTAACATTTTGTATCAAAACCTAAAATAATAAACCAAGTTATGGGCTTTAGCTTGTCACTATCTAACTCTACACCCTTCAAAGATTATTTCCCTATTTATTTGCATTAAATCATATGAATTACTTTCTCATTCATACAACCTCATGTGATTCTTTCCAATTATTGATTGAGACAAGACCATCTCAGTTCTTACATGTTCTCACAATATTTTTTAACATCTAGATGAGCTAGATCAAGAAGTAAATGAAGTACATGGAATTAAATCATCACAACTTCTTCCAACATTAAAGATTAATACTCTCCACAACTTCCATCCAACACTTTAATTAATTATCATTTTAAAGAGAAAGATAAATAAAACTACTCAGAATCCATGGAGAAAACAAAACCACTGTTTAGTTTAAAAGTAGAAATCATTATCAAATAACAAAAGTCTCGATTAAAACCAAAAGTAGTTTAAAAATAAAGATAAAAACTTATCTCAAATCCTCCCCTAAACTCTTGAAGTTCCATTGAATTTCTTCACTCTTACAACACTCTTAACTCTCACAATAAAACTAAAAACAAAAAGGATAAAGTAAATTTGGTGCCTGAAAAATCTCTCCAAAAGTTTCTTCACGAACTATTTCAAGAACTTCTCAGGATTCCCCCCTTTTTCTCTCAACTTCCTTCTTTTATAATTTTCTAAGAGTTTCCTTGATATCTCTTCAAAATGTGTCCTGATTCGATGTATTTTCCAAGGGATGCCTCCTTTCACAAGTCTTTTAATCATATTTTCATTTATAGTGGTCATAACCACCCTCTTTAACCAATGGGTGCCTCAATTATCCCTTCAAAATTTGGCAAAATGAATTAACCCTTCAAATAACTGCCTTTGGTGCTTAAGCGTGGGGTTTCTGGCACTTAGGTCTGGCATTCTTTGTTTCACCGACGCTTAAGCACCTGATCTAGTGCTTAGGTGCCAAAACACTTTTGCACCGTTTTTGCATTTTTGCTCCAAATTTGATTCTTTTTCATTTCTTTTAGCATTTTTCACCTTTTTACTTGTACCTAAAGGAAAAACACACAAATACCTTCCATTAAAGTATAATATCTCAAAAATAAGTATAAACCTGTCTAAAAATATTATATATTTTAGGTGTATCAGTGATCACCTTGCGTATGTCAGAAGATCACTCATAGTTCACTGCAATTTTATGTAGGAGAAATTGTTTCTCTTAATTTGATTGTCAACTCACATTTTAAGTAAAGTGGAAGTACTACTCTTACCTTGTCTTTCGTCGATTTGCTCTGCGCAGGGTCCGAAGACTACTTCCGCTCATCATGAGTATGGTTAGTATACACATCTCGTTCATCCTTATAAATGTGGAGTACGTGCTTGTCTCGCTTGCTTTGAACGAATGTGGTTGATATCCTTTTATGGATGTGGTTTAGCTTAAAAGCTAGACATTTTTGTGGGTAGACCATCGTCATAGTCGAACCCCCATCTCTACATCCTTACAGTGTGAGCAAGCCTTACGCTTTATCGAGAAGAGGCATGATGCATTGGCTACAACACTCAACTTACCTAGTCGATCTGTGCCTAAGCACACTATTTTCATAACTGCGTTTAAAATACTTAGTTTGGACACCTTGTCTGGTGTGTTAACAAAAGCCACTTCTACAGGTTGGGCTACTTCAGTCTTCCTCACATATGAGCAACTCTAGTAGCCTTTGAGGAATCCCCATTGGGGGATGCATTTCTGAGATGAGCCATTTTGTTCATCGAATTGTTGGGTCTGATTACTTTGTGCTACCCTTCTGTTAGGAATTACCTTGTAAATTTTGAGGAGTCCCCAGTGAGAATATTGCTTAACAGACTCTGAGCCAGAATATTCCATGCGGGTTGGACCACTCAATCCATCTGATTCAAGTAATTTATTGCTTTTCCAGTAGGCATGTCGTATCAATTAAAGAGTTTGCTCACATAGCCAATCTGTGCTTAATCGGAATCTTTGATACCCGATCAGATTGTCACATTCTCCTTGACAAAGACTACTTTGTTTATTCTAGAGGAAACCCCCAGCAGGTCCTACGCTCAGCCTTAGTTTATTAAAACACTTTGAGTTTAGACATCTATGTATCCAACCCTCATCGATACCTTTACGATGTTATGAACAATTTGGCTGACTTTACTCGCCATCTGAAAGTGCGTGTCACACTAATTTGAGCACTATGTAGCCTCAATTAGTCCATGCATAAGATGAGTATCTTTATGCTTGCATAAAGGATTCCCTAGCAAGGGTCATACATATTTCCCAAAGAGGGATCACCTGAAATCCCCACTGAGGGTCACTTTGCTAAGATCATGCATAAGTGTTACAAGGTTGGATCGCTCTATGCATTCAACACCTTTTTTTGATGATGCCTCTCCTGATTGTTTTATGTTTGTTCACCACATCAGAATGAGATGTTTAACTCCTCACAAAACATTGGTGGAGCCTTGATGGTAACCCCAACAAAAGTCTTCGCATTGGTACGTTTGGAGGTCGTCTCTTCAGCAATTCCATTGACTTGGTTGATTCTTTTCACCGTGTCTAGTCACATGTCATACTGATGTGAGTCCTATGCTAGCTCGGTCAATCCATGATTAAGTCAGTATTCTCACATTCGTAAAACTCCCCAGGGAGAGTTATATTGCTAGTGCTCATGAGGCACCCTGGTGGTTGGATCATTCTAGGTCATATAACCCCATTATTTTTCTTGACTTCTTCGGTTGATTATATTTTCCATGTCGAGTGCCATGTCGTATAGGTGTAATGACCAATCCATGGATCCCCAATGAAAGTTGTTTTGCTTGTTCTCACAGAAGCACTCTTATGGTTAGACCATACTGGTCATGTAACAATGTCTTTGTCTCAATTACTTTGGTTGGTTCTGACTGCCATGTCGAGCAACATGTTGTGTTGGCTTTATCACCAATTCAAGTTTTGCTGAGACACTTGGATGTCTGACTATACTCCGAGCATGTTACCTCATGCTATTCAGTTGTATACTTGCTCGCTTGATGTAGGGTCAGGATACATATCTCATGTATCATTTTAAATGCATAGGCAGGATACCTACCTCCTGTTCTATTTGATACTCGACTTGGCTTATTCTACTCACCATGTCAGGTTGCATGTCACATTAATCTGAGCTGTATGCTAGCCTGATTAGTTCATGCTTAAGTCGGGTAATCTCACACCCGTAAAACTCTTTAGTAAGAGTTACCCCACTCAAGTCCACAAGGTACTATGAGGTTGGATCGCTTTGTTCATCTGACCCCCTTTGACACCGTGTTCGACTTTGTTGATTCTCATCACCTCGTCAAGGAGTACGTCTATTAGTTTGGACTACTTAAAATGGTCAACTAATCCATGTTCAATTGTGATATTCTGATATTTGACAGTACCGTGATGTTGCGTATGATGAGGACCGCTTTGCTCGGCCTTATCAACCCGTCTTAGATTGCTAGACTACTTTATCCATCTAGCATACGATGCCTCTTGAACCGTGTGTTGTTTTAGTCCGTGCAAATGGTTGGTCGACCAGCCGTGGTAGCCAGTAGAACTGTAGCCACCGCGGTCCTTTGTGAAACCCTAGCCCTAGCTCCCTCTCGCCTTGTCGGATCTCCCTCTATGTTGGTGAAGCCTACCAATGGACTTTCCTCACTCCCCGGAATTGGTTGTCCTTCTCCTCTCAGCCAACCGCATAAGTAGCCTCCCTGTCTCACCAGTGACGTCCCGCCAGCCTCCTCCTTGCCAGTGAACGAAGCCGCAAAATTTTCTTGCTCTAGCCAGTGGCGTCCTTGCTCCAACTGCTGGCTCTTCTTCCTATTCTTCCCTTTGACCAAGGCCATCTACCTTTCACGCCTGAAGCTCTTCAGTCGTCTCCCCCTTGTCAGAAAGCTTTTAACCACCAGTCTGAGCTCCTCCATCATGCCTGCAAGCCTTAGAAATTGTGGCTCATTTCTTTTTTGCATGGAAGTCTGTGTCCAACATTTTGTTACCTCTTCCTCTTTTTGGCCAGCTGCATTCTGACCTTCCTCACCGAAGAATGTCCAACCTCCATTAGGGCAACGTTCCTCTGCAGGATAGCCCTTCCTTTCTTTGCCACCGGTGACCTCGCCGTCTTTTCTCCCCTTATTTGATGGCGTTGAGCGACCTCTTCTTGAAGGTACATTTTTGTCATATTGTTATATGCCAAAAATTATTTATTTTGGGTAATTGGCATACCTCACTCATTTGTTTTTTTTCTACTTTACCTATGTTTTTTTGTGAGATTCGTCGGAAAGTGGACCCCTCATACCCTCATCGGCTCTTTCTATTGTCCTTTGCACATTCTGTGAGGTGCACTACCGCACGAACTGAAAACCGGCAGCGCGATGCGTGGGCTCTCCTTCAGTATAAAGAGAACGCATTCGGAACCATCACGGTGGTGAGATCTTCTAAACTCCTAGCTAGCCCTAGGTTTAGTGGTGTCTAGGCATGTGGGTTTGATTACCCACACAGGCTGTGTTCATTGGCGTGGGTCAGCGCGACGACATGCCTGCATGATGGATCGTTGATTTTTGTAGAGCTATCCTTCAGGTTAGGACTTCCTGGCGTGGCCAAACACTCTCCGTAGACCCGAGTGTCTCCCCTTTGTTATGAGTCTTAGCACAAGTCCTGATGGGTCGGAGTCCCTTACTCCCCTTGTTTTGAGTTCCCCATCTTTACTTGGAGAAGTCGGGAGGTCAGACTTAGCAAAGAGAGAGAATCTTTGTAGCTGACTCACTTTGCAAAATCTAGAGGAGTTTTCGAAATAGAAAGCTTTGTAGCTAGCCTATTTAAAGACGTCATTGAGAGTTTCCCCCTTAAAGTTCCAGGGAGAAACTCCTCACATTTCCTCACAAGATGTTGCACATCCAAAGGTCCAAACCTTAGGATTCCTAGATGAGGTTGCTAACATGAGCCTGGTTGGCTGTCTACATGTTTGCTTCTTTTGGATTGCATTGCATTTTGCATTGAGCATATGAGCACTTCACTTTGCTCCAACCGGCCACTCTGGCCCAGTGAACATTTCACTTTGCCTCAACCGACCGTTCCAGCCTAGCGAGCATCTCACTTCTCTCCTACCGACCACCACGGCTCGGTGAGCATATCACTTCGCTCCGATCGACCGTCTCGATCCGGTGAGCATCTCACTTCGCTCCGATCGGTTGCACCAACCTGGTGAGCATCTCACTTTGGCTCGATGGGCCACCCCGACCCGATTAAATGATCACTTTGGTTCTACTGGCCACCACGGCCGGTTGACCGACCATTTGCACCACTGCATGTTATGTGTGTATGTATGCATGGTTGTTGCATGTTCACCTACCATTTTGCATATCTAAGTCACTACCTTCACGTCACACTCATTTCCTTGGGCCGCTACCTCCACGACACACCCATTCCTTTTGATTCACTACCGCCTTGACACATCTTCCTCAGGCCGCTGTCGCCACAGCAAACCCATCCATTTCGGTCACTACAGCCTCGACACACCTTCCTCGGGATCGTTGCCTGCCATGTCACGTCGATTCCTTTCAGTCACTGCCACCTTGGCACACCTCATCCTGTCACTATCGCCACGTCACACCTTCCTCGGGCCATTGCCACCATGGCACACCCATTTCTTTTGGTCACTATCGCCTCATCACACCTTCTGGGCATTACCGCCACGACATGCCCATCCCTTTCAGGTCACTTCCACCTCGGCACACATTCTCAGGTCATTGCCACCACGACACACTCATCTATTTTGGTCACTATCGCCTCGACACACCTTTCTTAGGCTGCTGCAGCCACGACAGACCCATCTCTGTGTTATTGCCGCTACAACATACCCATTTATTCAGGTCGCCATCTCTACAATAAGCCCATCTTTTCCTGAGTCCCTGTCCCATGGTACACTCATCACCTCTGTCATATGAATGTCTGCACTTGCATTTGCATGTTTGCATGCGTAGCGAGTGATACACCTAAAATATATAGTGTTTTTAGACACATTTTATACTTATTTTTGGATATTACACTTTAATGGAAGGATTTTTATGTTTTTCTTGCAGATAATAGTAAAAATGGAGAAAAAAAAGCTTAAAGGAGTAAAAAAGCATCAAATTTGGAACAAAAAGGTGAAAAATTGTGCAAATAAGTATTGGCGCCTAAGCGCCAGATCGGCGCTTAAGCGCTTGTTAAATAAAGAAGGTCGCGCCTAAACACTGAGACCCCATGCTTAAGCGCCTGTGGCAGTTACTAGACGATTAAAATCAGTTTTCATGAATTTTGAAGAGGTTTTTGGGCACCCATTGGCTTAATATATGGTTGTAATCACCATGAATGAAAATTATCATGAAAGGAGGCATCTCTTGGGAAAATACATCAAATCAAGACATATTTTGAAGAGATCCCAAGGCACCTCTTGGAAAACTATAAAAGAAAGAAGAGAGGATGTAGAAAAGAGTCATGGAAATACAAGTAAGTTTTGAAAGTTATTTTCTGGGGAGTTAGATCGGAGAGATTTTCAGAAGCAACTTTTCATTTACTTTATCCTTTTTGTTATTTTGTTTTGAGTGATTGTAAAAGAAGAAATTCAAAGGAACTTCAAGAGTTTGGTGGAGGACTTGAGATAAGTTTTTATCTTTTTTTTTAGACTACTTTTGGTTTTAATCAAGACTTGTTGTTGGTTTGACAATGATTTCTTCTTCTAAACTAAAATGTGGTTTTGTTTTCTCCATGGATTCTGAGTAGTTTTCATTATCTTTCTTCTTAAAATGATAAGTAATTAAGTTTTGAATGGAAGTTGTGGAGAGTAGTGATCTTTAATGTTGGAAAAAGTTGTGATCATTTAAATCCATGCACTTCATTTACTTCTTGATTTGACCAATCCAGATGTTAAAATTGTGAGAACATGTAAGAACCGGGCTCGTGTTGTCTCAGTCAACAATTGTAAAAAATCACATGAGGTTGTATGAATGAAAATGTAGTTTATATGATTGAGTGCAAATAAATAGTGAAATATTCATTGATGCGTGTAGAGTTAAACTTTAAAGTGACAGGTTAAAGCCCCCAACTTGGTTTATTATTTGGGGGTCTGATATGAGATGTTAGCCCCCAGGTGGAGGGAATCGAGGGAACTCTAGAGTGAGAGCTAGTATCTTCACCAGAATGTTAGCCCCCAGGTGGAGGGAATCAAGGGAACTCTAGAGTGAGAGCTAGTATCTTCCGTGCCTAACTGGTCTTCAGAAATAAACTTTAAATTAGCCAATGTTCTTTATAACATCTCTAGTAAGGGTAAAGAATATTATTGCTTCTATTTGGTACAACACAATTTGCATACTTCCACAACATAATTCTTATGTTTATTACTGGTTCATGATAAGAAGAAAGATATTTTCATATTAAGTACTTTTCTTCTACAAAAAGTTCAGTTATCTTTTTACTGTTTTGTTAAAATATCAAAAACACCAAAAATATTTTAATTTTATATTCCTACAAAAAATCATTTTTAGTTTAAGTAATTATTTTTTTAGAAATAGAAAAAAAATTTAANAAATATATTCAGTTTAAGTAATTTTCTTTTTAAAAATAGAAATTTTTCTAAAAGTGCATATTGTATAAATTCCCTGTGGGTTTAATATTCAGGTCTTAATCAAAAAGTCCTATATTACTTGATAACGACATGTATACTTGCGTAGTATCCCAATATAAATATATATATATATATATATATAAATTAAGAAGATAAATTCTTATTTTTCTTCAAGATCAAGTTTTTGGTTTTGTTGATAAATAAGAAAATATAAGTGAAAAATACCATCAGAACTATTGTTATATTGTGCATAAGCATTAGGCATCGTGGGATCAGCGAGCCAAACTCATTAAGAGAGTGACCTCTGTCGATCGTGATGCCTTATCAAGCAATTCTTGCTGAGTTGATCCCAGTGAGCAATGCGAGTTAATTCATCAAGATTAAAACAAGTATGACTGTGCTAAGGAACTAATGGATTTAACTCGAGTCGCACTCTTCGTGTCCTTCGGATCTTTAGGATGGGGCCGTACAACAACCCCATCAAAGTCATATTATACCCAGACTTAACGTGTACTTAGATATTAGGTTAATGCACATTTTGTTAGATAGTATACTAGAATAGTATTTAGGGTGCTAGGCAGTATTTTTGATATCGGGCTATTGTTCTTTGCTGGATTGGTTGCCCTAGCTATGTATCTTTCTTTTGCATTGTGCTTGTGGTGTGACTGCATGTTGCATATGCTTGGTAGTGTCTTAGGGCAGTATTTTTGTACACACATAGGTACCGCTATGGGGGAGCAAGTAATGAGTGCTAATATTTTGCTTGCAGGTGCTATTTAACTCCCCCACTTATAAGGCATGGCTCATTATACGTCAAATGCATGTGGACTTTCCTGCTAATACTTTTTTTCATGAAGTATTGAGTATTTTCCTTTTCCTATGTACTTTCAAATAGAGTCTAGGAGAGTCTTACAACAAGAATAAGATACGAACACGGTACTGAGGTGTTTGGCATGGGAACCACGTAGAGGGGAATAGGAGATGATGCTCATGCCCATATCCTAATTTTGCATTATACACTGATGTTTATAAGTTGGACCAGCATGTTTATGCGGAGTTTTACCGCTATTTTTCTTTTCTGAGATATGTTTTGGGCCCAACAACCTCGACTTGTTATTATTTTAATTAGCTTGTTTTACTTTGTCTTACATGTTTGCATGCTTGTATTTCTGCATATTTTTCATGTTTCTTTCTGTGATATGGGATTTCAAGAAGCAATACAGGCTCTTTAGGACTTAAATTTTTAATTTTCTATGAAAATTCTAAATTAAATATTCAAGATAACAAAAATTTAGGATTAAAATATTCAGGATTTAAAAATTATAATTTTATTTTCCTGCATATACTAATAGGATCTCCACAATACTTAAAGCTCTAGATAACTGCATTCATATTTGCATGTCCCAAGGAGGAGTCCTCGTACTTCTTCGACTAGGTTGGCCCAGCATACATTTGCATAGATGATTGTCTAGCGTGCCTAAGGTGTTAGAAGGCTCCCCAAACTAGACGGGGTGTAAGTCCTTTTGTTTAGAGCTTTTCCAGCTTTGTAGTTGAACAACCCATTCTTTTATTTTCTGAGCATCCTTGCCACTTCAACAGGTATAAGTCCCATCTCTTGGAGCTCCTGCTTTTAGTTATAAGATAGAGTTTCCTTCCTCAGATCTTAGGGCTACCGAGATCCCTCGTGGACAATGCAATTCACAGATTGCTAACTGGGGATTTCATGACGTGTTTGGTTGACTACCTTCATGACCAGGTAGGTTTAGGGTCCTAGTAGTTTTGTATGACAGATCCGGGGTATCCCGACCTAGTTACCTTTACCTTATAGGTTTTCTCTACCCTCTTTTTGTTGAGCCCTGTCGCTCTTGACTTTGTTGATATTATTTTGACGGACCAATGTTGATGAGTTATCGCCCATTTGGGATACAACGACTTATCCTCTTCCCTTATGGCCCAAACATTCTTTGACATGTTAGGATAACCATATTAAGATAATTTAGGTTATTTTGTGGGTCTCGTGTGCCGATAAGCTGCTACCTATTTGGGATGTGAGGGACTTACTCTCTGCACGGTGGCTTAGTAAGAGATTTGAAGCATCGAGACTTTTCCCACACAGAATAACCTTTTTTTTAGTACCTAGTGCCCCAGGTTCACAATAATCCAAGAGAAACCTTTTTGATCTAGAGTATTCTTGGGTACCCCCCAAAATGAAATTATCCATGTGGGATGCATCCCCATGGGAGTGCTCTAGATCCCAGAATAGGCACCTACATGTGAATTTTTGTATATGGGTAGTCTACATAGGTATTCTTTTGCAGATATTGGTTTAAGGTGCTTTCGCCCAATCTTGTTTGGGCTGACACTTTTAACTAATCCTTGTGAGGTTTACCGCATGTAGGCACTCCACGTTTTGTGTTTTCTTTTGTTTGTCGCTTTATCATATGTCCATCTTTTTCGATTCCTCTCTTATTCATGTCATTCATATGATGCAAAAGAGAGACTTATTTAGGAAAAGAAAGTATACGACGTTCGACAGGCTGACGACTCCTTCTAAAATAAAAGAGAGAAAAATGAACAAAAAAAGTGAAAGCCATAGGTCTTGGTGGTGAGGGCGATGATGACTTCTCTTATGTGTGCTAATCGATGGATATGAAGTGGGATTTAGAATGATATCTCCTACTCCAAGGATCCTTCAAGAAAGGGGATAGGATCGATGATACTATTCACCAACCCCTAGTAAGAGTTTCCCCTAGCTCGCTTTGGTTGGTGGTACTTCCAACATGATTAGAGTGATTAGATCATGGACTATAGTGTTTAACAAAACATATATAGCACTGTGAACCTAATAGAAATCCTTTTCATGACATAAATACATTTGAATGTTAAGTAAACCTATTTGTATGAAAAAATAAAATAATTTTTTTTAGAACTTTTAAAGGTCTACGGACTAATCACTTGCATTGAGGTTAGGAGTTGCCCTTCCTCAGACTACTGGGTTGGTGGTTTTTACCAGTGTTGGATAATAAAGCACAAAGCCCAGCTTTGAGCCTCCACCTCTACTAATGTCTTACACTTAGTCTCGGTCTTCCATATGTGACATCGGGCTTTGTTTTACTTGCTCATTTTTTCTTTGAAGACTTGTTTTGGGTTTCTTTCATTCCAGATTCTCTTTGCAATTTGTTTTAAAATTCTTGCACTTTATTAAACCAAGTCTATGCAACTAACCCATGCAGCTGCAGCAAGAGCATAAGGTATGCACCCCATAATTTATTTATTGCACTTTTATTACTTTAACTTATAACATTTTCTTAATCATACATGCTTGGTTTTACTTGCAAAATAAAATAACAAAAATATGCTATAAAAAATAATAATACACCTTTAAACCTTTTAAATGCACTTGAATTATTCCTTTTGAGTTTACAAGTATCTCTTAAATGAGGTAAGCCAGAGTTGCTAACAAGAATTCACTGGTCTAAATAAGTTTAACCGCTTTTTTAGGCTAAGTAAACTCAAGAGAAAATAGTGGTGCCGGGACGACGGAACCACAGTATCGTGATCGATGTAACTTAACTTAAATTAAAATTACTCCCAAATTTTTGAATGACAATTACAAATAAAACCAAAACTTAAAACATAAACGATCATAATTCATAACACACATAATCCTTGAAGTTGTTACCTTAATAAGAAGCATTGGAGCAAGTCGTGACAGACAGAGGCCAATGATCTACAATAGCAGAAAAAGTTTACATCAGTTAAATCATTCCTTAGATCTAAATAAAAAATGTCATAGATTTTCGAGAAATAAACCCTCACTCTATCTTTTAGGATTTTGTACATTGTGTAATATAAGTCCTAACTCGCCTTAGGATTCCAAGGTCATCGTTTGATATGACGTAAAGCCTCCTATCTTTTAGGTTATTTGCATAATTAGATATTATGAAAGTATAAGCACTTGTTGACGTCACTTTTGTTGAGGTCTAGTCTTTCCTCCTGAGAAGCCTAGTCATAGGACTTTCCTATTGATTATCCTAGAGGACTAGTGATGGAAACCCTATCCCTTTAGAAATTATAAACACCTCTTTACTCTTCTTTGAGTTACGCATGTGTGGTTTTGACCTCCAGCACTTAGTAGGATGAAACCAAGCATGAGGAAGCTCAAGAGGAGACCTCGTAGGATTGTATGACCCTAGGGTTAGCCCAGGGTGTTATGGTTTTGGTCAGTCTTACAAACATGCACTTGAACCCTTCACTTTCACTAGCAACCTAAATCTCTAAAACAAGCATGCTGAGCGTGGTTCCTCACTTTTTTGGAAACTATTGTGGGTGGTTCCCCAAACCCTTGGCCTTAGGTTAGGGTGACTAGGACTAACACATGGAGGATCAAAAAGAAGGATTCTCTTGGTCTTATGGCTCAAAAGGGGTAATGTTGTGATTAGCCTCCTCAATGAACCTCAATTTTACCTAAATACCCAATTTTGACCTTTTGCCCTCAAACTTTACCATAATTATCAAAATGACCATGAAACCCTATTTTTCCCAAAATTGCCCAAATTCTCGAATTCCCTTCAAAAATCATATCATACCATTCCAAACCACTCAAATTGCCCTAAGTACCCCATTTTTCTCAAAATTCCCAAAATACCCTAAAATTTATCAAAATTACCAAAATACCCCTTGATGCGGGCGGATATATAATAAATATTTTTCAATATTACAAAATTACACATGACAGATATATAATAAACATGCAATATAATCTCAACAAAAATACTTTTATGAAAATAATTTATCTTTTAAAACTCTTTTTAAATTGTTAAATCTCCTTTAAAATCAACACATGTATACGTATCGCTCAAGTAATAAATGACTCTAATTGAGTCGTAGATATTGATCAAACAGAATAGTTGGAAAATCCTAAAAGTAAATTATAAAAATTATTTTATAATCTAAAAGTACAAAAATAAAAGTAAAGTAAAGTATGAAGTTTTAAAATTAACAACTCCAGTGAATGCTAATTAAATTACAGATGTAAGACTACAGAAGTTAAAGTAAACTAAATACTAAACTTTCAAGAGTAAAATTATAAAACTTAAACAAAGTTTTTATTGTGATGGAAAGTTCAAATCTAAGAAAGCATGCTTCCCCTTTACAACAAGTATATAGATTGTGAAGAAATTGAAATCATTTAAAAATATATATAAAAACTGTTTTGTGTCAAATAGGAGCAATCTTATTCTTTACCCTCTTCTGAGTGCTATAAAGAACATTGACTATCCAGAGTTAGGTCCCTAATTTCATGGTTAGGCTGCGAGGATACCGGCTGCCACTCTAGAGCTCCCATTACACCCTCCCCTGAGGGCTAACAATCTCACATTAGTTTCCAATCAACTGGATGGAATTGAGGATTTTAATATTTCACCTTAAAATCTTCAATTCTGCATCCAACAAAGTATATTTCCCTATTTATTTGCACATAATCTCATAGATGACATGCTCTCCCATGAAATCAAATGTGATTCTCCCTATGTTATAAAAATCATATCTCATTTAAAAACATATGTCTCTCAACAAGTTTTAACATTTCAATTGACCATATCAAAAATTAATTCAAAACATCACAAAATCTTAACATTTAAAACTGCAGAGAACAAAATCCATTCTTTACAAAACTATATCTCAAAGTAGGGGGAAGGATAAACAAGACTACTCACAGGATACGACAAAACACGGATTTCATATATAAAAATAAGTTTACAAAACAAAAGAAATAAAAATATAACTTATCTCACATTCCTTCCCAAGCAAATCCCTAAAAGTTCTCTCCAAGCCTTTCTCTCTTTACAATACTCTCAATTCTCTCTTAGAAGTGTAATGAAGAAGAAATCTCTCACCTTCCCTCTCCTCTTATAACTAATTCTCTCTTAGAAGTGTAATGAAGAAGAAATCTCTCACCTTCCCTCTCCTCTTACAACCCTAAAAGAAACTCTCCTCTCCTCTCTCTATGTCTAACTCACGCCAACTTTCTCTCTCCCTCACGCACACACTTGACAAATGAGAAGTCTTCTTCTTTTATTTTGGGCTGCCTCCTTTGGAAAAGAATTCAAAATTCCCTCCAAAAGTCAACTCTTTTAAGTTCAAAAGATTTGTGATTTGATCGAATAGGCATATCCTTTCATAAAAGAACCTTCCAAAGTGTCTAGATATATTTAATTACTCTAAGAGGTGTGTAGAATAAGTGTTCTTTTGAAATTCGCCTCGAACCACCTTAATTTTAAAAATTCGTCCCTGGCGCATCATGCGCAAGAATCCCAAAATTTGTTGTTTTGGCTCCAAATTTCATCATTTTTCAATCTTTGCTCCAAATGCCTAAAAATGATACACCTGCAACAAAAACACAAAAATAACCTTCTTTAAAGTGCAATATCACCAAAAATAAGTATATAATAAGTACTTAAAATAGTATATTTTTTTGGTGTATCAAAATCCACCTAACTTAAATGTTACTTGTCCTCAAGTGAAATTTTTATTACATAAAAGCATATGACTTAGGATAGAGATTAACTTATAACTTCTATACTTAAGTTTAATAAATAAAATAACAAAATTTAAGAAAAACCTTTTAAATAATTTAGATTCAAACTCTAAGTCTAGGAATACTTAGCAATAAAATTTAAGATTTCTGAATCTCTATTTATTTCAAGAAGAATTGCAATTTGTCATATTAAGGGCATTTAAAACATTCATATGAAAATAAAACTTCATGAAAACTTTACTAGGAATGCTACTAATACTCCAATATAAGTTTAGAAATGTAATAATGCTCCTTTCTTAAGTTGATTCAAGTGAAGCCAATTTTTGATTATGCATCTCCTCAAGCTTCTCCTCATTTATATGTTTTTTTATTTTTCTTTTTCTTTTCCTTTTTACTTTTTTTAGGAACTTTTCAATCCTTTTTTTGCTTCTTCTTTTGCAAGTGAGGATTACAATATCTGGACAGTCTGTAATAATTTTGAACTTCACTATCCTCTTCTTAAAGTCAAAACTCTATACCTTTCTTCACTTTATAAATTCATATTAGTTTATTATTTTTCATAAATTCTCCTTCTTTTCTTCTTACATGAAACTCTAAAATTCTTAACACTTCAAAAACATAATTTTCTTTACTTTAAATAGAAAAACATAGTCTTATCCTATCATATCAAATATCCTTAATTTTAGAACTGACCTTCATTATTAAAAACTTTTTACCTAAATTTACCACAATATTTATAAGCAGAAGCATAGTCATTTAAAGTTAAATCTTAATAGCCCAGGCCATGTTAAATTAATTTTTAAAAATATAATTACTTAAGGACAAATAAAATTTAGTTTACTCCTTTTCAAAATAAAATTTTTTCCCCCCAAATTTAAGTTTTTAAGTAATTTTATAAAATTTAGTAGGTGAAAGAAAGCAGTAAAAGCATGAAATAAAAACTGACTTGTAGAGGATTTCTGACAATGAAACTGGGCTCTGGTATACTGCAGGTATTAATTGTAAAACTACATACAGGCTAATAAAATATAATATATTTTAGAGAACTTGCTGAGAATTAAAAACAAAAATATAAAAACTAAAAAGCTTAATTGAAAATTCTAAAGCTACAAAAAAAGTGAAAGGCTACAGTTACTATTACGGATTCAGTTCACAACACATCATAAAAGTTTTTACTACAACAGGTTCTAATTAAAAGTATATCACAATACACTCACAAATAACAAACAAACATCAAAACACACTAAACTAAACTCAAAAAAATCAATTCTCATCTCCTTCTTCTTCTTCTTCTCCTTCTTCTTCTTCTTCATCATGAATAGGAGCATAGGGAGTGAAACTGGAGCAAGGAGGAAAGTTAACATTAGGTTCACCCCTAAGATGTCTTACTATAGCATATATCGTGTTGAACTCTCCTATGCTAATATTAAACATTATAAGCATTTCTAGCTCCTATCTCTCCCAACTGAGTTTTGAATATTAATTATGTCCATTTGTTGAATCATCAGTTGGTTCATAATACCATCAAGTGATACAAATTGAGAAGTAGATGCCTCTACAACATATTTAGAGGGCCTAACCCTTCATTCACTTCTAGATTTAACAAATGATTCTACTCTCTGAATCATATTCCTCCCAATCAAATTCTGTAGTTGTAATCTTTCTTCATTTTTATAGGATTCTACTCTTGACTATTCACATAGAGTGAAAATAAGGGCAGGGTATTCCAAACCACCAACAGTAGAACCACCAGTTATACTTTGAGCATGTTGAACTATAAGTGCATCAACATCTATTGCCTTCATGTTATGAATGCAATAGTTTAGTATAGGTTTGTCTTTTGTAACATCAGCCAAATGATTTTTTGGCAACAGTCTGACAGAAATGAAGTGGTACCTTACTTTTGCCTGAATAGTCAACATGGAGGTAGGGAAGTTAACTATCTTTTTATTCTTTATCTTCCACTTCCCTCTTCCGTCAGTCAAAAATGCAATCACTTCATCCAGTGATGAATCAGTCAACACGAATGCAACATATTCATAGAAAAATGTACCCCTCAAAACATAAAAATTATTGATCTGATCAACAGTAAATTTAACTTGTTTACCTCTAACTAGGATGTGATCTTCATTAGTCAACCTTAGGTTTGCATAAAACTCTCGAACCAACGGGACAATCGCTACTACAGTGAAGTAGTAAAATCCCCTCGATCTCGCCACCTGGGTTTGCAAACGCCCATTCTTGGATCATTCTTCTTGTCTCTATTTAAGTATTGTAAATGTGTTGGGCTTTGAAACTAACAACTCTTCGTGCATCAAAATCTTCAGTGACCTTCTCTTAATTCGGGGAGCCATTTGAAAATTCTACAAAAATCTAAATAAATTACTAAATAAATAATGTAATTCCTCAAGCAAGATTATTTGGTAAAAAACTTTTCACCAAGAGTCTTCTTCAAACTTTTTCATAAAAAATCCCAAATTTCATATCTCCTTAATCTATGGAAAAAATAAAAATTTCTAAGTTAAAGTGAAGCTCTTACTAAGTAAATATGAAATCTATGGTTTTTAGCCTCCAAATCTTTCTCTTTCATCCACAATGTGATGCCCTAGACCAAGGTCATGAGGTAGAATATGACTTAAGCAGTGATAATGGAGTTTTTCCACGCGATTTTGTGGTTTATAGGCTATATGATGTGTTAAGACCTTTGGAGTATCATGCACCAAGGCTCTGTAATTTGGCGAATCATGCGCCAATCTGGTGCATCACGCACCAGAGCTTAAATTTGTCAGATTTTGATTTTTATGGAAATCTGCTCCGTACCGCTTTACGTCAACTTATATTTGACTCAAATAAACCTTTCCAAGCATATATAAACATCACACTAACCCAAAACTATCACAAACAACATAAAACTCATATATATATAT
>JXCR01147050.1:3261-21826 GCA_002079205.1 Phalaenopsis hybrid cultivar | reverse complement strand
GACAGATATATATATATATATATATATATATATATATATATATATATATATAGGGATACTACGCAAGTATATGTATCGTTATTAAGTAATGTAGGATTTTTTTATTAAGACCTAAATATCAAACCCACATGGAAGATTATGCAATATACACTCTTTAAAAAGTTTTTCTATTTTTAAAAAGATAATTACTTAAACTAAAAATGATTTTTTGTGGGAATTTAAAAATTAAAATATTTTTGGTATTTTTGATATTTTAACAAAACAGAAAAAAGATAACTAAAGTTTTTGTAGAAGAAAAGTACTTAATATGAAAATATCTTTCTTCTTATCATGAATCAGTAATAAGTATAGGAATTCTGTTGTGGAAGTATGCAAATTGTGTTATGCCAAATAGGAGCAATAATATTCTTTACCCTTACTAGAGATGCTTTAAAGAACATTGGCTAATTTAAAGTTTGAATAGTTTTAAAGACCGGCTAGGCAGAGAAGATACTAGCTCTCACTTTAGAGTTCCCTCGATTCCCTCCACCTGAGGGCTAACATTCTTGTATCAAAACCTAAAATAATAAACTAAGTTTTGAGCTTTAACCTGTCACTTTAAGGTCCTCTAACTCTACACCTATCAATGAATATTTCTTTATTTATTTGCACTCAATCATATGAACTACATTTTCTTTCATACAACCTCATGTAATTTTTTGCAATTGTTGACTGAGACAATATCAACCCAAGTTTTACATGTTCTCACAACAAATTTTAAAATCTGGATTGGCCAAATCAAGAAGTAAATGAAGTGCATGGATTTAAATCATCATAACTTCTTCCAACATTTAAGATAAATACTTTCCACAAATTCCATTCAAAAATTAATTATTTATCATTTTAAGAAGAAAGATAACGAAAACTACTCAGAATCCATGGAGAAAACAAAACCAAACTTTAGTTCAAAAGAATAAATCATTATCAAACCAACAACAAGTCCTAATTAAAAACAAAAGTAGTGTAAAATAAAATGATAAAAACTTATCTTAAGTCCTCCATCAAACTGTTGAAGTTCCTTTGAATCTCTTCTCTTTTACAATCACTCAAAAAAAAATAACAAAAAGGATAAAGTAAATTAAAAATTATTCCTGAAAATATATCCGAACTAAATTATCAAAAAAGAACTTTCAAAACTTGCCAATATTTTCAGGACTCTTTTCTAAGTCCTCTCTTCTTTATTTAATACTTTTCCAAGAGGTGCCTTGGGATCTCTTCAAAATGTGTCTTGATTCGATGTATTTGCCCAAGAGACGCATCCTTTCATGATAATTTTCGTCAATGGTGGTTACAACCACCTATTAAGCCAATGGGTGCCTCAAAAACCTCTTTGAAATTTCTGAAAATTGATTTTACTCATATACTAACTGCCACTGGTGCTTAAGTGTGGAGTCTTGGTGCTTAGGCGCAGCCTTCTCTGTTTAACCGGCGCTTAAGCACCGGATCTGGCACTTAGGCGCCAAAACTCTTTTGCACAATTTTTCACCTTTTTGTCTCCAAATTTGACTTTTTTCACTCCTTTAAGCATTTTTTTTTCCATTTTTACTTGTATCTACAAGAAAAACACAGAAATACCTTCCATTAAAGCGCAATATCTCAAAAATAAGTATAAAAATTTGTCTAAAAACACTATATTTTAGGTGTATCAAAATCCCCCAAACTTAAAATGTTACTTGTCCTCAAATGACACTTCAATCTTTAAAAACCAAATATGTATGATATGTATATGAGTTTCTTTAGGAGTTACTAAAATTTAGATTTAGAAATATAGTAGTCCAACTTAGAAAAAAATAATTAGTAAATGAGACCAACTTAAAGTTTGAAAATTTTTAATGTTAAGAAATTGAAAATATGATCTCCTATCTAATTAAGAAATATTGTAAGGTTCTCTAAATTTAGATTTTAGTTCTTTTATTTTCTCTACTTAAAAATTTTTATTAAAAATAATTTTACTTACTACATTAAATTTATAAACTTAAGTTTTTATCAAGTCTTATACTTTAAGAAGATCAAATGTAGAACCAATATTTGATTAGGCACTAATCCTCAAGCTTCTCCTCCTTTACATTTTCTTTCTTTTTCTTTTCTTTTCTTTTATTTTTATTTTCATTTCTTTTTCTTTTTCTTTTCCTTTTTTGGCAAGGATTACTATATCTGGATAGGTCCTTAATGATTTTGAATTCCACTTCTCCTTTCCTAAGTAAAGTCTTGATATAAAAATTTTACTTAGAAATATAATAATAGTTTTGAAAATCATTCTAATAAAAGAAATTTATGTATTAAAAATAAAAGTCTAAATTATCAAAATTTTTCAAAAATACAAGTTTTCTTACTAAAGATAGTCACTTATATTAATCATTTTCTATACAAAAAATTTTTAACTTAAAGTTTTTCTTCATAACTTTTTACTTATATTAATCATTTTCTCATATAAAAACTTTTAACTTAAAGTTTTCTTCATTACTAAAAATTTTAACTTCTACACTAAAAACTTTTAACTTAAAGATTTTCTTCATTACTCAAAAGTTCAACTAAATTCCTTTACTCATTTCTAAAATCAAATTTTACTTCCTTAATATAACTTCATATACATAATCAATTTTCCTTTTAAAATTAAATACACTTGTAGTTCATTTGAGAACAAATAAAATTCCAGTTTTGAAAATATTTTGCATCCCCCCCCAAACATAAAGTTTTAATAAATTAAACAGTTTAGCATTAGATAATTATATAGGCACGAATAAAATTTAAAATAACATGCTAACAGGAATTTTAACATCCTAATTATACAAGTATAAAACTAAAGACAAGAGTAAAATTAGTTTTTGATCAAATTTTCTATATTTTCATATTAGTTTAACATGTAGAGATTCAATAGACTTTTAAACAGTGGGTTTAAAAGTGAACAACACACTAACATGATAAAATAAAAATACAGGGCAACAGTTTCTGAATTTCAATTTTAAGGTCTAAGCTAGCAAGATTTTCTACCTTATAACAGATATGAAATTAAGTTAAGTTCTAAACTAACTAAATCATAGTACTAAACACAAAATAATAATTACTACCCTAAAATTTTAAAAATGAAATACTACCTAACACAATAATCACAACAACAACAAAACATAAAAATTCAAAACACAACATAGTCCAAAAGAACACACAGATGCAAATGTAGCGAGTTCAGACCACATAATTGACATCATATTACAATCATAAAATAAATCTCTCAGCTCCAGTCTTCATCCTCATAATCACCACTGTACCATTTTTCTACAGGCTCATAATCAGGATATTGAGGATATGGAGAAAATTGTACTCCTGGTTCACCTCTAATCAGGCTCTCTAAAGATGAGTGGAATTTCTCTTCATAATCACTCTTCCTTCTATTTTAATTATTAATTTGATCTGTAAAACACTCTAAATTTTGTACCTTATCAGTGGTAAAATTGATATTGTCCATCATCTTCTGAAATAACTCATCTTGAGACTTGGTATCACCTCTAGATGTAGAAGCACGAGAAGTAGATGGTCGTGATGAAGATGAAGCAGAGGTAGATGTAGCAGACGTCTTTAATCCATAGCTTTCGGAAAATCCTCCTCTAAAGCCAAAAATTGAATGCTCATAATAAGTCTTCACATTCACCTTCATGATGGGCTTTAGAGGTAACAGAACTTCCTTCCAACTATCATACTTCACTCCAGCCTGCTCGAATAACGAAAATATCAAATAAGCAAATCCCATACCTGTAGTAGTAGCAGTTGTAGCAGAACTGATGATAGTGTGATCAAAGCCCCTATTTTGATGGGCTTTCCCTCCTGAATACAATAATTCAACGTTGCTCTCTCTCTAGTCACTTGACAAAGATAATTGGTCAGAAGCAGATGAGCAGAAATGAAATAGTGTCAGGCCTTTGAAGCTGCACATAACTTTGAAGTTGGGAAACTTACTTTCCTCTCATGGGTAATCTTCTAAAGTCCTCTCTCAATAGTCAAGTATGAAACAATCTTGTCTAACTCTGCTTCCGTAGGACTATAATTCACACAAAAACACAAAGTCTTCGGTGGTAAATGGTAAAACAAGTTGATTACCTCTAGAGTAAAAGGTACCAACTTCCCTCAAAAAATAACTCGATCGTTCCTATCCTCTGGGAGATTTGCATAAAACACCCTTACAACAGAAATCACTGTGACGACAGAGAAACAACAAAACTGTTCCCACTATCGGCGGACTATCAAGACTTTTACTTATCCACCTAAACTCTTAAAACATCGCTCCTGAATCAATTTTTGTGACTGTAGAGCGTCACTATATTGATCCTGAGCTTTTAAACTGACAAATTTGCTTGGATCAAATGGGCTCTTTCCTTTGTCCTTTTCATTTGGTGCCATTCTACAAATTTGATAAATTCCAAAAATAACTTTAAAAATCTAGTTTAAATCACTAAACTAAACATCCAAAAGCACTAACTAAACTTCCCAAGCAAATTCTGTAGATTTCTTCACTTTTCACCATGAATAGTAAATTTTTGAAATCTTCCAAATGTGCTTAAAATATATGGTGAAAATCCAAAATGTTTGCATAGAAATAAAGCTCTTACCTCAAGGAACTTGGATTTAGCAATTGTTACTCGATTTCACGAAGAAATTTTCAAATTCTACTTGCCCTAGCCCTCAAAATCGCGAACTTGAGTTGGGGAAGATGATAGGAGGTGTTAAAAATGGTATTTTCGGACTTAAAATTCACTTTTAACTGTTTACAAACCGATTTTCTTGAATCGGCGCTTATGCACGGGTAAGTGGCGCTTAGGCACTTGGCTCTTGGGTTGGCTCATGCTTAAGCGCGAGATGTGGCGCTTAGGTACCGGTGCACAATTTTTAAAATTTTTAAATTTAAGTAAAATTCATTATTAGCCTAAGTAAACCATGCTTAAATGGTCTAATAACACCTCAATAACTTATTTTTACTTCCTATAACTCTCTTCTCTCTCAAAATTCTCCATAATAATTAATTCAATTTGATGCTAAAAATAACAAAAATTTTCACAAAAATAAACTTATATTAATACACAAACAAGTACAAACACATTTAACACTTAGTTCTCTCTCCAAATAATCTTGGATGAGAAAATTTTCCTAAGTACAAAACACTTAACACACATTTTACAATTACACACATAAGTGACACAAACACTAAACACAAGACATAAACACTAACACACTTAAGAACATGACTCAAAACACACAATTCCTAACACTTAACTTAATGTCATTCTTCATTAGAAGGAATGAATTCTTGTCTCTCAGTTGTCTCTCCAGAAATATAGAGTTGATAGAACTGACGGTGGTGACGAGCTCTAATACTATCATCTTTGATCCACTTTTGCTTAAGGAACATCTCCTTATTCGCTTCCTCTATATAATTGGTATGGTTGAATTGCATCTTAAGTTTCCACCTAATATGTTCTAGATGAGCATGTAATTCAAGCACCTTAGTCTCTAATATAGATATAATATTCCTCATATGGTTGATCTTCTCCGATATCCCTTCAATACTTGCGGCTAAGAAACCGTTATACATCTCCTGTGCACTTTGACTAATGAACTTCTTCCTCATGGCTTTTTCCTTCTTCTTCAAATCAATCTCCCATGAAGAAATGTTCTCTAAATCTCTCTCTTTCTTAGACTTTTAGGGCTAAAAATACTCTAGGGTGAAATTCCTTCACAAACCCCTTCTATTTATAGGCCTAATTCCCTCTCATAACTTCTAGGCAAGACTAGAAACTGCCAAGACACGTTTATTCCAACTAAATTGCATTTATACCTTCTAGAAATTGAAATTTTCACATGTGATTAACTGTCGTGCATAAGCGCCGGATCTGGCGCTTAAGCGCTAGTGCACATTTTTGCACCAGTCAACTTAACGTCCAAATTCTCATTCTAACATGTCTAGGTCACTAAATAAAGTTTAAAAATCATTACTAGCACATAATAAACTCAAAAATACTACCCAAAATTTTTTAATCAGACTCAAAACAACAATCAAAGTAAAAACATACTGAAAACTATGGGGTGCTTCCCACAAAGCGCTTGGATTTACGTCGTCAGCCCGATGTAACCAGTGCTCATTCTGGTTGACCCAACATCATTCCATCATTATATTTATGCTGATCCCCTATATAATAAAGTTTAAGTCCATGTCCATTCACTTTAAAATTTTTCTCAGAATTAAGAGCTTTAATATCCACATCTCCATAAGAATAAACTTTTATCACAACAAATGGGCCCATCCACCTGGACTTCAGTTTGCATGGAAATAATCTTAACATTGCATTATATAGAAAAACTTGTTGTCCTGAATGAAAATATTGAGTAAGAAACTTTTGATCATGCCATATTTTCATATTTTCTTTATAAATCTTAGCACTCTCATAAGATTCATTCCTTATCTCTTCAAGCTCTTTTAATTGTAACAATCTTTTCTCACCATCATCTTTTAAATTATAATTGAACTCTTTAATAGCCCAATATGCTTTATGCTTAAGTTCAACTGGTAAGTGACAAGCTTTCCCAAATTTTAGCCTATATGGGGACATTCCTATAGGAGTTCTATATGTTGTCCTATAAGCCCACAAAGCACAATCAAGTTTGACTGACCAATCCATTTTTGTTGGATTCACATATTTTTCCATAATTCTTTTAGTTTCTTGATTGGATAATTCAACCAAACCACTTGTCTGAGGATGATAAGCAGTAGCAATCCTATGGTTTATATGATATTTATTTAATAACTTCTCCATAATGGCATTTCTGAAATGACTTCCCCCATCAGTAAGGTTAACTCTCACATCCCAAATCTACAAAATATATTAGTTTTTAAAAATTTTGCAACACTTTGAGCATCACATCGAGGTAAAGCAATAACTTCTATCCATTTGGATACATAGTCTACTACTAACAGAATATATAAATTTGTGAAAGATGGTGTAAATGGTCCCATGAAATCAAATCCCCAAACATCAAATATTTCAACTTCTAGCATATAATTGAGGGGCATCTCACTTCTTCTAGAAATATTGCCTACTCTTTAACATCTATCATAAGTTTTAATATAAGCATTAACATCTCTAAAAGTTGTAGGCCAATAAAATCTAGATTGTAGAATTTTGTATGTTGTTTTATTAAGACCAAAATGTCCTTAAAATCAAAATTATGACATTTTTGGATAATTTCATAAGTTTCTTCTAATGGTACACATTTTCGAATGATCAGATCCTTTCCTTATTTATATAAATATGGGTCATCCTAAAAATAAGTCTTAGCTTCAGAAATAAATTTCCTCATTTGTTGGTATGTCATTCCATAGGGTTTAAGATCACTAACAATATAGTTCGCAATGTCGGCATACCACAAAACACGCCACTCATTTACAGTGAACAATTTTTCATCTAGAAAATGTTCATTAATTTATTTTCAAAATAAACTAGTTTTTCTAATTCAAGCCTGAACAAATGATCAGCAATTTTATTTTCAGTTCCCTTCCGATTTACTATTTCAAAATCAAATTCTTGTAAAAGAAAAATCCATATTACAAGTCTCAGTTTAGTATCCTTCTTTTTCATTAAGTACTTAATAACAGAATGATCTGTATGCACTATACAATGAATTCCAATCAAATATGATCTAAATTTATCAAAGGTATATATTATTGCTAATAACTCTTTTTCAGTTGTTGTATAATTAATTTAAGTTTCATTAAGAGTTTTACTAGCATAGTAAATAACTTTAAAAAAAATTTCATAGCTTTGTCCTAAAACAGCTCCAATAGCGTAATCACTTGCAATAAACATAAGTTTAAAAGGTTTTTCCCAATTTAGTGAAACTATAATTGGTGCAGTGATTAATTTTTCTTTTAATAATTTAACAGCTTTTAGGCCTTCCTCATCAAAATTGAAAATTGCATCTTTCTCCAGTAAATGGCATAAAGGCTTAGCTTTTAGGCCTTCCTCATCAAAATTGAAAATTGCATCTTTCTCCAGTAAATGGCATAAAGGCTTAGCAATCTTAGACAAGTCCTTAATATATTGCCTATCGAAACCAGCATGACCTAAAAACTCCTAATTTCCCTTACATTTGTTGGATAAGGTAAATTAGCGATCACTTGAATTTTAGCGGGATCTACTTTCATACTATTCTCTGATATTTGATGACCTAATATAATTCCTCCTACTACCATAAATTGGTATTTTTCCCAGTTAAGGACTAAATTTACTTCTTCACAACGCTTAAGAACCTTAGATAAATGTTCTAAACATGAGTCAAATGAAGTTCCAAACACTAAAAAGTCATCCATAAAGACTTCAATCCCCTTTTCAATTAAATCACAAAAAATTGCCATCATACATCTTTGAAATGTAGCAGGGGCATTACATAAACCAAAGGGCATTCTTCTAAAAGTAAAAGTACCATAAGGACTGGTAAATGTTGTTTTCTCTTGATCCTCAACAGATATTTAAATTTGGTGATAACCGGTATATCCATCCAGAAAATAAAAGTATTTATGCCCAGCTAGTCTATCCAGCATTTGATCTAGAAAGGGAGACCACTATATCCATCCAGAAAATAAAAGTATTTATGCCCATCTAGTCTATCCAACATTTGATCTATAAAGGGTAGTGGAAATGATCTTTCCTAGTGGCAAGATTTAATTTTCTATAATCAATGCATATTCGCCACCCTGTAAATTGTCTAGTAGGTATTAACTCATTATGCTCATTCACAGTTACAGTTACTCCTCCTTTCTTTGGAACACGGTGATTGGACTAACCCATGCACTATCTGAAATAGGGTAGATAATTCAAGCATCTAACCACTTTAAAATTTATTTCTTAACAACCACTTTCATAACAGGATTTAATCTCCTTTGTGGATCAACCCTTGGTTTGTAATTTTCTTCCAGATTAATTATATGCATACAAATTGAAGGACTGATTCCTTTAATATCATCAATTGTTCATCTGAAGGCTTTCTTAAATTTTTTTAGAATTTTCATCAACTTTTCTTCTTCTTCCTTTGTTAACTTCAAGGAAACTATAACAGGTAAAGTAGAGGAATCTCCGAAAAAGCATATTTTAAATGTTCAGGAAGTAATTTCAACTTAAGTTCTGGAGTTTTTTCAATAGATGGACAAAATGATTTGTCTTTGTCTATCGTGTCCAAAATTTCAAAATTTTCTTGAACATAACTTGAATGTTCCTTAAAAAGGTTTACACATTGATCTAATTCCTCTTCTTGCTCATGCTCCAAATCTTTTTCTTCAATTTTTTTTCATGAGTAGTCTTGAAATGACATTCGCTCAGATATTTTGTAACATCCATTCTATTGCATTCATCATCTTTACCTTTTGCGAGGTATTTCATTGATTTTGAAATGTTAAAAATAACAGTTTGATCATTAACGCACATTTTTAATTCTCCTTTTTGCACATCTATCATTGCTCTTCCTGTGGCTTCTCCTGGTATCTCTTTATCTTCCTCCATATCTTGCACAATGAAATCAACAGGAAAGATAAATTGATCTACTTTCACTAGGACATCTTCTTAACTCATTTAGAATAGGTTATTGAACGATACACTAACTGCAAAGTTACAGTAGTAGGGGTTATTTCTCCTAATCCCATTCTTTTAAATATTGATAATGGCATAAGGTTAATGCTTGCACCTGTATCACATAAAGCTTTCCCATAAAATCTGTCTCCTATTGCACATGGAATTGTAAAGCTACTAGGATCTTTAAGTTCTTCATGAAGTTTCTTCTGAATTATAGCACTGCACACCTCACTAAGTGCAACACTCTCATTATCTTCAAACTTCCTTTTTCTATTGAGAATATCCTTCATAAAATTTACATAGCTTGGCTTTTGTTCTAAGGCTTCAGCAAATGGAATATTGATTGTAAGCTTCTTAAATATTTCCATAAATTTTGAAAATTGCTTATCAAAATTTTGTTGTCAAAGTCTATAAGGAAATGGAGGTGGTGGTTTTTCTAAATCAATTTTCAGTGGAGAAATAGGTCTTTCAAAATCTTTCAGAGCGTCTTCTTTTGATTCTTCAATTTCTTCTCTCTCTACTTTAATCTCTTTTAGAATCCTACCTTCCAACTCTCTTTCGCTTCCAAGTTGTACAACTTTAACTTGTTCTTTATTCTGGTTTTTTGGATTTTATTGAGTATTACTAGAAAGTGTTCCTTGAGATCTATTACTTAATGAACTTGCAATTTGCCACAGTTGACTTTCAATATTTCTAATCGTAGCTCCTTGTCTTTGTAACTAAATACCCATTTGTAACACCACTTCTTCTATAGACAACTTCTTATCCTTAAATTGTGTATTATTGTTGATTCTTGGAGGATAAGTAGATCTATAATTATTATTCCCTTGGTTGTTCCAATTTCTCAATGGGTTTACTTAGTTGTTCTCCTATTGCTAATTATTACCACCTGAATTGTTATTCCAGTTAAAGTTGGGATGGTTCTTCCAACCTAGGTTATAATAATTGGAATATGGGTTATTTTTCTTATTATGTTATGCATTCAAAGTTTTTAATGATGCTTGAGAATCTACCATTTGGCCTAATGAATTCTCTTCAATCCTAGAAATTGGTTGAGAAAAATTCATTCCAAATCAGTCTAACTTCCTTGAAATTGCAGCAACTTGATTTGCTCACATAGTAAATGCATCAGTTTTATTAATATTAGCTACTTTATTTGGATTCAACCTCTTAGAAGGCCATTGAAAATTATTGGTAGCCATCTCTTCAATTAAAGCATAAGCGTCATGAAATGATTTTGAAATCAATAAACCACCAGTGACATCGATAATAGATCTAAGAGAACCAATTAATCCATTATAAAAGGTTTGAATTATTAACCGATCGGGTATAGCATGGTGTGGACACTTTATTAAAAGTTCTTTAAATCATTCTCATTCTTCATAAATATATTCCCCTTCAAACTGATAAAAAGATGTAATATCATTTCTAAGCTTCACAGTTTTTTATGGTAGAAAACATTTAGCAAGGAATTTTTGTGCTAAATCTCCCTAAGTTTTGATAGATCCAGGTGCTGACGAATTCAACCACATCTTAACTTTATCCCTCAGTGAGAAAGGAAATAACATAAGTCTTATGACATCATCTGAAATAACATCGTATTTAAATGTAGCACACAATTCTAGAAAATTTGTAAGATGTAAATTTGGATCTTCAGTTGGTGATCCCCCAAATTGATTATTTAATATCATTTGGATAATAGCAGGTTTAAGCTCAAATGAATTTGCCACTACAGTAGGTTTTTGAATACTATAATGAAGTTCATCTACAGTAGGGTTGACATAATCTCTTCAAGGTCTAAACTCTTGATGAATTTCAGCATTTTGATTATTTTGGTTTGCCATTTATGTAATTTTTTTAGATTTTTCAAGATTTTTTTTTTGTTTTTATGATTTTTATAATAGTTCTTTCTAATTCAGAATTGTAGGGCACTAGTTTTTCAGAACCTGAACTACGCATACAGTAACATAACATGAAATAAATTAAAATAAAACATACAAAATGAGATACAATATTTAAAGTTTAAATAAGACTTTCTAAAAATAGAAATTTACTTAGTTTTTTTCCCCGACAATGGTGCCAAAAACTTGATCCCACGATACCTAATGCTTATGCATAGTATAACAATAGTTCTGATGGTATTTTTCCCTTATATTTCCTTATTTTGCAACAAAACCAAAAACTTGATCCTGAAGAAAAATAAAAATTTAACTTCTTAATTTATATATATATTTATATTGGGATACTACACAATTATACGTATCGTTATCAAGTAATATAAGACTTTTTGATTAAGACCTGAATATCGAACTCACAGGGAAGATTTATGCAATATGCACTTTTTAGAAAGTTTTTCTATTTTTAAAAAGATAATTACTTAAAATAAAAACGATTTTTTTGTAGAAATTTAAAATTAAAATTTTTTTGGCATTTTTGATATTTTAATGAAATAGAAAAAAGATAACTAAAGCTTTTGTAGAAGAAAAGTACTTAATATAAAAATATCTTTCCTCTTATCTTGAATCAGTAATAAGTATAGGAATTTTGTTGTTGAAGTTTGCAAATTGTGTTGTGCAAAATAGAAAATAATATTCTTTACCCTTACTAGAGATGCTATAAAGAACATTGACTAATTTAAAGTTTGAACAGTTCTAAAGACCGGCTAGGCAGGGAAGATACTAGCTCTCACTCTGGAGTTCCCTCGATTCCCTCCATCTTGGGGCTAACATTCTCGTATCAGATCCTAAAATAATAAACTAAGTTAGAAGCTTTAACCTGTCACTTTAAAGTCCTCTAACTCTACACTCATCAATGAATACACTCAATCATATGAACTACATTCTCATTCATACAACCTCATGTGATTCTTTCCAATTGTTGACTGAGACAATACCAACCCAGTTCTTGCATGTTCTCACAATAAATTAACATATGGATTGGCCAAATCAAGAAGTAAATGAAGTGCATGGATTTAAATGTTCACAACTTTTTCCAACATTAAAGATCAATACTCTCCACAACTTCCATCCAAAACTTAATTACCACAACTTCTTTCCAACATTAAAGATCAATACTCTCCACAACTTCCATCCAAAACTTAATTACTTATCATTTCAAGAAGAACATTAAAGATCAATACTCTCCACAACTTCCATCCAAACTTTAATTACTTATCATTTTAAGGAAAAAATAAAGAAAACTACTCAGAATACATTGGATTGGACAAATCAAGAAGTAAATGAAGTGCATGGATTTAAATCATCACAACTTCTTCCAACTCCAATACTCTCCACAACTTCCATTGTTCATGGATTTAAATCATCAAAACTTCTTCCAACATTAAAGATCAATACTCTCCACAACTTCCATCCATATTTAAATTTTCACAACTTTTTCCAACATTAAAGATCAATACTCTCCACAACTTCCATCAAATAATTACTTATCATTTTAAGAAGAAAGATAAAGAAAACTACTCATAATCCATGGAGAAAATTTAATTACTTATCATTTTAAGAAGAAAGATAAAGAAAACTACTTAGAATCCATGGAGAAAACGATTACTTATCATTTTAAGAAGAAAGATAAAGAAAACTACTCAAAATCCATGGAGAAAACAAAATCATACTTTAGGTTAAAAGAAGAAATCATTGTCAAACCAACAACAAGTCTTGACTAAAACCAAATGTAGTCTAAAACAAAAAGATAAAAACTTATCTCAAGTCCTCCACCAAACTCTTGAAGTTCCTTTGAATCTGATCTCTTTAAGAATCACTCAAAATAAAATAATAAAAAGGATAAAGTAAATAAAAAGTTGTTCCTGAAAATCTTTCCGAACTAACTCCCCAGAAAAGAACTTTAAAAATTTGCCAATATTTTCAAGACTCTTTTCTAAGTCCTCTCTTCTTTCTTTTATAATTTTCCTATAGGTGCCTTGGTATCTCTTCAAAATGTGTCTTGATTTGATGTATTTGCCCAAGAGATGCATCCTTTCATGATAATTTTCATCCATGGTGGTTACAAACACCTATTAAGCCAAGGGGTGCCTTGAAAACCTCTTTGAAATTCATGAAAACCAATTTTACTCGTCTAGTAACTACCACTATCGCTTAAGCGTGGGGTCTTGGTGTTTGGGCGTGACCTTCTTTGCTTAACCGGTGCTTAAGCGTCGGATCTGGTGCTTAGGCACAAAAACTCTTTTGCACAATTTTTCACCTTTTTGCTCCAAATTTGATCATTTTTCACTCCTTTAAGTATTTTTTTCCATTTTTACTTGTATCTATAAGAAAATCACAAAATTATCTTCCATTAAAGTGCAATATCTCAAAAATAGGTATAAAAATGTGTATAAAATCACTATATATTTTAGGTGTATCAGTAGTGCACATACAGGATGTAGAAGGGACGATATGGAAATTCATTAGTTGAATTTCCTCGTTAATCCAAGCATGTTTCTTGAACATACATACCGATCCATCTTCAATATGCTCAGTATATTCAAAATGTTACTTTAGTCTCCAATCTAGATTATCCAAAATTTCATTAATATTCCCAATCACATGCATGAGATTTTGCACATCTTTTTCAATTTTCTTGAAAAGTGCACTCGAGTTGTTGTAGGTTTGGACAGGTGATGAATTCTGAGATCCTTGATCCATCAACATATTCATATCATTTTCATCTTCCATTCCAATACAGTTGCAATAGACTTCTGGATCCACTGGCTTCCAAGGAAGAAGCACTTTTTTTCAACTTTCATAAGGTACTTGCACTTAAATCCACAGTAGAAAAATTATGGATGGTTGTCCAAGTCCAGTTGCAAATCCATTGACAATCAAACCCAAAACTGATTTCACAAAAATAGCTTCAACATCAATAGGTTTTTCGGTTTGAATGCAATAATTTAAAATAGGGCTCTCCTTTATTACCTTACTAATCTTCATAGTAGGCAGTAATTTTGATGAAATGAAGAAGTGCCAAACTTTTGAAACTAGATTTTAAAATGATGAGGGAAAACTTACATTTCCATCATCTTTGGCCTCCTAATTTGCATCTTCATCCGTAAAGTAGCGGTAGAGTTCATTCATATTATCTCTTGTACAGGTAAAATTCGCATAGTGGCAGATAGGCACATTCTCAATCATAAACATCTTGTTTATTCTTAAAGGAGTGAACTGCACAAACCTACCTCACACGTAAATCATTCCTTGGTTAATCCCTTGAAGATTTGCATAAAATCCTTTTACTATAAGAACAACAACAGCGGCGGTAGTGTAGCAAAGCACTTCTCAGCGCCTATGCACAGTAGTCTCTTCTACTCGAGTATTCGGCGCATTGAATCCTCGATTCAAAAATCCCCTTTCTTTGATAAGCCTCTTCTTCACAAACACTTGATCATGTAACTTCTGCGCTTCAAAATTGACTAAATTTCTCTAGTTGAAAATTCCAACTCTAGTAGAGTTTTTAGAGTGGATTTGAAAAATGGCGACTCTTCCTTCGTCCCCCCCCCCAAAAATATGTTTTGGAGTCCGTTTAAAAGAGTTATATGGAAAAGAAACTACAAAAAATCTCCATTTGACACGTTTTAAAGAATTTTAGTACCACAATACATCATGCGCCAGCTCTTTGGAAATCGACGCATCATGCGCCAACTTGGATCATCATGCGTTAGTTCCAAAATTTTCTCCGTTTCAATTTCAATCCAATAAATTCTCAATTTTTCCATAAAACTAGGCAAATAAAGATGTTTCTAAATATTTTATCAAATGCACGAACTACATAAAGACCTAAACATAAATATACGTAAAATATTTCAAACAAAACAAACTTAAAAGCAAACTAAACAATGATACATATGGGTTGCCCCCCACAAAGAGCTTGGTTTAATGTCCTTAGCCTGACATTCCCAACCTTATTATAGTTGACCCAACATTATAGTAACTTTAAAAGCTGGTCTTTGATAATCAAAATATGATTTCAATCTATGCCCCTTCACTTTAAATATTCTTCCAGTCTTTGGGTCTTCAATATTAACTGCCCCATAGGGATAGACTTTTATAACTCTAAATGGCCCTTTCCACTTAGACTTCAATTTTCCAGAAAATAATTTCAATCTTATATTGTACAATACAACTTCATGTCTAAGTTCAAATTCTCTTTTTATTACCTTTTGATCAAGCCATTCTTTCATCTTTTCCTTATAAATCCTCACATTATCGTAAGATTCATTCCTAATTTTTTCAAGCTAATTCAATTGCAATAATCTTTTCTCACCAGCTTCTTTCAAATTGAAATTAATTTTCTTATTGCCCAATAAGCTTTATGCTCCAATTCAACTAGTAAGTGATAATTCTTTCAAAAAATTATATTATATGGGGACATTCCTTTAGGTGTCTTATAGGCTGTCCTGTATACCCATAATGCAGTATCTAATCTAGTAGACCAATTCATTTTATTAGGATTAACACTCTTTTTTAAAATTCTTTTAATTTCACGATTTGATACTTCTACTAAACCACTAGTATGGGGATGATAAGCAGTTTTCATTTTATGCATTATATTGTATTTTTCCACCAATCTTGCAATTGTTGCATTCCTAAAATGAGATCCTCCATCGGTAATAATTACTCTTGGCATTCTATATCTTGTAAAAATATTTTTAATTAAAAATTTTAAAACACTCTGAGCATCACATTGAGTAAAGTGATTGTTTCAATCCATTTTGAAACGTAATCCACTGCAATCAATACGTATATATTTTCGAATGAAGGTATAAATGGTCTCATAAAATCCAATCCCCATGCATCAAAAATTTCAATTTCCAAATTAAAATTTAGAGGTATTTTATTACTTTTTGAAATGTTACCTACTCTCTAACATCGATCACATGTTTTGATACATATATATTAACATCTTTAAATAGAGTAGGCCAATAAAACCAAGATCATAAAATTTTATGAACAGTTATATCATTTCCAAAATGACCTTCAATTCAGAATCATGACATTTTTGAATAATTTCCTGAATTCCTTTATAAGGCACATATCGTCTCATTACTAAATCCTTGCATTGTTTATTTAAATAAGGATCATCCCAAAAATATGATTTTGCAACATAAATAAATTTCTTTTCCTATTGTTTTGTCAGCCCATCAAGTAAAATACCACTAACAATATAATTTACTATATCAACATACTACGATATTTCCCATCCTTTTACAGCATAAAGTTGTTCATCAGGAAAATCTTCATTACTTTCTCTCTCCAAATCAAGTATTTCTTCTTATTCTAGCTTAGATAGATGATCAACAATTTGATTATCAGTCTCTTTCCTATCATCTATTACAAAATCAAACTCCTGCATAAAAAGTACCCATCTATATAATCTTGGTTTAGCATTTTTTTTGCATCAAATATTTAATAGTCGAATGGTCAGTATGCACAACATATTTAGGTCTAATCAGATATGACCTAAACTTATCAAAAGCTTACACAATGGCTAATAACTCTCTTTTAGTGATGGTGTAATTAATCTGAGCATCATTAAGAGTCTTACTAACATAGTATATAACTTTAAAAATCTTATCATATCTCTACCATAAAACAAATCCTATTGCATAATCACTTTCATCACACATTAATTCAAAAGGTTTCTCCCAATCAGGTGAAACAATTATAAGAGCAGTGATCAATTTTTCCTTTAAAGTTTCAAAGGCTTCAAGGCAATCTTGATTAAAGTCAAATTTTGCATCTTTTTTTAGAAGTTGACATAAAGGCTTAATAACTTTTGAAAGTCAAATTTTGCATCTTTTTCCAGAAGTCAAATTTTGCATTTTTTTCCAGAAGTTGACATAAAAACTTGACTTAAGGGCTTAGTCGTGAGGTAGGCTTGATTTAAATTGTTCTAATGAGGTTTATAAAAGGAAACTTAATCAATTATGAAAACCTTCAAAGCACTACAAGCCCAACTTTAATCATGAGTCCAAGATCCTTAATGACTGAGCTTACTCTTAAGTGCATCCACTTACATAACTCTTAAATAAAATATCAAGTGAATGTCTAAGTACCTCACTCATGAGATGATTAAAACATCAAGGTTCATTGGGCATAAGACAAATTAATTACCATTGAATCTAAATTTAACTTTGGATGACTAAATTAACAACATAATAAGTTCAAATGAACTCGAAAGGGGAATTTTAAAGTTGTTTAGAATTATGTGTCAAAAACTTTTATGACCTTTTGGATATTTTAAAGGGTAACTGAACTTATTGTGATTTGTTCAAGAAAACCATCCATTAAAACTTTTAGGACCCACCAAGTTATGCCTTGTGACCCGATAATTCACCTAAATCAATAAAAATGCCCTACAATAATTATCCTACATTAATTGACCCAATGCTCAAGGATTTGAGTCTTCCTTATGGTATTTAAATCCTTGTGAGGAACTGGAGATATTTGTTTTTTCCACATATGGATCATTAGGCTTGTGTAAGTCTAAGGACTAGGCTGCTAGGGCAATGACGATAATGCTAATGTGAGCTAAACGAGAGATACAAGGTGGAATTTAAGAATGTTATTGTCGGCACTATTTTTGGTGTGGGGTTTGCCCGTAAGAAGCTGTTGGTCATCAGAATTGAAATTCCGTTGCCTGCTTCGGAAGGACGTTAAAAAATTTTAGTTTTGAAAAAGATGAAGCCAAACTGACCCCATAATTTTCATAGTTTAGATGAAAGATCGCTTTACCTCAAATCTTGTATCTATCCCGAAGGATGAACATAAGAGTTGAGGGTGAGGCTTGATCAAATAAACTAAAAAAAGTTATGACATCCGTTTTGGTCTGCGAAACCAACATATTGGCCGACAAATTCCCCTATTTAATATAAGGAATTAAATAGGGTTTATATTATGCTGGGTTCG
>JXCR01147049.1:27365-38736 GCA_002079205.1 Phalaenopsis hybrid cultivar | reverse complement strand
TGAAACAGACTTGAAGCTAAAGTGCCTCTGATCAGATAAAGGAGACAAGTATCGTGATCAGATGTTTAGGAATTACTGTGCTTCAAATGGGATCAAGCATGAGTCACTGTTCCAAGAACTCCTAAGCATAATGGAGGAGTTAAGTGCATGAACAGAACCATCACATAATGTGTCGAAAGTAAGAGGTTGCAGGCAGGTTTGTCAAGACAGTTTTGAGCAGAGCAGTGAACATTGCAACATATCTAATCAACCGTGACTCGTCAGTACTTTTGAAAGAAGGCTTGTCTGAAGAAGTTTGAAGTGAAAAAGAAGTAAATATATCTCATTTGAAGGTATTTATGTGTTTTGCATATGTACATGTTGATGTAGGGTCGATGAGTAAACTTAACTCAAATCTGTCAAGCGCATTTTCATTGAGTATGACTCAGATGAATTTGGGCACAAATTATGGGATTATCAAAATCTAGAATTCATTAGGGGCATAGATATTACTTTCAATGAGATGGAGATGTACAATGATAAGATCAAAACTTAGGATTGCCCGTTGGTTACTTCAGAAGAGTCCGAGTATGTTGAGATAGAAGATACTGACAGTTAGGAGTGAGGAGAAAGAGGAAATGCTCAATCAAATCAAGCACCGAAAGTTCCTCAATCACCAGCTACTGAAGTTAGGAGGTTCAGCAGAGCAATTCGACCGATCTAGAGGTATTCTCCTTCTTTGTACTATCAGTTGCCAACAGATGATGGAGAACCAAAGAGTCATAAGGATACCACTCAAGTTGAAAAATCAAATGAGTGGGAGTTTGTCATGGATGATAAAATGTAATCCTTGAAGTCAAACCAGACCTGAATTTTGGCAGTTTTACCAAATGGCAAAAAAGCACTACAAAACAAATAGGTCTACCAGCTAAAAAAGGAGTCAGATGGTANTAAAATGTAATCCTTGAAGTCAAACCAGACCTGAATTTTGGCAGTTTTACCAAATGGCAAAAAAGCACTACACAACAAATAGGTCTACCAGCTAAAAAAGGAGTCAGATGGTTGTAGATTCTACAAGGCAAGACTTGTTATGAAAGAGTTCCAACAGAAGGAAGAAGTGGACTACACTAAGATTTTTCTTCTGTGATGAAAATGACAACCGTCATAGTTGGTTGAGTTTAGTGGCAGAGGAAGATCTAAATCTCAAGCCGATAGATATAAAAACAACTTTCTTACATAGATATCTAGAGTCTCAATGATACATGGTGCAGCTGTGGGTCTATGAGGTTCTAGAAAGAATATTTGGTTTGCGAATTAAAGAAATTTCTCTATGGCTTGTAACAGGCCCCAAGACAGTGGTATAGATTGTTTGACATGGGTCTATGAGGTTCTAGAAAGAATATTTGGTTTGCGAATTAAGGAAATTTCTCTATGGCTTGTAACAGGCCCCAAGACAGTGGTATAGATTTTTTGACAGGTTCATGTCAAACAGTAAGTACATGAAGTGTTGGACAGACTGTTATTGATTTATCAAAAAATTTGATAACTATTATTTATTGCTTCTTTTGTATAAGATGACATGTTGATTGCAATAGTGGATATAAAAAAAATGAGAAGCATAAAGAAGCAATTATCAATTCGCGATGAAGTATTTTGGTTCAACCAGAAAAATCCATGTGATGAGAATCAGCACGGATAATAGTGCAAGTACATTGAAATTATCTCAAACAAAGTTTCAACTTGGGTGAGGCAAAGACAGTTTCCACCACCTTAGGTAGTCACTTTAAGCTATTTAAGAAATTATTGGCTAATTTTGAGGCAAAGCAAGCAGAGATAGGGAGAACTCTGTATATTTCAACAGTTGAAAATATGATGTTTGTTGTGATTTGTATAATTCCATATATTGCATACGCAGTGGGAGTGATTAGCAGATACATGAGCATTCCAATCAGGCATCAATTGGATATAATGAAGTGGATTCTCAACTATTTATCAACAGGGCACTTTGTTATGGAAGTGCAGGGATCAATTTACAATCATTCGTATGTTTAGATCCAGAATGAGATTTGAGTGATTTGAGTGGTAGGAGGATAATAAGATATATCTTCATTTTAAGAACACACTGGTGAGTTAGGTTCCCGAATTGCAAAAAATTATTGCACTTTCAACTATAAAACTTGAATACAATGTTATCATTGAGGTTAGCAAAGTGATGATTTAGCTACAAAGCTTTCTAACCGAACCGGGCAAAGAGCAAGAGATTGAAAAGCTTCATCGTGACAATATGAGTGTTATTCATTTTGCTAAAAATGATGTTTTTCATGTCAGGACAAAGCACATTCAACTGAGGTATCAATTTATTCGCTCTCTCCTAAAAAATGAGCAGTTGCTTTTAGAGAAGATACACAACTCAAAATCCCACAGATATATTGATAAAGGTAGTGACTAACGAGAAACTGGAACTATGTTTGACTTCAATGTGAGTTCAGGAAGGTTGAGCCCTAGGGTGAGCCACACTACAATATGAGACTATGAAGACGGTACATATGGAGATGCATATCTAGTGGACATGCGTAAAGTGCTATCAATTTTCAAGTAAGATAATGTTGGAGTGTGAAGCCTGTAGCAATGCAGCACCCGAAAAAGTAGCACTCCAAAGGGCACAATTGTGCATGCTACTTAGCATAGCCACGCCTAAAACCGGCATAGCTATGTCGGGTGGTGTGATTATGTCGCAACTAGGCATAGCTATGTCGATTGGCGTGATCCTTCAGCTTCTTCTTCCCGAGTGCACGAAATAATTCATTGTGCAATAACGTGACTATGCCGACAGTTATATAACTATGATTTGATTCTTAATCCCTTGATTTGAGTGATGAAGGATTATTTTGCATGTGGTGTTTCTCAACATAGACTTCTTTGTGAATGTGGATTGTAGGGAGGGAGATTTTGAAGAGAGAATTTTTTATTATGTTAGAATCGTCTTTTCTTTTTGTGGATGTTAGTAGAGAAGTATTATTTGTATTTTGTTCGATAGTTTTCCTTGTACTTGTTTTTCATTGAATAAAGCTAAGTGTAGCCCTTTTTTTTCTCTAAAAAAAAGCTTTTGTAAATCCAAATTCCTAAGATTAACTAAATCCTACCCCGCTGCTGTATGTTTGCCAACCTTGCGTCGTTAGGTGAAGCACTAATATAAATACTGTCATCACAACATTTGCTCTTGTCATTACTAAAAGCTATAAATGACAAAAAAAAAAGGAGCAAGCAAAGTTATGCAAAAAGAATTGCTGTCATCAATGATGAAGAAAATAATAAGGAACTACTCTTCGCAGATGAAGACGCCGACCCCTGTTCGAATGAGTTCGATTCCGCAGAGCAGCGTCGATATGTAGGAATCCTCCTCTGTCATGTTGGACTCGTAAGGCCATATTCGTTCGTGTAACCACGTCATCAGATCTACATCATCCGCAATCCCTCTCGCGAGCTGCTGGGAGGTGTGGACGTGAGTATTGATAAACCCTAGCCCACAATTAGAAACAGATATGAGCACCGCTCCAAGCAAAAGAAAGCTCGGGTTAGGGGAGAATACATACCAGGGAGCAAGAAGCGTCCATCGAGATCAAGTATCTCATCGGCACGATGGGAGAAATCTCGAATAATATCCGGCGAGCGTCCCACCGCTTCGATCCTATCGCCGGCTATTAGGAGGGCGCCGTTCCGGAAGACTCTTGAGTCAGAGTCCATGGTCACGATGAAAGCATTGTGCAGGAGCAGAATGCGGGTGCGTTTCTCCGCCTCCATCAGGTAGCAATGTGGTTCAGGTGCTAGTCCTGTCCCCTATTCAGCTTATGTTTCTTTCAGCCGTTTGACTGCAAGAGTAAATTACACATGTGGCTAAGAACTCCAATTAAAATGTGCTATATGTACAGTAGGCCTTATTGAATATAAAAGCTAAATAGTTTAATGCATGAAGAGATTCTATCATATATGTGGTAAATTATGATTGAAGTCCTGATAAAGTTTTACATTAGGAGGACTCTTACTGCAATTTGTTCGTCTTCGCAGTGTGGATTTGATAAATTCTTATTTATCGGATTTTATAAAAACTATCAAATATAAATCTAAGCTGCAACTTAACACCGCCAAAGTCTTATATGTTTGCATATATAATGCCTGGATTTTGCATTTACCATCCGGATCTTTCTTTATTCCATCATATACCTTCACTTAACTTATAAAAGTGAAATAGTTTTCAAGGATAAGCAAAGTGTAAATTTTGAAATTTTGGTGTTGGGAATGTAAATAATAAGAAATGAACACTCAATTCTTATGTATTTACATCTCTACTATCTTGCATCAATTATTTTTTTTTTAAGTTACATATANTAAATAATAAGAAATGAACACTCAATTCTTATGTATTTACATCTCTACTATCTTGCATCAATTATTTTTTTTAAATTACATATGTGTAAGAAAAATCTATATTTATTATTTTTTAATTAAAATAATAATATTTTTATATGATATGAAAGATTTGAATGTTATATATGTAAATACATAAGAATTGGATAGTACTTGGCAATATAATGGCCCCACTTTAAGATCTCACAAATGAAGAGTCGTAATAAATTCATATTTTATTTTACTTTCTTTGTTTTGTTATTATGTTATGATTTTTTTAAAATTTACAACATATATATCACATAACTAATATACCTAATTTTGGANATATGTAAATACATAAGAATTGGATAGTACTTGGCAATATAATGGCCCCACTTTAAGATCTCACAAATGAAGAGTCGTAATAAATTCATATTTTATTTTACTTTCTTTGTTTTGTTATTATGTTATGATTTTTTTTAAATTTACAACATATATATCACATAACTAATATACCTAATTTTGGGAAAATTCTTAGGTTGTCCAAACCCCGAGACTAACCTAGATAAGATTTAGGCACTGATCAACATGTTCTCCACAAAACACCAAGGAGGTTCAGAAGTTGAATGATTGGATCACAGGCCTCTAGGGCTGTAAACGAGCCGAGCCTGGCTCATGTTCGGCTCGTTCGAAATTGGCTCGTGTTCAGCTCGTGTTCGAAATGGCTCGTGAACAGCGTGTTCGTGTTCGGCTCGAAATTGGCTCGTTATAATATAAAATTATTATAATAATTTATTTAAAAAAAAAAGTAATAATAATTAAAAGAAACTGTTTGTACTAATNTGGCTCGTGAACAGCGTGTTCGTGTTCGGCTCGAAATTGGCTCGTTATAATATAAAATTATTATAATAATTTTTTTTAAGAAAAAAAAGTAATAATAATTAAAAAAAACTGTTTGTACTAACAACTTAATTCAAAACATATTTAAAGAATAAATTTCTAGAAAAAAATTTGCAAACCAAATTTTACAAAAAGAATATTAATACTTTTTTACCCAATATTACAAAATACAAACTTCATTACAAATTTTACAATTTACAAATTAAACAAAAAGATGAAAATTTACAAAATACAAATTTTTACAAAAACTTCAATACAAATTTACAAAACTTTACACAAAGAATATTAATTCCTTTTTTACAAAATTTTACATAATAAAATATTATTTTCTAATTTTACGAATTTACAAAAACATTATCACTGTTTCTTCACATTTTCCTCTAGTCGACAGTCTCTTCAAATTGGGATCCATCTTGATTGCAGATTGGCAATTTTCTTTGAAGAGCTCATGGTGGTACACACCTTTTGCTGCTTCTTGTTTTCTGGTAAGCTGTTCTTCAAGCTTCACGTTCTAAAAGACATCAAGATTGCTCCACGTGATAAATNTTCAATACAAATTTACAAAACTTTACACAAAGAATATTAATTCCTTTTTTACAAAATTTTACATAATAAAATCTTATTTTCTAATTTTATGAATTTACAAAAGCATTATCACTGTTTCTTCACAATTTCTTTCTTCACATTTTCCTCCAGTCGACAGTCTCTTCAAATTGGGATCCATCTTGATTGCAGATTGGCAATTTTCTTTGAAGAGCTCATGGTGGTACACACCTTTTGCTGCTTCTTGTTTTCTGGTAAGTTGTTCTTCAAGCTTCACGTTCTAAAAGACATCAAGATTGCTCCATGTGATAATGGAAAAAAAAATATTTGTTGATTCACATAAAATCCAAGGGATCAATGATTGCTCCAAATAATGAGTCATGTAATTATAAAATAATGACTCCAAAAGACCAATGCATTAGAAGAGATGAATAAAAACTGATTAGTTAAAATAATGAGTCCTTTAATTATAGACTAAGGATCAAATGCACTTACAAATCTTTTCATGCCCATCAGATAAAAACTGGTAACAACTGACTTCTCTAAAGACTTATAATTACAGCAGTAATGGGGCAGNATGAGTCCTTTAATTATAGACTAAGGATCAAATGCACTTACAAATCTTTTCATGCCCATCAGATAAAAACTGATAACAACTGCCTTCTCTAAAGACTTTTATAATTACAGCAGTAATGGGGCATCAAAATCTTTTCATAATTTTACAGCAGTAAACTGGTCACAAGACTCACAACTGCCTTCTTTAAAGTTACAGCCGTAATATGATAAAAATTCCAAAGTTACAGTAACTTAATAAATATTCCAAATAAACAGCATTAACTTGAATGAAACATTCCAAAGTTACAATAACTTAATAAACAAACAGGAGTAACTTTCNACTCACAACTGCCTTCTTTAAAGTTACAGCCGTAATATGATAAAAATTCCAAAGTTACAGTAACTTAATAAACATTCCAAATAAACAGCATTAACTTGAATGAAACATTCCAAAGTTACAGTAACTTAATAAACAAACAGGAGTAACTTTCCAAAGTTAAACAACAATGAAACATTCCTCTCGCATCAACATCCTCATTATTAGGCATAAATTTATATTCCTCGGCAGTAACTNAACAACAATGAAACATTCCTCTGGCATCAACATCCTCATTATTAGGCATAAATTTATATTCCTCGANAAAATGAGGAATATGATTTGTCGAATCCCTAAATTAATATTTGAACTTTCATATATCATAATTTATTTATTTAAAGTAAAAAAAATATTAAAATTTAATGCTTATTTATATAATTTTTTTAGTCATTGTTTTGATTCAAAGCTGATTATATGCCGGAGATATTTAATGATAAATTAAATCTAACTTCACTTAAAAAACTCTCTCTTTGGCTGGCAAATAAAATCCTACTGCAAACTCAACGCAAATAAATTGCAGTATTAATAATAGTTGACTTCCCGTTCTAACCACGTCGCCTCCCCCGCAAAAAAATAAATNTTAATTTATATATATATATATATATATATATATAAAATTATTTTAAATTATTTTATATTTAGAACAATAACGATTCGAACACGAACGAACGCATCCTGTTCGTGTTTGGTTCGTTTAACTAACCGAACGAAAAAAAAATTTGTTCACGTTCGTTTTGTTTACTTATCGAACGAATCGAACACGAACTCTTTGACGAACAGAACACAAACTGCTCGTGAACAACGAGTTTTTTTGACAGCCCTAACTATAAGTAAAAGATTTGAATTAATGAGTTATTTAAATATATACAAGGGTGGCTTGAATTGAAAAAAAAAAATGCAATTTATTTGATAGGGATGACAAGCTTATGTGATGTCTAATGTGTGTTATAGGATTTACGTCGGTAGAATAATGATTATTCATCATCTTAATATTTCATGAAAAACTATTATACTCTGGTAATTAAAGAGAGATATGAGAAGACATTTCAACTTTTTACATGAAAAACCCTTAAAAAGGGAAAAACTTTGGAGTCTATCAGAGTTAGAATAATCTATTATTAATGATTTGTACTTAGGTTCACCATTCTCTTGAATTTGAAAGACAGAATTATAAAGTTGTATGAGTGTAATCTGACTGTAGTTTTTGACGACATCTGACTGTAGAGCCACAATCGATTGTCACGGAGGTAATAGTCTGTCGTTAGTGTTGTAGATCGTGGTTGTAGTGCTAGCTTATTTGTAGAAGTCGTAGTTGATAACCATGACAGTAGTTGGCTAAATGAGCCGTAAATGATTGATTTAGGAGTGTCGTTTGGCCATAGATGCCGTAGTAGAAAATTATAGGAGTTGTGGACCACTTAGGGTGTACAAACCACAACGATGAGTCGTGATGACATCCACACGACGTAGGGTTCAGAGTCAAGGACGACACGAGTCGTGGACCACGTAGGTTATAATTGTGAGAAGTAATGAAATTTGTAGGCTGCGAGGATCGGAATCGCAAGCTACATTAGATGTGGACCACGCAAGCTGTAATGGTAAGATATAATGATATTTGATATTTGTGGGCTGCGAGGGCCAGAGTTGGGAGCTTCGCGAGTGTATGCGAGGTGCGACTTTATGGGGTTTTACACCATCTTTGGAGTGTTGTTACACCGTATTCAGGGTGTAGTGTTGCGTCATCTTTGGAGTCAAATCGATGTTCGAGATGATGGGCCGCTTTGTAGGTTCACGACTCCATGACGTCAGTTATTGCTTAACATGGTGTTTTGTCACGAGGAGTGGACGACGAACAATGATGATTGGCGGTGGGCGGCAAGTAGTGGTCGGTAATGGCTGGTGATAGCGGTGGTGGCTGGCTGCAGGAGTAGGAGTCAACTTTAGCTCATTCTCCAGGTTTTAGTCTTCTTCAGACTTCAAAATCCCCCTTGTTTCAAGGAGAAAAATATTGGGCGCAGATGCCACACCTACGGACAACTGATGTGNTATATATATATATATATATATATATATATATATATATATATATATATATATATATATATATATTGAAGAGTGGGGTAAAACTCTATTTTTAGAGTTATGATTGTAATCAATTAATGAATATGAACAATTTTGATCAAACGACTCAGAGATATTTTTTTAATTAGACGATATTTGATTGATGTCTGAGTGTCTTAACGATATTATAATTGAACAATTTTGGGCCAGTTGGATTCCCAATACACTCCATTCGAGTATAAGCTCTTCAGATTTGATGTTCTTTTGACCTTCCAAATATGCCATGAAAGCTTCCAAAATCCATTTAATGGCTTGATGAAGGCGACTTGGTTTGAATAGGACCAATTTTTGTACCATTGGGTTCGTCTAGTCGAGCTGGCAAGTTGGACTGTAAGTTATCTGAAATCAGAGCTTTGGATAACTTTTTAATGAAGTTTAAACATTTCTTGCTCAAAAGATCTCCCTGACATCCGTGTCATATCTTGAANATATATATTGAAGAGTGGGGTAAAACTCTATTTTTAGAGTTATGATTGTAATCAATTAATGAATATGAACAACTTTGATCGAACAATTTTTAATAAGACGATATTTGATTGATATCTGAGTGTCTTAAAGATATCATAATCGAACAATTTTGGGCTAGTTGGATTCCCAATACACTCCATTCGAGTATAAGCTCTTCAGATTTGATGTTCTTTTGACTTTTCAAATATGTCATGAAAGCTTCCAAAATCCATTTAATGTCTTGATAAATGTGACTTGGTTTGAATAGGACCAATTTTTGTACCATTGGGTTCGTCTAGTCGAGCTGGCAAGTTGGACTGTAAGTTCTCTGAAATCAGAGCTTTGGATAACTTTTTATAGAAGTTTAAACATTTCTTGCTCAAAAAATCTCCCCGACATCCGTGTCATATCTTGAGATCCCGAATGATGAGAATCTGTTACTTCAAAAATTTAATTGAAATATGGTATATAGTTTTATATCATATTTCTCAAATTTCGGGATTTTCATACAAAAATCTTATTTTCTTGCAATTTGATTTGTATATGTGCTCTCCTTTCAATTAAAACTCAACTTTCTTCCGCCGCAGTTGAGAATTTTCTAAAAGTAAGACTTATGAGTTTGCTTTTTTGATATAATCTGAACATAGATATTGACCATTTTAACATTATAAAGAACTTATCAAATTTTTTATTACAAAGTGAGGAATATGATTTGTCGAATCCCTAAATTAATATTTGAACTTTCATATATCATAATTTATTTATTTCGAGTAAAAAAATATCAAAATTTAATGCTTATTTATATAATTTTTTTAGTCATTGTTTTGATTCAAAGCTGATTATATGCCGGAGATATTTAATGATAAATTAAATCTATCTTCACTTAAAAAACTCTCTCTTTGGCTGGCAAATAAAATCGTACTGCAAACTCAACGCAAATAAATTGCAGTATTAATAATAGTTGACTTCACGTTATAACCTCGTCGGCTCCTTTCCCCCGCAAAAAATAAATTAAAAAAATAAACTTTTAATCAGATTTTCAACTACTCGTCGGAAAAAAAAAAAAAAAAAAAAACCCCCACAATTTTTTAAATTGATTTTAAAATGAATATATTATACGAAAAATTAAAAAATATATCATAACGTTGCTTTGATCCGACATCCGATCTCTTTTAAAAAATAAAAAACTTCACCTTCAGNGCAAATTTACACACATACCAGTCATTTGTTATGTATCACATGTCTAGAACAACAATTTCTAGTCGAAGAATGGCAGCTCATTCCTCATGCATACCCAAGATTAACATACTGAATCACAAAAGCCTACAACAGTAGCATAATATAATGCATAAAAAATAAAGAAAGTAGGGACTAAATATTAGCATAAATATAAAGACAAATGATTCGATACCACATCAAAACCCTTTAAAGAATATCATGTAGGTACTAAATATAAATCTAAACACTATAACGAAGAAACCACTAAATCAGATTTACATACACATAAATCTAAATGTGTTGACCTCACTTAATCCAAAAGCCCTAATTATATAATGAAAATCTAAATAAATCTAACATTTTAATGAAAAAACCACTAAATATAAATAAATCTTCTACAAGCCCTAAGATCACTAAAAAATCTAAATAGATCTAAAAGAAATTTAAGAAAGTTTAATACAAGAGGCATACCTAAAGATAAATATGAACTATTACTGAAAAGATACTCAAAGATAACACCTAGGTCTCCAAACAAACAACCGTGCAAGACTATCGAGCAAACAAACAAGAATACCAATCAATCGAGCCGACAGTGTCGAGAAGGAGAAGTAGAGATTAGATAGAAGAGTATAGACGACAAGCCCTAAGCTGCTGCGGCCGTCGAAGGAGTATAGTTGCAACTCGGAAGAGGGAGAGGGAGAGAATGCTGAACGAACGAGAAAAGTTTCTAGAGACGAATGATGGAATGAGAACCGGTTAGGGTTTTTCGTAGGCAATATATATTTAAAAATATTTTATTTATTTAATTTTTTTAACTCTGTTTTATATAATTAATATTGAAATATT
>JXCR01147049.1:5639-27000 GCA_002079205.1 Phalaenopsis hybrid cultivar | reverse complement strand
AGAATTTCAGCATATCGTACATAATTTAAAAGAATAATACGCATTATAACAACATTGAATAAAAAATTAATTATGTAGACCAAAAAATTTCAAAAAAAAAACAGGCAGCATTTCAACATTTTGTGAATAATTTTAAAGAAAACATGCATTATAACAACATAATGTACAAAAATAATAATGAGGTGGAGAATAAAATTTTAGAAAATATATGGCCAGTATTTCAACATATCATAAATAATTTTATGAAAATATATATTATACTAGTATGTAAAGTAAAAATATACATTATACCAGTATGTAAAGTAAAAATATGTATATATAAATAATATTAATATAACTAACATTTTAATTACCTTAAAAAATGACGGAAAAGTAAAGGAGAGAGTTGGTTTTGGAAAATTGGGGATTGAAGGAAGAAGCAACGGAAGGAGGGAGTGAGAAGTGAAGGAAAGAGCTTGATTTTGGAAAAATTATTATATTGAAACTCTGGTTTGAGACTCCGCATGCAGAGCTGTTTGCAGAACCCAATTTCGAACAGACAAGTGAAAAGCCAAGGCCCACCTGCATAAAAAATGAAAAAAAACGAAAACGTGTGACCCGACCCGACCCGACCATATTATAGATTTATGTTAAAAATCTATCTTAAACAATTTATATTAAGCATTTAATGTGCAAAATAGAAATGTTATATAAAATGTATAAAATAGTTCACACACTAGTGGTCCTGTAGAGTTGTTTGCAGAGTTCAATATCGAGCAGACAAGTGGAAAGTCAGGGCCCACCTGCATAAAAAATGAAAAAAAGAATGAAAACGCGCGACTCGACCCAACCATATTATAAAAATATTTCCTCGCGTTATTCCAAATATTTTTTGCCTTATTCATGTGTTATTGGTGTGTTATTGAGGTGATTATTAGATGTTATCGTTCTTTAAACAATAATATCAATAACACATGAATAATGAGGAAAAAATATCTTAATAGCACATCAATAACACACCAATAATACTTTTAAAAACAATGACTGAGGTGATTTTGAAATGTTATTGTTCTTTAAATAACAATACTAACTCGAAATCACTTCCATAACATACTAATAACACATTAGTAAAAGTTTTTATCTTGTAATTTAGTTGAATCACCTCAATAACACATCATTAGCACATGAATAACGTGAAAAATATTCAGAATAACGAAAGAGAATATTCTTATAACACATCAATTGGATAGGGTCGCATGTTTTTATTTTTTTCGCCATTTTTATGCGGATGGGGCCCAACTTTCTACTTGTCGGCTCAACATTGAACTCCGCAAGCAGCTCTGCATGCGAAGTCCTGGCTTGTAGAGCCCTGATGTAATATTTATTTAGNTTTATTTATTTTCGAGCCGAACACGAGCGAACAAACTTTTGTTCATGTTCGGCTCGTTTACATTTCGAGCTTAAAAATTTGTTCGTATTCGACTCGTTAGGCTTAACAAACGAGCCGAACACGAGCAGCTTAACGAGCCGAACACGAGTTGTTCGCGAACAACGAGCCAAATTGACAGCTCTATAGGCCTCTGCCAGTTCATTTCAAAATTGGGCGATAAGTGTGTTGCTTTCTTCAAAACATTGAGCTGACAGATGAATTTTGTCTGGTCAGATGAATGTGAACAAGCATTCAAAAAATTAAAAGATTTTATAGTATCGTCATCGCTTCTTTAAAGCTCAAAACTGAATGAAGAACTCTCTATGTACTTAGGAGTCAAACCTAAGCCATCGGTCGGTTTGAGTCTGAAAGGAACAAGGGAAGCAATTCTCAGTCTACTACATCGGTCAAGTTGTCCGAGAAGCCAGGCTCGGATATCCAATTATGAAAAATTTACATTCTCTCTCATTATGTATGTCGGCAAGCTCCGCCCGCACTTCCGAACGTATCCTACCGGGATCATCACCAATCCAGTTGATCTACTCAAATCAGTTCACACCATACTGATACACTTCCATCGGCTCTCAAACTGGCTATCNTATCCTACCGGGATCATCACCAATCCAGTTGATCTACTCAAATCAGTTCACACCATACTGATACACTTCCATTAGCTTCTCAAACTGGCTATTGAATTTAGCAAGTTCAGTCTCTCCAACGTGTCCCAAATTGCCATCAAAGCTTAAGCTATAGTCAACTCCTAGCCTACTTTTATGAGTTGAGCAAACTCGACAAAGAAGTGACTATCGGCAGACATAGCTTGATCTAGCATATGGATGGAGCTTCTAGTCAAACCAAGGAAGGGCTCGGTCTCGCTCTAACAAATCTTACCACTCGATAGAAGTGAGATTTGAAGTCACAAACAATAAACCTGAGTACAAAGCTCTAATTGTGAGGTTACGTTTCACTTACGAGATANAGAAGTGACTATCGGCAGACATAGCTTGATCTAGCATATGGATGGAGCTTCTAGTCAAACCAAGGAAGGGCTTGGTCTCGCTCTAACAAATCTTACCACTCGATAGAAGTGAGATTTGAAGTCACAAACAATCAACCTGAGTACAAAGCTCTAATTGTGAGGTTACGTTTTACTTACGAGATGGGTGCAAGGCACTTCTTGGTAAAATCTAACGAACAGTTAGTGGTTAATCAGGTAGACATGCAATTCACAGTTAGAGGCCAGATGAGGGATAAATATCTTGCAAAACTAGCGTGCATGTCCGAATCTAACAAACAGTTAGTGGTTAATCAGGTAGACATGCAATTCACAATTAGAGGTCATATGAGGGATAAATATCTTGCAAAACTAGCATGCATGTCCGATATAATACACAAATCTTGATGGGTTTGGACAACTTCCAGCACAATATACAGTTGTTAAAGAAACCATTGCCACAACTTAGTATTCTCAAACTCAATAATATCGAATGCAAGTGAAAAGAGTCAAGCATTTCCATCAAATCCTACTATAGTTAGTAGTTTCTCTATACTATAGTCAAGCATTTCCATACTAAACACGGGCCAACAAAATCTCCACTCATATATACTGGGACCAAATGACAAGAAGATACTATGGGAGCATATATTTTTTTTAATTTCAATTTTATACAGTGTGTTTAGAATTGCACTGTGTATTTCTTTCGCTAATCGAAATAAGGAGCAATACAAAATATTATCATGACGACACAGAGCAAAAATTCATTGGAAAAAAAAGNTACTGGGACCAAATGACAAGAAGATACTATGGGAGCATATATTTTTTTTAATTTCAATTTTATACAGTGTGTCTAGAATTGCACTGTGTATTTCTTTCACTAATCGAAATAAAGAGCAATACAAAATATTATCATGACGACGCGGAGCAAAAATTCATTGGAAAAAAAATGCAGAATTTCAGCATATCATACATAATTTAAAAGAATAATACGCATTATAACAACATTGAACAAAAAATTAATTATGTAGACCAAAAAATTTCAAAAAAAAATAAAAAAAAAACAGGCAGCATTTCAATATTTTGTGAATAATTTTAAAGAAAACATGCATTATAGCAACATAANAAAGAATAATACGCATTATAACAACATTGAACAAAAAATTAATTATGTAGACCAAAAAATTTCAAAAAAAAAAAAAAAAGGCAGCATTTCAATATTTTGTGAATAATTTTAAAGAAAACATGCATTATAGCAACATATTGTACAAAAATAATAATGAGGTGGAGAATAAAATTTTAGAAAAAGTATGGCCAGTATTTCAACATATCATAAATAATTTTAAGAAAATATATATTATACTAGTATGTAATGTAAAAATATATATTATACCAGTATGTAAAGTAAAAATATGTATATATAAATAATATTAATATAACTAACATTGTAATTACCTAAAAAAATGACGGAAAAGTAAAGGACAGAGCTCGGTTTTGGAAAATTGGGGAATGGAGGAAGCAACAGGAGGAGGGAGTGAGATGCAAAGCTGTTTGCAGAGTTTAATATCGAGCAGACAAGTGAAATGTCAGGGCTCACCTGCATAAAAAATGAAAAAATAACGAAAACACTCGACTCAACCCGACCATATTATAGAAATATTTCCTCACGTTATTCTGAATATTTTTCGTGTTATTCATGTGTTATTGGTGTGTTATTAAGGTGATTTTCAGATGTTAACGTTCTTTAAACAACAATATCAATAACACATGAATAATAAAGAAAATAATAACTTAATAATNTAGAAATATTTCCTCACGTTATTCTGAATATTTTTCGTGTTATTCATGTGTTATTGGTGTGTTATTAAGGTGGTTTTCAGATGTTACCGTTCTTTAAATAACAATATCAATAACACATGAATAATAAAGAAAATAATAACTTAATAACTCATCAATAACACACCAATAATATTTTTAAAAACAGTGAGTGAGGTGATTTTAAGATGTTATTGTTATTTAAACAACAATACTAACTTGAAATCACTTCCATAACATATTAATAATACATTAGTAAAAATTTTTATTTTGTAATTTGGTTGAATCACNAATAACTCATCAATAACACACCAATAATATTTTTAAAAACAGTGAGTGAGGTGATTTTAAGATGTTATTGTTCTTTAAACAACAATACTAACTTGAAGTTACTTCCATAACATATTAATAATATATTAGTAAAAGTTTTTATTTTGTAATTTGGTTGAATCAACTCAGTAACACACTATTAGCACATAAATAACCTGAAAAATATTTAGAATAACGCGATAGAATATTCTTATAACACCTCAGTTGGGTCGGGTCGCACGTTTTTATTCCTTTCTCCATTTTTTATACCGGTGGGCCCCTGCTTGATATTTTTTTCCTGGAGAGGTGCGAATTGGAGATAAGGGGTTAGCCGGCTTTACAGATGAGATGAGGGGAGAGGCGGAATGCACCTCTGGCCGTGCATACTTAATGGATATGTGCCGCCTTTGTTAAATGCTCATGCCCCCTCCCGGACGAAACGGCTCCTTAATAAACACACAAAACACACNAAGTAAAGGACAGAGCTCGGTTTTGGAAAATTGGGGAATGGAGGAAGCAACAGGAGGAGGGAGTGAGATGCAGAGCTGTTTGCAGAGTCTAATATCGAGCAGACAAGTGAAATGTCAGGGCTCACCTGCATAAAAAATGAAAAAAAGAACGAAAACGCTCGACTCGNAATGTAGTATTTTTTTTTTTTTTTATGAATTTTATTTTCAATCAGATGACTATAAGTAAAAGATTTGAATTAATGAGTTATTTAAATCTATACAAGGGTGGCTTGAATTGAAAAAAAAATGCAATTTATTTGATAGGGATGACAAGCTTATGCGATGTCTAATGAGTGCTAGAGGATTCATGGTGATAGAATAATGATTATTCATCATCTTAATATTGCATGAAAAACTAGTACACTCTGATAATTAAAGAGAAGTATGAGGAGATATTTCAAATTTTTACGTGAAAAATCCTTAAAAGGGGAAAAACTACGGAGTCTATCGGAGTTAGAATAATATACTATGATTGATCTATACTTAGGTTCACCATTCTCTTGAATTTGAAAGACGGAATTATAAAGTTGTATGAGTGTAATTTGACTGTAGTTTTTGGCGACAACAGACTGTAGAGACACAATCGATTGCCACGAAGGTAGTAGTATGTTGTTAGTGTTGTAAATCGTGACCGTAGTGCTAGCTTATTTGTAGAAGTCGTAGTTGATAACCATGACAGTAGTTCGCTAGATGAGCCGAAAATGATTGATTTAGGAGTGTCGGTTGGCCATAGAAGCCGTAGTAGAAAATTATATGACTTTTGGACCACGTAGGGTGTATAAACCATATCGATGAGTCATGGTGATGTCCATGAAAAGTAGGGGTCGAAGTCAAGGGCCGCACGATCTGTGGACCACATTGGTCGTAATGGTGAGCAATAACGAAATTTGTAGGTTGCGAGGATCAAAGTTGCGAGCTACACTAGATGTGGACGATGTAAGTCGCAATGGTATGATGTAATGATATTCGTAGGCTGCAGGGGGCTAGAGTCGGGAGCTTCACGAGCATATGTGAGGTGTGTCTTTACCGGTTTTTACACCATCTTTGGGGTGCGTTGTTACACCATCTTCGGGGTGCAGTGTTGCGCTGTCTTTGGAGTTAGATTGAAGTTCGGGATGATGAACCGCTTTGCAGGTTCACGACTCCATGACGTTAGTTATTGCTTAGCACAGTTCTTTTGTCAAAAGGAGTGAATGACAATCAATGATGATTGGCGTTGGTCGGTAATGGCTGGTGATGGCGGTGGTGGGTGGCTGCAGGAGTAGGAGTCAACTTTAGCTCCTTCTCCAGATTTCAGTCTTCAAACTCTCCCCCTTTTCAAGGAGAAAAAATTTGGGTGCAGATGCCGCACCTATGGGCAACAACTGTGATCCATCGAAGGTCGCATTTTTTTTCCTCCGCTCTATCGTTGTTGATGTTCGTAGGTGCGACATCCACACCCTCTGTCTCTCTCTCTCTCTCTCTCTCTCTCTCTCTGTATATATATATATATATAAATAAATGAGAGGGGTAAAACTCTATTTTTAGAATCCGAATTGTAATTAATTAAGGAATATGAATAATTTTGATTGAACGACTCAGAGAGATTTTTTTAATTAGACGATATTTGATTGACATCTGAGTGTGTTAATAATATCATAATTGAACAATTTTGGGCCAGTTGGATTCGTCTTGCCAATACACTCCATTCGAGTATAAGCTCTTCAGATTTGATATTATTTTGACCTTCCGAATATGCCGTGAAAGCTTCCAAAATCCATTTAATGGCTTGGTCAAGGCAATTTGGTTTGGATTGGACCAATTTTTGTACCATTGGGTTCGTCTAGTCGAGCTGACCAGTTGAACTATAAGTTTGCTGAAATCAGAGCTTTGTATAACTATATATAGAAGTTTAAATATTTCTTGCTCAAAAGACCTCNATTTGATATTATTTTGACCTTCCGAATATGCCGTGAAAGCTTCCAAAATCCATTTAATGGCTTGGTCAAGGCGATTTGGTTTGGATTGGACCAATTTTTGTACCATTGGGTTCGTCTAGCCGAGCTGACCAGTTGAACTATAAGTTTGCTGAAATCAGAGCTTTGTATAACTTTATATAGAAGTTTAAATATTTCTTGCTCAAAAGACATTGCTGACATCCGTGTCATATCTTGAGATCCTGAATGATGAGAGTATGTTACTTCAAAAATTTAATTGAAATATGGTATATTGTTTTTATAACATATTTCTCAAATTTCGGGATTTTCATACAAAAATTTTATTTTCTTGCAATTTGATTTGTATATGTGCTCTCCTTCAATTAAAACTTAACTTTCTTCCGCTGCAGTTGAGAATTTTCTAAAAGTAAGACTTATGAGTTTGCTTTTTTGATATAATCTGAACATAGATATTGACCATTTTAACATTATAAAGAACTTATCAAATTTTTTATTACAAAGTGAGGAATATGATTTGTCGAATCCCTAAATTAATATTTGAACTTTCATATATCATAATTAATTTATTTCGAGTAAAAAAATATTAAAATTTAAGGCTTATTTATATAAATTTTTTNATTTGTCGAATCCCTAAATTAATATTTGAACTTTCATATATCATAATTTATTTATTTCGAGTAAAAAAATATTAAAATTTAAGGCTTATTTATATAAATTTTTATAGTCATTGTTTTGATTCAAAGCTGATTATATACCGGAGATATTTAATGATAAATTAAATCTAACTTCATGCCATCGCTAACTTAAAAAACTCTCTCTTCGGCTGGCAAATAAAATCGTACTGCAAACTCAACGCAAATAAATTGCAGTATTAAGAATAGTTGACTTCACGTTATAACCACGTCGGCTCCTTTCCCCCGCAAAAAATAAATTAAGAAAATAAACTTTTAATCAGATTTTCAACTCCTCGTCGGCAAAAAAAAAAAAAAACCCACAATTTTTTAAATTGATTTAAAAATGAATATATTATACGAAAAATTAAAAAAATAAATCATAACATTTCTTTGATCCAACATCCGATCTCTTTTTGTCCAAGTAAAAAAATATTATTGGTCAATAAAATNACCCACAATTTTTTAAATTGATTTAAAAATGAATATATTATACGAAAAATTAAAAAAATAAATCATAACATTGCTTTGATCCAACATCCGATCTCTTTTTGTCCAAAAAAATATTATTGGTCAATAAAACAAAAAATAAAAAACTTCACCTTCACAACATTTTCGTTCAACTGAAGATCTCCAAATGCTTGCTGCGAGCTCCTGCGATTAAATGTAGCNACAACATTTTCGTTCAACTGAAGATCTCCAAATGCTTGCCGCGAACTCCTGCGATTAAATGTAGTAAACCCCGCCAGAAACTAATATTTTATATAACTAATATATATTTTAAATGTATTCCCTCAGATCAATCGAAAGTGGGAGGCCAGCCTCACCTATCTTCCAAACCCACAGNAGAACATTTTCGTTCAACTGAAGATCTCCAAATGCTTGCCGCGAACTCCTGCGATTAAATGTAGTAAACCCCTCCAGAAACTAATATTTTATATAACTAATATATATTTTAAATGTATTCCCTAAGATCAATCGAAAGTGGGAGGCCAGCCTCACCTATCTTCCAAACCCACAATATAAAAATCTTATTGTTGGTGACGTTTAGGTCATCTGCCCCTTGCCAACTCCACCCAAACGCGCGCAAAAAACGAAAACCAAATCCAAGTTTCTTTCATCACCTTCGCTTCTCTATGCTTCCAATCTAAACAAAATATATCTCCATGGCTTTTGGTCTCCAACTCATAACAGTCTTGAAAGTACCCCTTCCTTCTCTCTTCACTTAAATACATCCCTCTTCCCCTCCTCTCCCTCCCACAAACCGCCTCCAACNGGTGACGTTTAGGTCATCTGCCCCTTGCCAACTCCACCCAAACGCGCGCAAAAAACGAAAACCAAATCCAAGGTTCTTTCATCACCTTCGCTTCTCTATGCTTCGAATCTAAACAAAAGATATCTCCATGGCTTTTGGTCTCCAACTCATAACAGTCTTGAAAGTACCCCTTCCTTCTCTCTTCACTTAAATACATCCCTCTTCCACTCCTCTCCCTCCCACAAACCGCCTCCAACTCTTCAATCTCCTGTTCCTCATCTCCTTCCAGTAAGTCTTTCCCATTACCATTAATTAAGATTGAATCCTTAGAATTATCTTAATCCACTTAAAGCAACTTGTTATCTACATCGATCTTCCAGGTTGAGAACAGAGCATATATGGCTGNTCTTCAATCTCCTGTTCCTCATCTCCTTCCAGTAAGTCTTTCCCATTACCATTAATTAAGATTGAATCCTTATAAATATCTTAATCCACTTAACGCAACTTGTTATCTACATCGATCTTCCAGGTTGAGAACAGAGCATATATGGCTATTACAGAGAATGGAAACAACAACGGCAACACCAATGGCAACGCTTTCGAGCTCAAAGTGAAACAGGGGGAGCCGACTCTAGTCCCTCCTGCTGAGGAAACAGAGAAGGGTTTTTACATATTGTCGAATCTGGACCAGAATATAGCCGTTATAGTTCAAACCATCTACTGTTTTAAATCAGAGGAGCAGGGGAACGAGAGAGCTGCTGAGGTGATAAAGGATGCGTTGGCTAAGGTTTTGGTTCATTACTATCCGTTGGCCGGCCGGCTGACGATAAGCGAGCAGGGGAAGCTCGTGGTGGACTGCACCGGTGACGGCGCCGTCTATGTTGAGGCGGAGGCAGACTGCACCATGGCGGATATCGGCGATATCGCGAAGCCTGATCCGGCTACACTTGGCAAGCTTGTTTACAATGTTCCTGGTGCTAAGAGCATTCTGGATATACCTCCTATGGCTGCTCAGGTAAGGAAGAGTTTAATTATACATCAGCCAGGATTAGCTGGTTAATTTTTATTTTTATTTTAATCTTTATAGTTATTTATAGAATGTATAGTTTTTAGATTATATGAAATAGTATTAATGATAAATTATTTAAAATGATCGAGGGAGCATATAAATTTTGTTTTATGTTGAATAATGAATTTAGGTATATTTTTAGATTGTAATTATTATATAAATTTGTGATATATCTCTTCAATTATTAGTTAGAAATGAATTTTTATGAAAATTGTTCAAACGTCGTGAATTTTTTTTTAAAATATATTTTAGATATAATATTATTAATGCTGTAAAATTATATTTAAATGATCCAAAAAAATCAGAACAATAAGATTGTTCAAGTTTTATTGAAATTTGACTCCAAATAAACTCAATAAATCTTAATCAATAAATATGTATGATAAGTTATTACAATAAAAAATATAAATTTTATATAATACTTGTAAAATAGTTATTTGAATCTTAAAATGATATTAAATTTATTATATATTTAAGATGAATTTATTTTATCCTATAAAGATTTATTTTTTCGGGTCATTTATACTTCTCATAATCTTATGCATCTTCATATTTATTTGACAAATCGAGTCTCTGACTCTCTGACTGCATTGAATAGCTTTGTAGTGTTTCGAGGAAGAAACTTTCAATTAGCATCTCATAATCGTATTTATTTTATTAAGATAGAATAAAAAATTACTAAACTAAAACTAAATGTATTTAAAATAAGGTAATTTACATTCTTACCACATAATTCTCACATATTTACATATCCAACACCCAAAAGTTTATGAGAAAATCTTAATTGCGTGAGCAAATTTAATTCATAGCAGTTGATCTAAAACGATAAAAAAATCGCTGCATGCTGACTTTAATATTATAAGAACCAAATTTGTACTCCAACCTTCGTTTGTATGAGTTCTACAGCATTAATGTTTCCATCCTCATTTATTTTTTCTGTAATGGCAGATTTTTTTTGTCGGGGGGTTGTTTATTTGNTTAATATTATAAGAAGCAAATTTGTACTCCAACCCTCGTTTGTATGAGTTCTACAGCATTAATGTTTCCATCCTCATTTATTTTTTCTGTAATGGCAGATTTTTTTTGTCGGGGGGTTGTTTATTTGTTTTTTTTACACCTATGATATTTGGTATAATTACACGAATAGCACTCGAAACTTTATTATTCACAAAATTGACATCTAAATTATTGATATGTATATGCAGATGAACAATTGTTTCATACATTTTAATAGTCATATCGAGGAATGAATCAAGTGTCCGTATGTAAAGATGTACGGTCATTGTTTAAGAAAATCAAATCAATCAAAATTTAGTTTAGTCAAATTGGTGTGATTTGAAAGAACCAAATCAATTATATAAAAATTAATGAATCCAAGTANTTGATATGTATATGCAGATGAACAATTGTTTCATACATTTTAATAGTCATATCGAGGAATGAATCAAGTGTCTGCATGTAAAGATGTACGGTCATTGTTTAAGAAAATCAAATCAATCAAAATTTAGGTTAGTCAAATTGGTGTGATTTGAAAGAACCAAATCAATTATATAAAAATTAATGAATCCAAGTATTTTTTTTTTAGTTTAATTTGCATGCATAAAAAATAACAAACAATCAACTTAAAATTTTATAATTTTATAATGTGAAATAAGTAAAATTAATGTTGATCTTTCTTATATTTATTATTTGTGGTTTCTAACTTAAAATAATATTATATTTTGTTTGATTTGTCTTAAGCTTTTAGTTTTATTTATAGCATTTTATTTATACAAGAAAGATCTTTTTTTTGTGATATAAAAAATTGTGTAATATATAAAAATTATGTGATATACATGTAAATGCCCGACATCCAACAATTAAATTAATATTTAAAAATAAGAATTAAATTTCCATTCTTTTTAAAATAATTCATGCCGATTTGAATGGTGAGCATGTCCATGCAAATTGCAACCCTCATATCTATCCGCAAAGAGTAGTCTAGGCGACGATCGGATTACCCGGACCACCATAGACCTTACCCATCATTTATTACCTAGTGACATTATAAATGCATGTGGTTGGCTCCCCAGGGCCGGGCTTCCTTTTCCCAACCACCGCGGTAATTTAACTGCATTAAACCTAAAGTGATGCAGACTTCTATACTAATTTAACTGCATCCAAGAATTTGAAGACGGATTGATTTCAAAACATTTTATTATCAGTTAAATTTCTTTTAATGTTAATCTCTTGAAAAAAATTCATTTTTTTTTATGAACAGGTGACCAAATTCAAATGCGGCGGCTTCATCCTGGGCCTGGCCATGAACCACTGCATGTTCGACGGAATCGGCGCCATGGAATTCGTCAACTCGNGGGCCTGGCCATGAACCACTGCATGTTCGACGGAATCGGCGCCATGGAATTCGTCAACTCGTGGGGCGAAACAGCCCGCAATCTCCCCCTCTCCCTCCCCCCTTTGATCGACCGCAGCCTCCTCAGCCCTCGCATCCCTCCCCTCATCCAATTCCCCCACCACGAATTCAGCGAAATCGAAGACGTCTCCAACACCGCAGCACTCTACGAATCCCAGCCCATGATCTACCGCTCCTTCTACTTCGACCCCTCCAAGCTCGACCAACTCAAAACCAAAGCCACCGAATTCGAGTCCATTTCCAAATGCACCACCTTTGAAGCCCTCTCCGGCTTCGTCTGGCGAGCCCGAACCCAAGCACTGGGCCTCCATCCCGACCAACAGGCCAAACTCCTGTTCGCAGTTGACGGCCGCTCCCGTTTTCAGCCTCCGCTGCCAAAGGGGNCGACCAACTCAAAACCAAAGCCACCGAATTCGAGTCCATTTCCAAATGCACCACCTTTGAAGCCCTCTCCGGATTCGTCTGGCGAGCCCGAACCCAAGCGCTGGGCCTCCATCCCGACCAACAGGCCAAACTCCTGTTCGCAGTTGACGGCCGCTCCCGTTTCCAGCCTCCGCTGCCAAAGGGATTTTTCGGTAACGGAATCGTGCTGACGAACTCGCTGGCCAGCGCGGGAGAATTGCTCGCGAACCCGGTGGGGTTTGCGGTGGGGAAAGTACAGGAGGCGGTTAGGATGGTGACGGATGGGTATATGAGATCGGCGATTGATTATTTCGAGACGACGAGAGCGAGGCCGTCGTTAGCGGCGACGTTGCTGCTGACTACTTGGTCGAGGTTGTCGTTTCATACGGCAGATTTTGGGTGGGGAGACGCGGTTCAGTCGGGGCCGGTGGCGTTGCCGGAGAAGGAGGTTATATTGTTTCTGAGTCACGGGAAGGAGAGGAAGAGTATTAACGTGTTGTTGGGTCTGCCTGCTTCGGCCATGGAAACGTTCCAGGAGATCATGGATGAAGTAATTTCTGATGTTTAAATGTGGTTGTAGCGCTGATTGGTGTCCGTCCATTTGTTTGCGTATGAATTGGTGGCCTGCTTCTTCGGCGGCCATTTTAATTATTATGTCAGCCTTTGGTTTGTGTTAATTTAAGCCTTGTAATTTCATTTGATTAATAGAAAAATTTGTATTCCGTCGTCTTGATAAAAGATAGAAAATTACAGTAATAAAATAACATTTCCAACAACTACAAGGAATGACTAACAGCAGAAGAAACATCCATATAGGGGTCTAAATGAATCGAATGCGAACGAGCAGAGCTTGTGTTCGTATTCGGCTTGTTTAAAATTTAATTTGTTTGAAATAAGTTCATGCTTGAAATTGTTCGTAAAGTCACTGTTTGTGTTCGTTTCTTATCGAACGAGCCGAACACGAGCTGTTCCCCCCACACCCCTTTTTTTTTTTNCCCCCCCCCCCTTTTTTTTTTTTTTTTTGACAAGGAAACTCATGTATATATGGGAGTTACAATCAAGCTATCAAGAATACAGATTGGGGATTTATTACGAATTTAAATAATTGAATGAGAATTTAAAATAATTTGGATGCAAGCACGTAATAGCCCCAATATTTTGCCGTTATTTAAGCTTAATTTACCGACATTACGGCCTGATTAACACAAGTTTGGAAATAAATTTTTGATTACAAGCTTCATCGAACACTAATTAGATACAACCATAGACAAATTAGAAGATACTTTAAAGGCAACATTGGCTGAATATGGACACCAGTTTAATTTCATATATATATTACATGAACTATTACACAACAATGAAATGCTTGATTTTGAGGCACCAATTTAATTATGGCTAGATAACTAAATTGCAAAAAATATCTCACCACTTAATCAGTGGACTATTACCAAATTTAAACGGAATCTCGAAGCTGCTACTAAAACATGCGTGAACTTCTAAATCACACACGCGCAGTCACACTGCTAGCACTAATTTAAAAAGTAAAAAAAAATTACAAATAGAACCCTTGAATGTTACAGTGTGACATAAATAGATAATACCATGTAGAGAATAGCTTTAGAGAGAAAAAAAATTAATTTACTTGATATANTAAATTTTTTATTACAAGCTTCATCGAACACTAATTAGATACACCCATAGACAAATTAGAAGATACTTTAAACGCAACATTGGCTGAATATGGACACCAGTTTAATTTCATATATATTACATGAACTGTTACACAACAATGAAATGCTTGATTTTGAGGCACCAATTTAATTATGGCTATATAATTAAATTACAAAAAATATCTCACCACTTAATCAGTGGACTATTACCAAATTTAAACGGAATCTCGAAGCTGCTACTAAAACATGCGTGAACTTCTAAATCACACACGCGCAGTCACACTGTTAGCACTAATTTAAAAAGTAAAAAAAAAAATTACAAATAGAACCCTTGAATGTTACAGTGTGATATAATATAGATAATACCATGTAGAGACTAGATTTCGAGAGAAAAAAAATAATTTACTTGATATATATGTATATGTATGTATATATATATGTGTGTGTGTACATACATACATACATACATAGTAAAATCAATTCCACCTAATTTACAAACTCACCAATTATATGAGTTTATATTAGGGAAGGAAATAATTCTAACAAAAAGGAAAAGGAAAAAAATAGAAAGGGAATAAAACTAAGAAAGGTGTTCCCAAAAAAATATCCTCAATTAAATCTTACCATGAGCTAAGATTTGTAACCAAAAAAGCAATTATAAAAACTTCACATATTATACGATTCAAACTTCCTTCCATTCATATTTTCACACATGACATTTATGAAAGCCAAAACAATTAATAAAAATTAAATTTTTTAAATCATAATCCCATTCCTTACATATATAACACCTAGTTGATNAAAATTACAGTAATAAAATAACATATCCAACAACTCCGAGGAATGACTAACAGCAGAAGAAACATCCATATAAAGGTGTAAACGAATCGAATACGAACGAACAGAGCTTGTTTTTTGTTCGGTTCGTTTGAAATTAAATTTGTTTGAAATAAGTTCGTGCTTGAAATTGTTCGTGAAGTCACTGTTCGTGTTCGTTNAAAATTACAGTAATAAAATAACATATCCAACAACTCCGAGGAATGACTAACAGCAGAAGAAACATCCATATAGAGGTGTAAACGAATCGAATACGAACGAATAGAGCTTGTTTTTTGTTCGTTCGTTTGAAATTAAGTTTGTTTGAAATAAGTTCATTTTTTAAATTGTTCATGAAGTCACTGTTCGTGTTCGTTTCTTATAGAATGAGCCGAACAAGAGCTGCCTTTTTTTTTTTTTACGAGGAAACTCATGTATATATGGGAGTTACAATCAAGCTATCAAGAATACGGATTGGGCATTTATTATGAATTTAAATAACTGAATGATAATTTAAAATAATTTGGATGCAAGCACGTAATTGCCCCAATATTTTGCCGTTATTTAAGCTTAATTTGCCGAATTACGGCCTGATTAACACAAGTTTGGAAATAAATTTTTTATTACAAGCTTCATCGAACACTAATTAGATACACTTATAGAAATTCGAAGATACTTTAAAGGCAAAATTTGCTGAATATGGACACCAGTTTAATTTCATATATATATTACATGAAGTATTACACAACCATGAAATGCTTGATTTTGAGGCACCAATTTAATTATGGCTAGATAATTAAATTGCAAAAAATATCTCACCACTTAATCAGTGGACTATTACCAAATTTAAACGGAATCTCGAAGCTGCTACTAAAACATGGTGAACTTCTAAATCACACACGCGCAGTCACACTGCTAGCACAAATTTAAAAAGTAAAAAAAAAAATTACAAATAGAACCCTTGAATGTTACAGTGTGATATAAATAGATAATACGTGTGTGTGTACATACATACATACATACATAGTAAAATCAATTTCACCTAATTTATAAACTCACCAATTATATGAGTTTATATTAGGAAAGGAAATAATTCTAACAAAAAGGAGAAAAAATAAAGAAACATAAAACGGAAAGGGAATAAAACTAAGAAAGGTGTTCCTAAAAAAATATCCTCAATTAAATCTTACCATGAGCTAAGATTTGTAACCAAACAAGCAATTATAAAAACTTCACATATTATACGATTCAAACTTCCTTCCATTCATATTTTCACACATGACATTTATGAAAGCCAAAACAATTAATAAAAACTAAAATTTTTAAATCATAATCCCATTCCTTACATATATAACACCTAGTTGATTTTGTAGAAAAATGAATAAATGAAAGATTTGCATGCTCTGTGCAGTCATTTTTGGCCTCTACAACCAACATTGTTCATTTATGCATTTGAGCCAATCAAAACATGCAGATGACAATGAAATCTCTTCTCTGCATGGCTTTTTTGCTCTTTTCTTCTCTTCTGCTGAGGAATACGATAGTCGTCAATGCAGGGTCGGTGGTGAAGATGGTGGTGGTGGATCTTCATGGCCACGGGGACTTCACTTCTATACAGAAGGCTATCGACTCTATTCCAGATGGCAATAAGGATTGGACCAAAATTTATATAAAAGCTGGAGTTTACTCGTAATCTCTTCACTATATATTTTATCTATATATTGTTATATAATTATACATTTTTGTATAATGTGCATGGTATTTTTCTTATGTGGCGTTAGCTTCAATAATAAGACAACGGTTGTTAAATGCTAATTTACAAGTTATTATTATTATTTATATATTTATTTCACTTTTCTTAATGTAAATTGAAGATTTTTAATACTCATATTGACCAAATTTTGCGGAGGATATTCTTATATGATTCTTCTCCATAAGATAAGATGTGCATTCTAATGTTATTTATTTGAGATTTATTCTTAGTAGTCATGTGTTTGAGTGGAGTGAAAAAAGCATTGCTCTCTCTTTTAACATTGTCATGTCATTTTTCTTATATATAATGCATTTGCCAAACAAACTGTGATCTCAGTTTAAAAATTCCTCTTGGCTTTCTGGCTTTCTTCTCCGTGCACTTGGCCCTCACCCTAGTTTCAAAAACCTTAAATCAGTCACCATCGCACGCCTCCAGCGGGCCGCCAACGTGTCATCTGTTGCCCTACCACTAATAGTCTTGTGGTTGTGGATGGTGTTTAAATACCCGCAGTACGTTGTTCTCTTTCTCATTTACATTTGGTGTTTTTTGGTTTAGTAACTCATCATAGTTTTCAACTTGGTTTTATGTCTTTATGGTTTGGAAACTTATCAGAATTTAGGGTTTAAGCTAGCCGAAGACAAGCAGATCTCTGTTCTCACTTTGAGTGTATTATGCTTAAGATGAATTGGGGGCATTTGTTTGGAAAATAATTCACTCGTGGAAGAATCATACACAATATTTTTTCATGAACGCTTTCCAAGAGAGATTGCTTTCACTGCAGTTTATGCCATCAACTGAACATTATTTGCCATAGAGGAAGTATTATTGACCTTTACTAAACTAGACGTGTTTTATGAAAAAATATTATGTGCTGTTCAATGCATGTCTGGATGGCGGTCTAGATGCAACCGCGTCGCCATGGATTTTCTAGGGGCCCATACGGACAGTTGTCCAAACATATAGTTGCCGCACATCATAATTTTTTTTTATATATATATTTTTTTCTTCTTCTTCTGCGAAAGCTTATATTGATGACTTGTTATATATTTATATTAATCAGTAGTCACATTGATGTTGAGATCGACATTTCTTCTTGTTTTTATTGCTCATAGTGATTATGTAATTTGGAGAGAATTCTTCATGTTGACGTGTCCAAAAAAAATTATTTTATTATGTTGTCTGCCATATCTGCTGTACATAGAACATGACGTATGTGATCATCATTTTATCAGATGAAGGAAATATTATGCTAATATTCTTTGAACCGCAAATGTGGGCCTTGTAATTTTTTTTTTATCGTACAGAGGAACAATGTGCGTAAACGTAGATGCTTTGATTTATCTTCTCTGCTCGTGTGGTTCCCTTTCCTCTGACATTCTCTTCGTGTGGTGGTTGCTTTTCTGAAATATGTTGTGAAATTATTCAGGGATTAGAAATAGAACTTTTATATTAAGGGTATCTGTTATAATTTTACTTTTCTACCCTTTTGGCAGTATTTGCAAAACTGCCATTCCTCGAGTCTATAATAAGAAAAGTGACTTATCTTTCTTTAGATTAAATTTTCTTTCCTCTTCATCTTCTATTATGATCTTCAAGTGTGCATGTTCTTACTTTTTAGAATTTACTATCTTTAAAACATAAAGCAGTATTGGATGAAATTTTAGAATAATTAAGATGAGTATAAGTTTCTCAGACTCGATTACCATAATTTCTTACAAAAAAAAAGCTTGGAATCAATTGTATCTTCTCCTTTTTCTTACTAGCAAACACATTAGTATACACCCATTTAATTGTGAACTGAAATATTTGTTGTCACTACTAGAGTAATTACTTTGACTCTATGTTCTTAACACAAGATTTGGTTTTAAGAAATTGCGTTAAGTGATGTATCTTTGACTATAAGTAGTTCATCAGGTTCATCCTCAATTGGTTCATGAATCTTCCTTTGGTGCATAAGAAAGACAACCTTCATAGAATACTCGATAGTCTTTGGCGACCAACTTCTCATAACAACTACAAAAACAACGAGATGGTTTTCTTGGCTATTTACATTAATTAATGAATAAAAAAATAGGCAAAATCACCCAACACACAGTTTGCTGAATAATCCCCATTTACAATTAAGAAACTATTTTATAATGTATCCTAAGAAGAACAATATCACATTTTAGACAATGAGCTTGGGTTTAAAAAAGCACTATCCACCACAAACTTGTCACAATTTTAATAAGGCTTTCTTTAATTATCATGTGCTCACTCTCATACACACACATACACACACATTATCATAGTCAAGTCTTGTAAGTAATCCATTAAAGTTATGACTGACCTCTATTATGAGTGCAATGATCCTCATGAAAATTTTAATGACATCTAAATTCTTATGAGTACTCTAAATAGTTTAAGAATAATGCTCTACAATTTTTTTTGCCTACTCTTAAAGGAANTCAACTGAACATTATTTGCCATAGAGGAAGTATTATTGACCTTTACTAAACTAGACGTGTTTTATGAAAAAAATATTATGTGCTGTTCAATGCATGTCTGGATGGCGGTCTAGATGCAACTGCGTCGCCATGGATTTCCTAGGGGCCCATACAGACAGTTGTCGAGACATATGGTTGCCGCACATCATAATTTTTTTATATTCTTTCTTCTTCTGCAAAAGTTTATATTGATGACTTGTTATATATTTATATTAATCAGTAGTCACATTGATGTTGAGATAGACATTTTTCTTGTTTTTATTGCTCATACTGATTATGTAATTTGGAGAGAACTCTTCATGCTGACGTATCCAGAAAAAAATTATTTTATTATGTTGTCTGTCATATATACTGTACATAGAACACGGCGTATGTGATCATCATATTATCAGATGAATGAAATATTATGCTATTATTCTTTGAACCGCAAACATGGGCCTTGTATTCTTTTTGTTATCGTATAGAGGAACAATGTGCGTAAACGTAGATGCTTGGATTTTTCTTCTCTGCTCGTGTGGCTCCCTTTCCTCTGGCATTCTCTTTGTGTGGTGGTTGCTTTCCTGAAATATATCGTGAAATTATTTAGTGATTAGAAATAGAACTTTTATATTAAGGGTATCTGTTATGATTTTACTTTTCTACCCTTTGGTAGTATTTACAAAATTGCCATTCCTTGAGTCTAGAATAAGAAAAGTGACTTATCATTCTTTAGATTTAATTTTCTTTCCTCTTCTTCTTCTATTACGTTCTTCGAGTGTGCATGTTCTTACTTTTTAGAATTTACTATCTCTAAAACTTCATGAAGCAGTATTGGATGAAATTTTAGAATAATTAAGATGAGTATCAGTTTCTCAGACTCGATTACCATAATTTCTTACAAAAAAAATAAAAAATGCTTGGAATCAATTGTATCTTCTCCTTTTTTTTTACTAGCAAACACATTAGTATACACCCATTTAATTGTGAACTGAAATATTTGTTGTCACTACTATAATAATTACTTTGAGTCTATGTTCCTAAAACAAGATTTGGTTTTAAGAAATTGCGTTAAGTGATGTATCTTTGACTATAAGTAGTTCATTAGGTTCATCCTCTATTGGTTCATGAATCTTCCTTTGGTGCATAAGAAAGATAACCTTCATAGAATACTCCATAGTCTTTGGCGACCAACTTCTCATAACAACTACAAAAACAACGAGATGATTTTTCTAGGTTATTTACATTAATTAATCAATAAAAAATAGGCAAAATCACCCAACACACAGTTTGATGAATCATCCCCATTTACAATTAAGAAACTATTTTATAATGTATCCTAAGAAGAACAATATCACATTTTAGACAATGAGCTTGGGTTTAAAAAAGCACTATCCACCGTAAACTTGTCACAATTTTAATAAGGCATTCTTTAATTATCGTGTGCTCACTCTCATACACACACACACACACATTATCATAGTCAAGTCCTGTAAGTATTCCATTAAAGTCATGACTGACCTCTATTATGAGTGCAACGATCCTCATGAAATTTTTAATGACATCTAAATTATTATGAGTACTCTAAATAGTTTAAGAATAATGCTCTATAATTTTATTTGTCTACTTTTAAAGGACATGCTTGAACTTGATTCTCCCTCATTCCTCAAAGTCAATTAAGGCATTCCTAATTAAATAAAATTATATATTAATTACCATCATTTCATTCAAAACTCAGGGATTATTAACAACCTATTCACCTATTGATCAAGAGAAATTTTTTGCCTACTCTTAAAGGACATGCTTGAACTTGATTCTCTCTCATTCCCCAAAGTCTATTAAGGCTTTCCTAATTAAATAAAAAATTAAATATTAATT
>JXCR01147047.1:143092-163809 GCA_002079205.1 Phalaenopsis hybrid cultivar | reverse complement strand
CCTAAAGCCAAGTAATCCTATAGGGACTCTTCTTGAATTCTCTTATAATGATCTTACCTACTAAATGCTAGAGGTTAAGATCAATATGTGGAATTTCAAGTTGAGTAAAAAGAAAAGTTTTGAATTTCTAATGGTGGGGGTACCTTTTCTAATTTTCTAAGACTAGTCAATAGGAAAGTCCTATGGCTAGACCTAGGCTACTAAAGAAGTTTTCTAGACCTCACCCAAAAGTGAGGTCAACAATAAGTATTAAAAATTTTCACTTGAAAGTTCTATGATTTGCTCTTCTTCTTAAAGTCAAAGAAAATTTTATTTAAACATCCATAAAGGCATTAATATTCTGATAAACTATATGTTTGAATTTTTTTTTTTTGTGATGTTGACATGTTTATCATAAATCATGAATTTCGATCTAAATAATTGAATGCAACATTTTAAGAATAATATAATACCCCGAGATGTAGAAATATTACATTTAAATAGATCTAATCATTTTGATGAGTAAAATAGATAAGATTTATGGGTCTGCATTAATGAAAATTTTTTCTTTTCATACCTTACAAGTGTAACATGAGATTTATTTTATTCTATGGTATGTTATCCTTACAAGAACAATCCCTCATAGTTAATTACATCTCAAGATTTATGAACCTCTAAGACGAAAATTCTTAATTAAATTATTCTCTTATATCATGAAGGATTTCAAGGATGGTATTTTTAAATGAAAAGATTAAAGTTTGAAGAAATTTCTAAATTAGAGACTTTTAGGGTTTGAAAATATTTTTTTGGAATTCAAAGATTGGGACTTACAATCCGATGACATTGTGTCTTGGAAAGACCTAGGAAGGGGATTAACCAACTTAAGGAAGAAGGTATATCCTAAGGATTTGAACTTGGGCAGTTATTAAAGAAATAGGTTTGATTTGAAATGTCATATTTGATTGATTCAATGTGAAAAGCTTGATTTTAAATATTTGATTTAAGGATTTGATTTGAAAGAGTTGATTCGAGTGGAAGATTTAATTTAAAGGATTTAATTTGAGGAACCTAATTTCAAAAGTTTGATTTTAAATATTTAAGTTAAAAAGGATTAATTCCAAGAACATGAGTTAAAGGTTTGATTTCAAAGGGTTGATTGATTTTAAAAGGTTGGATTTAAAAGGTTTGATTTGAAGGTTTGAAAAGATTTATAGATAGAAGATAAGATCAGCTATATAAAGAAGCTAAATTGGTGAATTAATCTAAATTTATGGTATTATTCCCCAGATCAAGGTGTCTGCACATTTTCATTGTTTTAGTTTAATCCATTGTCTTAGATCATTAACCAATAAGATAGAAAGATATTTCCACTATCACCATATCAATTATGAATATAGGTCTTCTTAACTATTAGGTGTTTTGAGTGACTTTAGTAGTAACTACGGGTTATTTTATCATAGGGCACCTACATAGTTGTCGGCGGTATTTTTGGTTGGAGAGTTGCCCATAAGAAGCTGTCGGTCACCAGAATCAAAATCTCGTCGCCGGCTTCGGAAGGACGGTTTAATTTACATATATGTTTAGTTTTAGAAAAATATGAAATCAAACTGACCCCATATTTTCTTCATAGTTTAAATGAAAGAGAAATGTACTTCAAATCATGCATCTATCTCGAATAATAAACACAAGACTTAAGGATGAGACATCGATCAAATAAACTAAGGAATATATGACATCTGTTTTGTCTGCTAAACATTTATATTTGCCGACAAGTTTCCCTATTTAATATAAAGAATTAAATAGGGTTTATATTAAGGTGGGTTCGGACATGCTTCCTATAAGGGCAAGCCCTTATAGTTAATTACATCTTAAATGACCAAGGTCACCTAAGAAGATTCTCGATAAAAATCAAAAAATATTATCTTCAAGGAGTTTCAAAGTGTAGGACTTTTCAATGAGATCGGACGTAGAGGTGTGAAAGGGGGTTGGTTCAAATTTGGAACATTTTTTCGTAGAGTCCAAAGAAGGAAGAACTAGGGGATGTCATGGATTCAGAGGAGAAACTCGGTGACTTCTCAAACTATCCTAATATTTGGCTTCAGTTTTGAGAATAAATATTTAGGTGTTTCATCCTGCCAATTTTATTAGTTAGGGCCTACATTCGTGTGAAACTATCACACAAATAGCCTGGAAGATGTGAGGGTTAGGTCGTGACAAACGATAACCTCGGAATCCTAAGACGAGTTAGGTCTTATATTGTATAACAGGGCTATACGAAGGCCTAAAGATAAGGTGAGGATTTACGTTGCATAAGTAAGCAACCTCGAAGTCCTATGACTTTGTTGTTTATATCTAAAGAAAGAAGATTGGTTTAGTTGGGGAAGACAGGTTTTTCTGTTAAAGATGGTCGTGCTGCCCACCATGCTAGCTCCAAGCTCCTTGCTGCGACGATTTTGAGTTTTCTAGTGGGTCAAGTTATGATGTCAAATCAAGTGGCCCTATGGTTGAAGTTCTTTAAATTTTCTGGGGGTATGTTAAAGTTGATTAGAGCGACACCGGTTAGGATCCTACGGCTCCCTCGTTCCTGCACAACTATTTTTCTATTGGACTCACTTAATCTAAATGAATTTACTAAACTCAACTTATTGAGTTCCATAATTTTATTTAGACCGTGGGAAGTCTCGTTAGCAACCGTAGGTTACCTCCTCCAAGGAATTCCCGATCATCCGATAGAGACATCTTAATTTAATTGAAGTAGTAGTTTTGTGTGATGTTTGTGATTAAATTTTGAGTTGTTTTATATTTTGAATGTTGTGGGGGTGAATTTTATCTTGGTTGATTTTAGTTTTGGTTTTGGTTTTGGTTTTGTGGCTATCCTGATAGTTTTAGTTTTCATGCAGGGTGGCATCATTGTTTAACATGCAAATTTACAGGTATAAAAGTACAGTATGAAAGTACAAGAAAGACAACGCTAAAAACTGTAAAAGCGTACCTGGAGAGTCTTCTCGTTCCACCACCTGAAACTCAAAAGGCATGTTAAGGCAGTTTATATGAAATGTGGAAGTAAAATTTTGACGACCTACCTGACCCTAGGTCATATCTTAGTGGGTCCTTATTAATTTGGTTAAGGATGATATTTTTCAAGCAAAACATATTAAGCTTAGTAGCTCTCCGAGGTGTCCAACAGGTTAAGAGGAAGAAGCAGGTCCATGCTTCTCTCTTATCACCTGGTGAAAAGCCTCGAGCTCATTTAAACTTATCATGTTGCTTAATAATTCATTCTATAAACACCCTAATGCTCAATGAACATTGATGTATCAATTACCCCTAAGAGTAAGGTAATTATCATTTGTAATTTAATTTTGAATATTATGTGGGTGAAGACCCTTAAGGAGGCAAGTTAGTGTTATTGGAACACTTAGGCAAATTTTGGTTCTAATTGGGCGTGTAGTGTTCGAAAGATATTCTAATTTTAATTGTGTTTGTTTTTCTAATCCTCATTTAATCAGTCTTGATTTAACCTAAGTCACTACTAAGCCCTTAAGATCTAAGTGAGTGTCTTAATTTGTTTTGAAAAGGTAAATCTTTAGGTGATCATGATTCAAGATTTAAATTTCATTTGAAAATCAAAATAGGGACATTAAATTGATTAATTACTGACCTCAAAAGTCATACCTCTAAGTCCTAGGTTCATTTTATTTTAATAAACATCTAAATTTTAATAATTTAGAAATTTATTAACCTATCTTTTCAATTAGGAAAGTGAGATTGGTTTCTACCAATTAACCCCTTGTGTTTTAAACATCTAAATTAATATCAGAGGTTACCCATTTCCCTCCTTAGATTAAGCTTAAATGTTAATTAAGGCTAAATTTTCCAAAATTACATATTTGCCCCTAAGGCTCTAACACTTCATAATTTGTCAAATTCAATTCAAATGACTTTGAAATTTTTATCCTACCTCATTCATGGGTTAATTAAGAAATAAGAGGAGAAAATGTGATTTTTCAAAATTTAATTTAATTTATATAATTATTTTCATGCAAAAATAGAATTTTTCAAAGAAAATTCTTAACTTGACCAAGATAAATCCTAATCTCTTGAAATTTTTACTGGAGGTATACCTAGACCAGAGAAGCCTGTGGACCAAATTTAATGATTTTTTTATATTTATTTGAATTTTAAGAATTATTTTAAGTTCTGGGGTGTTTATTAAATATTAAATATTTTAAATGGGGAAAATTAAGTTTTGTATTTTTGAAAAATCTTCCTAAGATCAGAGAACTCAAAGGAGAAAATTTTATATTTTTCTAAATTTTATTCGATTTATTGGAATTATTTTTAGTGAAAACTCATTTTTAGCCTTTAAAAATTATTTTAAGCTTTAAAATTCAGTATCTTTAGTTAGAAAATCAGAAAAAATATTCTAATTATTCCTAAGTTCTTAGAAAGTAATTTAGAATATATCTATAAGTTTTATTATTTTTGTGATTTTTATGAATTTTTAATCATTTAAATATTTAAAATAGGTTAAAAATCAAATTTTTATTTTAAACTCCATTTTTTTTAGAAAATACCTTTGATCATAGAGAACTCAAAAAATAAGTTTTTATAAATTTTTTAGTTATATTTTGATTTTTAAAAAAATCATTTTAGTGCTAAAAATGTTATTTATATTTAAAAATCAACTTAAGTTACCAAATGAACTCAAAATGCTTTGGAATTTTTATGATGAGTTTTCTGGATCCTAAACAATAGTGGAGATCAAAAATCAAGTTATTTTGATGTTCTTATTTTTCAAAATTAATTATTTTAGTGATTTAGGGTTTGTGAAGATTATGTGTAATTTGAAAGACTTGGCTCATGAGAAATTTTTCTAAGGGTTCTCTAGTCATAGTAAATCTTCCAAAATTTTCTTGGATTTTTCTAAGCAACATGTTAATTTCCATGATTAATTTAAGCCAATAATGCATATAAACTTGAAAAATATGATTCTCTATCTAGGGACCTCCTCTGACTTTGGAAATATCAAGAAATGTTCCCTAAGATAGAGGTAACAACATGCTAAAAATTCAAGCTATGGTGATAAGTCTAAATGCATGGAGAATCAAAACATCTAAATTAGTATTTAATTAATTAAAAATAAAATATTCATCATATGGACTTAAAATTATTTCCACATTGTTCTCCTCTGTTCATTGAGCAAGAAGGTATTTTTATTTTATTTTTGTTATTTTTTTTACACTAAGATATAAATTTTTTAAGTTAGGGGTCATTTTCTGAATTAATTAAATCCCTATTTATCTATTTAAACGTGTGACACCACCTCAACCTATGACGGCTCCGAAGCTCCACGCGGCGCGCTCCCATTCGACACAGCCATCCACCTCAACGCTGACTCGGCCCGCGGCTTATGTTTCGAAGCGCTGTCCGGCTTGATCTCGACCGTCCATCTGATGCACGCGCGATCGAACGGCACTCCGTCATCGTCCCCGATATCCTAGCCCGAGAACCGTCCATCTTTTAGCCTTAAGATCTCTCTCATTTCTTATCCAAATTAGATGAATTTTTTTTTTTAAATACTCGTCTAGACTAGAGGAACATATATATACGGTTACGATACGATGAAATCAACTCAAAACAAATGGAGAGTTCAAATAGGCTCGAGAATAAGAGAAGTTTTATACCTTGACTTTGAGAAGTGAAGCTTCAATCAGAGGTTCTTAGCACGTTTGTTGGGTCCAAAGAGACTAGGGATCGAGCCTTTGGTCTTGGTGTAAGGCTTAGGCATGATTTTGATCAAACCCGATTTCAGGTGTTGGTCTAGAGCTATTGTAGAGGCTATTTCAGAGGGGGATTTTATGGGGCTTTGGCTTCTTTCTTGGTTGTGAAGGTGTGGGCACAAGTAATTGAAGTTTTGTGGATTGTGGAATTGTAATGAGCTCTGTCCTGGTTTTTGACAGAGGTTTGAGCTCAAAATTGAGTTTCTACAGTGGAATTCAGTGGGGGAAGAAAGTTGGATTGCACTGAGGGGATCTCAGAGAAGCTCTGTGAGAAGTTTGGGGGGGCTCTCTCTAAGAAATTTTTAGCACACCTCCCATGGCCATGGAGGTGAGTTTTTATAAAAATGGCCATGGGGTGGCTCTCAGGGCAAATGTTTGGGTGTATTGTGGTTCTTAGGTGGAGGGCAGAGGAGCTCTACAATTTGATTTGGCTGAGCTGGCCTCCAGGTTTGATTTGGGTGAAATTCCATGGGGGTGGTTCTTGGTTTTGAGCTTCTCCGGCGACTAGGCCGGCCGACCATGGAAGGGGGAGGTGGCTAGGTGCTCAGGGCATCCAGGGGAATCTGTCAAAGCAACTTATTGCAATGAGTTTTAGTTTTAGTAAGGGTATCTTAAGCATGTGCACTTTTGGAAGTAAAATCCCTTAATTTTGGGGACTTTTGGTCCATCGCTTAGCTTAGGTGGTTAGATGGATTTTGGCTCAGTCTTAGGGTTNCTTCCTCAAATTCTGGAGGAGCATCTTCCACTAGCTGATCGATAGAGTCATCCTCTATATTNTTCAAATTCTGGAGGAGCATCTTCCACTAGCTGATCGGTAGGGTCATCTTCTACATCGAGACAATCCTCACCGAAAATAACCATGCAAAATTCCGAATCATCGACTGGTCCAGCTGTACCAAATCCGAGACTTGCTTTCGATTTTAGAGTGAGATTTTTAGCATTCCATAATTTCTCAAAAAATTGTAGTTTGTCTTTTGACATTTGCTTAGGTATTTGATGCATTGGTATAGAGACGATGGAACCATGTTATTCTCATGAATCCATGGTCGACCCAATAGAGCGTTGAAAGAGGTCTCGGCGTCGATGATATGAAATTTAACGGTTGTTACAAATTCTCCAACCTTCATAAGTAATGTAATTGATCCAAGGGCTCTTTCTCCTTTCTGGTTGAACCCTCTTAAAATCATCTTATCGGGGATGAGCTCCTGAATATCGAAGTCTAAATATGCTAATGTTCGTAGACTCATCAAATTAATAGATGCTCCAGGATCCACTAAAACTCTGGACAGCACAAATTTGCCGATGTTGACGAAGATATAGAGTGGTCTGTTGTGATCGGTGATACCAAGTAGTAAATCTTCATCTGTGAAATTTACTCTAGTTTGTTCTTTCAACAAGCAAACTTCATCTGAGGATGTGATAGCCAACTGAACTAAGCAAATTTTTGGATCAAACAAAGCTATAATNATCCAAGGGCTCTTTCTCCCTTTTGGTTGAATCCTCTTAACATCATTTTATCGGGGATGATCTCCTGAATTTTGAAGTCTAAAATATGCTAATGTCCGTAAACTCATTAAATTAAGAGATGCTCCAGGATCCACTAAAACTCTGGATAGCACAAATTTGCCAATATTGACGGGGATATAGAGTGGTCTGTTGTGGCCTGCTGTACCGAGTAGTAAATCTTCATCTGTGAATGTTACCCCTGGCTGTTCTCTCAATGAGCAAACTTCATCTGAGGATGTGCTGGCCAACTGAGCTAAGAAAATCTCTGGATCAAGCAAAGCTGTAACTAGAGCTTCCTTCATCTCTTTTGACAGAATCAGAGCATCATAGATGCTTAGTCGGGCCGGCAACNTGCTAGTACGTTGTAATCCACTTTATTTGTTTCTGTGGCTTTATCTTGATCATGTTGTTTTTCCACTGGTGGTGGTGGAGGTAACTTTTCTTGAATCACAATTTGTTTTCTTTTATCCGTTGGAGCTGTTCTTGGAGATAATATTTTTCTGCTTCTTTAAATTTATTTCTGTAATTTCTTCTTGAGATGTTGCTGTTGAATCTTCCAATGTATCTTCTTCATCGGAAAGTCTGTTATTTCTTCTTGAGATGTTGTCGTTGAATCTTCCAATGTACCTTCTTTATCAGAAAGCTCCAAGCTTTCTTGGAGATGTGCTGTTGAATCTTCCAATGTATCTTCTTTATCAGAAAGTTCCAAGTTGATTATTAATGGTGGGCCATAGCACTCGAGGATTGGTTCCTCTCTTCCGATACGGTCATAAGCGGTATCGTCGCAGTCCTCTTTAGTATTGAACGTATTAGACTCAAGTATGATTTGAGGATCATTTTGCGGATCGAGATTGATATTAAGTTGGTTATTTACACTCTTTAGTATTGAACGCATTATACTCAAGTATGATTTGAGGATCATTTTGAGGATTGAGATCGATATTAGGTTGGTTATTTACGTTATCACCAAAGATAATAAAAATGTAGCCAACATCATTATCATTATGTTCATCAGGTCNTCCTATGGCTAGACCTAGGCTACTAAAGAAATTTCTAGACCTCAACCAAAAGTGAGGTCAACAGGCTAGCATTTGGATTTGGGTCAATTAAAGGTTCAAATTGGTCTAAGGAATTGTGATGAAGAGTTTTGTGTATCAATTGAGTGGAGATTGTGGATAGGAAGTTTAAATTGGTGATAATTGGGTCTTAGGGTAGATTTAGGGGTTTGGTTTTGAAACTGGCTCAATTGGGATTGGGTATGACGAACTTTGAATTAGAATTGAAATTGGGGAAGAATGAAGTCAAATTGCTGGAAATTGGGATGATTTGCAGTAATTGGGCTTTAGAGGGAAAAATTGGGATTTTGGTCAAAATTTATCAAATTGTGCTTCATGAGTGGTCAAGATTGATTTTGAAGGTGTTTGAAATGATTTTTGGAGGTTTTAGGAAAATTTGGGCCACCAAGGGCATTTTGCTAATTTTGGCAAAGTTAGAGGTATTTTGGGTGGTTTAAAAAGTTTGAGATGATTTTTGAGCAAAATTGGGTAGTTTGGGTAATTGGGGAAAATTTAGGGTTTCAGGGGCAATTTGGCAATTTTGGGAAAGTTTGGTGACAAAAAAACTAAGTTGGGTATTTGGGTAAGATGAGATCAATTGAGGATGTTAATCATAAAATTACCCAATTTTGAGTGATGGGACCAAGGGAATTTCCATTTTGGATCCTCCATGTGCTGGTCTAAGCCAAACCCTATCCTAGGGCTAATGGTTTAAAGGGTCATCCACAAGAGTTCCCAAAAGAGTAAGGGATCAAGCTAAGCATGTTTGGATAAGGGTTGGGGTTGTGAGTGTAGGTGAGGGGTATCAAGTGTGTGTGTGTGTAAGACTGGCCAAGACCACACCACCCAGAGCTAATGCTAAGGCCAAACAGTCCTATGAGGATCCTTCTTGAGCTCCCCATATTGGCTCCACCTACTAAGTACTAGAGGTTAGATCCAACATGTGAAACTTCAAGATGAGCAAAGAAAAGCCTTAGAATTTCTAATGGTGAGGGTTCCTTTACTACTCTTCTAGAAATAGTCAACGGGAAAGTCATACGGCTAGATCCCAAACATCTAAAGAAGAAATTAGACCTCAACCAAAAGAAATGTCAACAGGAGCTTTCCTTTCTTCATCTTCTTTAGTCGCAGTTCGTCGACCCAACATTATAAGTGAGGCTTATTCCTCCTCTTTCTTTCAGCTTTGATTCAATCTACAGTCGCTTGCACTCATCTTCTTCCTCTCCTTCAATTTAAGCACGATAACAATGCACGAAGTCGATCCTTCTTTCGTACTTTGTAAGTAGAGCTCAAACTCAACTTTGAAGGTTTTCTCCTTCAACATCTTCTTCTTCTTCTTCTTCTTCTTCTTCTTCTTCTTACTCTTTCTCTGTGCGCACTTGATTCTTCTCCTTCAATCTTGATGTACTCAACAAATTAATGCTCTTCCATTCCTTCACAACTTTGATCATTTAGGGATTAAGGCAAACAACATGCATGCAAAATTTCACCTCTTTCTCTGCGCATAAGCCACACGATCTTCATCCTCCTTTGACTAGAGCTCGACATCAAAGCAGGTAAGAGCTAATCTCTACTCCTTTTATTCTGCTCTCAATCTCTCCCACTGTCTCTCGCTTGATCGTTCAATAGTATCAAATGAGAAGACATTCGTAGGGATTAATAATATGTTTGCCGGTACTAAAAAGTTGAGGGTTGTTAAATTGTTTGCTGCTAGGATGGATATCCTAACACCCGTTTTAAGTTAAATTAATATATATAATTTAGAAAAAATAGTATTTAAAATTTTTTAAAATACAAGACCAAACCGATCTCATATTCCCAGTAGTTTAAATAAACGAGCCTAATATCGCAAATAGTGCACCTATCCTGAGAGATAAGTACATTACTTACTGGTAAGACTCGATTAAATAAAATAAAGATTGTATGACATCCGTTAAGTCTGCGAAAACCATTTTATGTTGACTAACAATTTTCCTCATTTAATATGAAGAATTAAATAGGGTTTTTATTAAGTTGGGATGGGAAATGCTTCCTATAAGGGTAAGCCCTTATAGTTAATTACATCTTAGATAACTGAAGTCCCCTAAGAAAACTCTCAATAAAAATCAGGGGATATTATCTTCAAAGAGTTCAAAAGATTATGACCTTTCAACGGGATCGGACAAAGAGGTATGAAAGTGGAATGACTCCAGAGAACAACCTCGGTGACTTACCAAGCTATCCTATGATTTGACTTAAATTTAGAGGAGAAATATTTAAATATTTCATCCTGCCAATTTTATTAATTAGGGCTTATTTTCATGTGAAACAATCACACAAATAACCTGGAAGATGTGAGGATTTAGGTCGTGACAGACGACAACCTCAGAATCCTAAAGTAGGTCAGGGCTTAAATTACATGGCAGAACCATACAAAATCCTAAAGATAAGTTGAGGATTTATGTTGAATAAGCAAACAACCTCGAAGTCCTATGGATTGTTGTTTAATTCTAAGGAAATATATGTTGTCATAGATCCTCTTGTTGATGAAGGTGGTTGTGCTGCCCACAATGCTAGCTCCAAGCTCCTCGTCGTGGCGAGTTTAAGTTTTGTAATGTGTTAAGTTATGAAGTCAAATCAGATGTCCCTATGATTATGGTCATTTAAATATTATGGGGGCATATTAAAATTGATTGGAGCGACACTGGTTAGGATCCTACAATTCCCTCATTCCGGTACCACTATTTTCTTTCGGATTCACTTAGTCTAAATGAATTTACTAAACTCAACTTAATGAATTCTGTACTTTCATTCAGACAGCGAGAAATCTTGTCAGCAATGATAGGTTACCTCCTCGAGGGATTCTTNAAAGTCCTATGGCTAGACCTAGGCTACTAAAGAAGTTTCTAGACCTCAACCAAAAGTGAGGTCAACAAGTACTTAAAATAAAAAGGTTTCTGCACATAGTGGAATTCCAATAAAGAAATTACATAACTAGTGGAACAAAAGATCAAAGAAACGATGGCCTAGGTGAAGGTTGGATAACAAATTTTAAAGGATAGACCATATCCAGAGGAATTTGACTCAGTCAAATGTCCTAAAGGTTTTTTTCCACCTCTCTTCAAAATGTTCGACGGGACCAACAACCCATGCCAGCACCATGAACACTTTAGAGCTAGTTGATGTAATGTGGGAGGAAGTGATGCTCTCTTATTTTTCCAATTCATTAATAGCCTTACAAGGGTTGCTCTTGATTGGTATGCAAAGCTTCCCAACGGGTCTGTCAAAACTTTTGTGGAACTCAAAAATTTCCTTATGCAATGTTTAATTTTTAATTTCATCATAGAAAAAAATTGTAAAAAAAGAAGAATAAAAGCATAACCATAACTTAAAAGAGGACTCAAATGGAGATAACCTCATGTTAAATGAAAGGGAGTGTGTTGACCTCACTTTTGGATGAGGTCTAGCTTTCTCCTCTTTAGTAGGCTAGGGTTTAGCCATAGGATTTTCCTGTTGACTATTCCTAGAAAACTAGAAAAGGAACCCTCACCATTAGAAATTTTAAACTCTTCTATGCTCAACTTGAAACTCCATATGCTGGTCATAACCTCTAGCACCTACTAGGTGGGGCCACTATATGGGAGCTCAAGGAGAGTCCCCATCGGACTGCATGACCTTAGGGTTGACCCTATATGTTGTTCTGCAGCCACTTACCTCACTTGCACACACTTTCACTCACTGTCACTTACTTTTACTCGCTTTCACTCACAACCCTAAACCCAGACTTGTTGATTCTCATCCCTTGATCTTTGGGACACTCGTGTAGATGTTCTCCTAAACCCACTAGACCTAGGCAAGGTTCTAGCCAAGACCAGTACAAAGAGGACCCAAATAGAGATTCCATTGGTCCATGGCTCAATTTGGATGGTTGGCACCTCAAAACCCAACACAGCCTTTTGTCCCCGAAACCAATTTGGACTCTTTAATTAAACTCAATTTGATCCAAATTTCCCCCAATTTCAGTTTTAAACTCAAATTCTACATGATCAAACTCAGTTTAAACCAATTCTAAGCCTAATTGATTCACATTTGAACACAATTTTAACCCAAATCCAAAATTCACAAATTTGCCCAAATTTAGCCATGTGCCCAAATTCAACCTAATTGAATGCCCACAGCCTAAAATTGACATCCAATTAATGTTGAGAACTCTTTATTACATTCTCTTAGATCATTTTCAACCATCAATTTGGGACTTAACCTAAATCTAGCCCAACCTAAGCCCAAGTCTAACCCAACATCCCTAAATTGACCACAAGCCCAAAATTCCTCAAATTGACAATTCAAATCAATTCAAAATCATTCCAAACATTTTTTAAACCATTCAAAATGACAATCTACATAATCTTTATTCATCAATTGAGCTCAAATCAAAATTTTGATGAAAATAAAGTATAACGCATTTTTGACCTGATCGACGATGAAGTTGTCCAGTCGACTCTGGATGAGGAAACTAACTGCGCCGATGCATCCGAGGCATCAAAATTATCTAAGGTGGACACTCATTTTGAAGTGGTTCTGTGAACGCATGAATTGGAAAATTTTAAATATTAAAAAATTATTATAAAATTATAAAAAATCCTTTTTTAGATAAATCCCTAATCCTAATTTCCTAAATCTCTAATGGGCTAACGACTCTCCTCTTTCCATTCGATCAGTCTGCCTCCTGTCCCTTCCTCTCTTGTTCACAAAATTAACCCAACCAAGCCTCCCTTCTATTCACAAACTGTCACCTGAAGCTCTCTTTCAATTGTGATTCCTTAAGCGGCACGCGTGTGCCCCATCCCTTATCTCCTGCAGCCTCCTCCTCAAGCTGCACACATGCGCCATCCCCCAGGTATCGCCTGCTCCTCTGTTTTCCCCATTGTTTAAAGGCTCGGCTCACCCCCGAGGTATGTTAAGGTAAACTTCTTCCTCTCCTTTGGCTATAGAGAAACCCATTTAGGGGGAGGTTGAGGGCTGGCCAAAATTTACAAAGGTAGGGGAGGTGCTGCTAAAATTTTGAGTGACTCTTTCTGCTTTGTTGGCTCTTCCCTAGTTCACTCGGTGCTTTATTTTCTCTATTTTCTCTTGAACAAAAAAATAATAATAAGGTGCCTTCCTTCCCCTTTTTCTTTTCTTCAAGCAAGTGGACATAGCCGTTTTTAATCTACCTGGGTTTAATCTTTTGGTTACATATATGAGCTTCATTTCAAGAAAAATTTTGAAAAGTTTATGGTGTTTATACCTGTATATCAAGGCCTTGAAGATCCCATCTCATGAAATCTCTAGATCTTGGAAAGCTTCATTTTATTGAAAGAAAATTTGAAAATTTGAATTTTCACTCGCAATGAACGGATGGTCTTGGTGCATTGCTCTTTCAAAAAAAAATTGAAAGGGAATGCCAGAGGTAACAATGTCGGACAACATGTAGCACATTTCTGAGCCAGTTGTGGAAATGCCGGAGGTAACAAAGCCTTGCTTTTCTGTCAATTTGTCAGTAGTCTGTCAGGAATATTGTTTGATTGGTATGCCGAGTTGCCCAAAGGATCGGTGAAGACATTCAATGAGTTAAAATAGTTGTTTATAAAAAGATTTACCAGAGCACAACATCATATTTCTATTGGAGATCTTGTGATAGAAAGACAGAAGCCTAATTAGACTTTAGTGGATTATATCTTGAGGTGGAAAAATCTTAGCATGAAGTGCAAACCTCAGCTACAGGAACATCATGCAATTGAAATCCTACTCAAAAGCATCCATGGGAAAATAGCGTTCATGATTAAGGGACTCACCATCAAGACTTTCGAGAAGTTACTCAGCAAAGCTAGCAATCTACAAAAAGAGGTCAAGCATATAGATTCTCATGAGAAGGCTAAGAAGTCTAGGACAACCAAGATATTCTAGAGGAAATCTAGGATGGTTACTGTAGTTAGTAGGGTAAAACGATAATTATAAATACAAGCCAAACAACGTCAACAAAACTTCTAACATCCTTGTCAGAATATTCAGCAATCACCTCAGCAGAGACCTTACCAGACATACGAAAGACAAGTTCCAATCCTTAAAACTCGATCAAATGGGATATATGCTTTTAAAGATGAAGCAGCAAAAAAGATATTCTGCATTATCTTCAAGAATCCCAAGTTCATGTTGCCTAAGCCAAAGAAGCTTGATGAGGTTAACAAGAAAGGACATCCAAGATATTGCCTGTACCACAGGTTCATTGGACATACGATAAAGGAGTGCTTTAGTTTCAAAGACTAGCTCGAGGAGAATTTTAAGAATGGGGACGTAACAATCTCAGAAGAATATTTGAAAGGAACCTAAAAGAGATTCTATCAATATAAATTTTATTTGTCACTTGCAATGAACGAATGGTCTTAGTACTTTGCTCTTTCAAAAAAAAACTCTTGAAGGATTCTATTTGATATTTGCAATGAGGGGAGGGCTTATTTTGCTTCTCTGCTTCCCGTTACCCCATAGTAAAAATGCATGCTGAAAGAAATATATTGGTTATGGGGGGAGTTTACTCTTATTTTTCTACTTCATGTTGCTCATCCTATTCAAAATATATGTTGCATGTTATATTTTGAGTTGAGAGTTTAGTTTTGGCTCCTTGTGGTTTTCTCCTTTGTTTGAAATGCATGTTAGATCGATGTTTAATCTCTGGAGCTTTTGGGGGGCTTGTTTTAAGGTTTTGATTTTTGCTTCGTTTTGTTGTTTACCTATTTGAAGTACATGCTAGATGGAATGTTTGATTTGGGGCTTGATTTTTTAGCACCTTATCATTTTTACCTCTGTTTGAATATATGATGGAACCCATTTCAATGCTTTGGGTTGTTGGCTTTAGGGACTCACCTGTGTTTCTCTGTTTACTGTTACCTACCCCTGTTCGAAGTATATGCTAAGTGCAAATTCTGGGTTTAAGATTTTGTGGAATTTGCTTTATCATTTTTCTATTTTGGCCTCCTTGTCGGGCTCAGTTTAGTATTATGGTTGCTTGGTTTTGGCCACTTGCGAGTCTCAGTTTTAACTTCCCATGGCTGCCTCTTTGTTTGAAACATGTAGGTGATTTTATTTAATTTTGGATCTTTGGAAGCTTTACTATGGGGCCTTATTTTGCTGTTTTTTTGCTGCCATCTCTATTCACAATACATTGAATGAAAATTTTGACTTTTTCCTAGCCTTTTGGAGCCAATTTTTGTGGTTTGGCTTTGGCTCTTGCTACTGCTCTCTTGGTTTGAAATGTATGAGCAGCTAAAACTTGATTTTTTCTAAGGTTTTGAGCTATTTTCTTGGGGTTTGTGTTGTGGTTGGTCTGAGCTTCCCCCCCCCTTTATTGTGCCCACCCATGAGCTTGTAGAATTTGGGTTAGGCTTGGCTTGTTAGCTCCCCTCTACCGCTAACCGTGAGCTCATGGCTTCCTTTCGTTTGTCTTCTATTGGGTTTGTACATTTCTGGATCTGTCAGTTTGAGGCAAAATTGAGTGTTTTAACCCTTTTGAATTAGAATAGTTTAATCCTTATGCTTGGAATAATTTTATGCCCCTCTTGAGGATTGACTTGTCAAATGTTTGGAGATGTTTCAGTGCCCAATTCTTCCATAGTGAAGGTGCTCTTCTAGGGTTTCTGGCGGGATAAGGAGCTATTGTTGCTGGTTGGAAGGTGATGACTCTACTCTGATGCTTAAAGATTTTCTCTTTGCTTGGGTTTCATTTGGGGACTCCCTTTTCTGGTTTATTTTTCCCTAGGTTTGAAACCCTATGGAGTTTACTGTTCTGTTGAAGCTGAAGTGGATTTTCTTATTGGTCTTTTAGCGGGGCTCCTTTTCTTGCTTAGTAGTTGTTTCTCTCCACCTTTGGTTTTTTGTCAACAGCTAGAAAGCTGCTGAGTTGATCTTGCTCCTTCCCGGGCTTTGGTTTTTTTGGTTGTGGTTTGAATTTCTTGCTTTGAGGCATTTCATTGTCTTTGTCTGGCAGAAGTCTCTTTTGCCCTACCTGTTGACCTCACTTTTGGTTGAAGTTTAGTTTTTCCTCTTCAGTAGCCTAGCCATAGGACTTTCCTACTGATTATTCTTAGAAAGCTAGATATGGAGCCCTCACCATTAGAAATTCTTCCCTTTTCTTTACTCAACTTGAAGTTTCACATATTGGTCATAACCTCTAGCACTTAGTAGGTGGGATCACTATAAGGGAAACTCAAGATGAGTCACCCTTAGGACTGCTGGACCTTAGGGTTTACAATGGGTGTTGGTCGGGGACTAAGGTGCTCACTACACTCATCTACACTCACAATCACTCACAACCCTAAACTCAAATTTCTAGCCTATGTCCCTTGATCTTCTGGGATACTCATGTAGATGGTCCCCTAAAGCTATGGGTTGACTAAGACCCCTACATAGAGGATGAAAATGGGGTTTATATTTGTCCATGACTTATTAATGGTGGTTGGTACTCCAACTCTACTAAAATACCAATCTTGGTCTTTTGCCCCTAAACACCCCCAAATTACCAAAATACCCCTCCATAGCCGAAAATTACAAAAATTCCAAAAATTTTTAGAAAATCTCAATAAACTCCAAAATTTCCTAATTTCATTTTTTTTAACTACCACATGACCCAATTTGGCCAATTTGACCATCTTTAACCAAAAACCCCAAGTTTGCCTTTAAGGGCCCAAATTTCCCCAAATTTGACTCAAATGTCCATCAACTTGATCTCAATTGACCCCAATTCCAATCCTAAACTCAAATTCACTCTTGATATGGCCAAGCTAAGCCAAATCCAAGCTTAATTGGCCCATTATTTGAACAAAATTTTGATTTAGGTCAAAACCCAAATTTTGTCCAAATGACCTAATCTCTCCAATTTGGACCCATAGCATAGTCAATTGGCCCCAATTAATGTTGTAAAATTCTTATAACATTTCTACCCATCAAAATCAACCATCAATTAACCTTGGTGAAGCTTCAAATCCATTTGATTTTGGCCTAAGTCCAAAATTCCCAAATTTAGCCCCAAATTGGCTAAGTCCCCAATTTTCACCAAATTGAGGGCCTTAACCTCAAAATTTACACTTCATCCCTTCATGAAAAATCTTCAAAACAGCTCTAATAATCATTTGGACCATTCAATTGATACTTTTCTCAAGGCTAACCCAAGCTAGACCAGAGCCTAGCCAAAAATGCCAAAATTGGCCAAATCTAAAAAATCCCTCAAATTGACCCTTCAATTGAGCTCAAAACCACTTCTATCCTGCACCGAAGTTGTTCGTTATGACCCTGTATACCAAATGAAACATTTTTTTTGGGTCAATTGACATGGCTAATCTAGCCCAAACCCAAGTTTTTGTCATTTNTCTATGACGCTCTGATCCTGTCAAAGGAGATGAGGGAAGCTCTAGTTACAGCTTTTCTTGATCCAGAGATTTTCTTAGCTCAGTTGGCCAGCACATCCTCAGATGAAGTTTGCCCATTGAGGGAACAATCTGAAGTAACCTTCACAGATGAAGATTTACTACTCGGTACAGCCGACCACAACAGACCGCTCTATATCTCCGTCAACATCGGNTTTTCTAGGTCATTTGGTTATAATGTCAAATCAGGTGACCCTATAATTAAAGTTCTTTAAAATTTATTATGGCATATTAAAGTTGATTAAATCGACATCGGTCAAGATCCCACGGTTCCGTCGTCCCGACCCTATAGTTAAAGTTCTTTAAATTTTATTATGGGCATATTAAAGTGACACCGGTCAAGATCCCACGGTTCCATCGTCCCGGCACGGGCATATTAAAGTTGATTAAAGCGACACCGGTCAAGATCCCACGGTTCCGTCGTCCCGGTAGCCATATTAAAGTTGATTAGAGCGACACCGGTCAAGATCCCACGGTTCCATCGTCCCGGCACCTCATATTAAAGTTTATTAAAGTGACACCGGTCAAGATCCCACGGTTTCGTCGTCCCGGCACTAATATTTTCTATTGGAATCACTTAGTCCAAATGAATTTACTAAACTCAACTTAATGAGTTCCATATTTTTTATTGGAATCACTTAGTCCAAATGAATTTACTAAACTCAACTTAATGAGTTCCATAGTATTAAAGTTGATTAGAACGACACCGGTCAAGATCCCACGGTTCCATCGTCCCGGCACCACTACAAGTTGATTAAAGCGACACCGGTCAAGATCCCACGGTTCCATCGTCCCGGCACCACTATTGAATTTTATTATGGGCATATTAAAGTTTATTAAAGTGACACCGGTCAAGATCCCACGGTTCCATCGTCCCGGTACTACTATTTTTCATTGGAATCACTTAGTCCAAATGAATTTACTAAACTCAACTTAATGAGTTCCATAATTTCATCTAGACCGTGGATCACTTAGTCCAAATGAATTTACTAAACTCAATTTAATGAGTTCCATAATTTCATTTAGACTGTAGAAAAACCTCGTTAGCAACCGTAGGTTACTTCCTCCGAGGGCTCCCAATCTTCCAATAATGACATTTTAATTTAATTGAAGTTGTATTTTTTGTGATGTTTGTGATTAAGTCNATAGTCAATAGGAAAGCCCTATGGCTAGACCTTAGGCTACTAAAGAGGAAAAACTAAACCTCAACCAAAAGTAGGGTCAACAATAGTCTATGGGGTTTACAGGCTTGGTGTTTTATTTTTCTTAGTCCTTAGTACTAGTGAGATGTATCTTATAATCTAATGTAAGCTTCTAAACTAGATTGTTCAAGGGGTATGTGTGATACTAAGTTTCATTTCTGACTTGGCTAACCTAGGGTTCACCGTTGATCTACCTAAGTATCATTTACATTATTTAATTTAGTGTAATTTAGATTTTTTTTTGGTGGGTTTGATATTTTAAGTTTTTTTAGTTTGTTTTTCTAGTTTGACAATCAACATGAGAATAAAGATATTCTAAAAGTTGATATTTTGTATTTAATTTTTCAGTCTAATTTTATGTTTCTCTGTTTAATTTATTATCCCATGTTTGAAGTTCTCTTGTAATGTCCAAAAGAAAAAAGGTTTCTCATGTATATTGTTTTTTTAGTTATACCTCTACAGTTAACACTCAACTTTTATTCACATGATTAAAAATACAAACTTCTATTTTTTTCATACGAAAAGAAGCTAAGCACATGAGAATGTATATCTCTATAATGTAAAAATACATTAATTATTTAAAAATTAATTATGTGAATGGATTAAAAATTAAATACATAGGTATTCATTAGGTTTTGTATGTTAGACATACAATTTGCTTACTTTTGAATGATAATTTTCAAACATTTAGATTTTTTTTAATTTACAATTAAAACTTATCACTCAGAGTATGAAACACATTTTTTTATTTGAGAGAAAAACTATAATTTTATTGGGAAATTTAATTTAAATCTTAAGAGCCCAAGGCAATGAAGATTTCCTTGAAAAAAAAATATAGTTTTGAACTTTTATGAGGTTTTTGAAATATGAGTTGGGAAAACTTAATCATTTAGAACACTTTCAATTTTTCTTTTAAAAGTTAAGTAGGTTGAGCATTAAATAACTTTGACATAATATAATAAATATAACTTAAATATTAAAGCACATTTTATTTAAAGTTGTTTTAAAAAGGAGTGAAAACCTTTCAAATAAAATAAACAAACATAATCTTTTAAACAAAACAAAACTAATAAAATTTTTCAAATAAAACAAACCTACAAACCCCTTTAAAAGAAACAAATAATCAAACCTTTCAAACAGCTCAAACCTACAAAACTCTTCTAATAAAATAAAGGAACAAAATCTTTTAAATAAAATAAACAAACAAAAAATATTTAAACAAAAGAACCTAATAAAACCCTTCAAACAAAAAAAAAAAACAAAAACAAAAACAAAACTCTAACAAAATAAATAAACAAAACCTTTCAAACAAGATAACAAAAACAAATTCCCCTCAATTAGCTCTCAGGTTGGATGCTGACCGATCTCTTTTCTTTTTTTTTTGTAAATCGACAATTACAAAAATTTGATGGCGCTAGTAGAAGATTTAAATTCCAGCAACATTGTGAAAAACTTGACTGCGACTTTATATATGTGTTTGATTTAATAAAGAACGGTGTTAAAATCTTGACTGCGACTTTATATATATGTGTTTGATTTAATAAAGATGTATATATATAATAACAATAATGTTAAAGTCAAATTTGTCAACGCAAGTATACGTATCACTCAAGTAATATAGGGCTTTAATGGAGTCCTAGTTATCGATCCCACAGGGAGAAATAGAATACTACGGACTAAGGCTTAATAAAAGTAATACTTCAACTACAACGGCGGCGTCCAATTTACTTATCTGTCACTAATAGACAATTGAAATAA
>JXCR01147047.1:129525-142633 GCA_002079205.1 Phalaenopsis hybrid cultivar | reverse complement strand
AAACTATAATAAGTAAATAACTTATCTCTAAATTTCTCCCCAAGAGCACTCCTTGAAGTTCCTCTGATTCTCTTCCTGTCTTTACAGCACACAGAATTCTTCTTTGAAGTAGCAAGAATGAAGAAATCTCTCACCTTTTCTCCACTCTTATAATTTCTCGAAGAATTCCTCACAGACACGCTCTAGCAAGCTCTCTACACACTAATGGAACATATCTAACCTCCAGGACTCTTCTATTTTTGGCCAAAATCTTCTCTTTAAAGATGTGGATGAGTTTTCCCAAGAGTTGCTTATGCACCCCTCCAAAGTCCGGCCTTATCCATTGTACAAGTACACATAACCGTCGATCCCACCATCGGCGGCCTCGATGACGCCGTCGGCGGCCTTCTGGAGATTTCGTCATGTAGCCTCGGGAGAAGCTCGCCGTCGACGACGTCTATGGCGTCGTCGGCGCCCTAGTGCAATTCCCCACATTTTGGTCATTTTTGCTCCAAATTCGCTCCTTTTTGCATATTTTTGCTCCATTGACCTTAATTCATCATTCCTGCAACAAAACATCAAAAATACCTTTCTTTAAACTGTAATATCATTAAAAATAGTATAAAAGAGGTACGAAAATCTCAACATATTTCCTTTGGTCAAATGCGAGCCTTTGTGTTTTCCATCATGATCTAATCAGCTTATTCAACTCTTAAGTTGGATAATAGTCATTGTGATTTCCACTCTAATATGTTTAGATAACATTTTCAATGTGGGTCACAAAGCAACCATCCTTAAGGATAGGATTTTTATACCTAGTTTGACATTGTTCAGACTTTTCCATAGATCTATCTTTTGGAGCTCCATTGGTGTTCGAGTAATCTCTTTTTGGAGTCAGCACGACGAGATTTGGTTTAATTGACCTCGATTCAGTCAAGATTGATTCAAAAGTCAATTCGTTGGGTCATTAAGTCTAGGTAAGGAAACAACTCCCTTTCTCAGTGTGGCTCATTTATCAAAAAGCATACTTTTTTTTCTTTTTATTCAGGGTTCACTAGTGTTCGAGCAAGCTTTTTGTGGCACCATTATGATGTGACCAAGTTAGTTAACTGTAATACCAAGAAATGTTGTTGGTGTAAGTCAATTCTTTGGGCCAGTAAGTATGAGTAAAGTCAATTCTTTGGTCACCATCATGATGAGGTCAAATCGTCTGACTTTGATTTAATGAAATTCTAATTCTCAAGGTCTATTCTTTGGATTAGTAAATTTGGGTGATGGTATGTCCCTATTAATATATCTTTTTTTTAGTATAGCTTATCGGAAATAATATCTTTTCTTTCTCGGGTTCGTCGGCTTTGTTAACTAAACTGGCCCGCGACAAGCACTTTAACCTTTGTCGAGTAAGTTTAGTGTAGCACCAACACATCTAACCTAGTGTCAACCATTAAAAATGAAGAATTAGGAATTTTGTACTAATTATAGTATGGATTTGACCTAAAACCGTCGACAAGATTTGTTATTTACATCAAATTATCATATTTAAAAAACTTGACACTTTTGACTCATAAATCTAGAATTGGATAAAATACGTCTCTTTTAATATGTTATTCGATTGAAAGCCGTTTACAAATCATTTGTTACCTGGATTTGTATACCTCAATTTGTTGAAATATTGATTGACCAAGTATGCAACTTAGATCAGTAAGTCTAGTGTAGGAACCATACATATGCACTCTAGCATCAATGTTTAAATATCTTACGGTTAGGGTTTTAAGCTTAGTTTAACCTTGAACAATATTTCACACGTTTAGTCTTTTTGAGTCTGTTGGTGTTGAAACTGACACCGTTATAATGTAATCAAGTTCATTAACCTAGCAAATAATGGGTAGTTAAGCAGGGTAATGCTTCGGGATAGTAAATCTGAGCAATGATATGTCCTCTAACAACCTCTTCCTCAATTTAGTCCATAAAAAACACAAGTGTTTTCCTTTCTTAGGTTCACTAGTTTACTGACTAAACCAGCCTCGAAAAAAATTAGTGCTTTGGCTTAGTTGTTCAGTTGAAACATTTATCTGTTACTCTAGTCTCAGTCATTAAATACATAAAAGTTAGGTGTGTGATGTCTATGTTTAGTGTGAATTAAACAACTTAGGCCAACATGCTTTAATTGATGGTGAAGTGTACCCTTTGTGGTACCATCCTGAATTTTCTCAAGTTTGTTATTTAGTTGAATTGTTGGATTCGATAAAACAATGTTCAGGAAAGTAAACCGAGTTTTGGAACTAGCCTCTTAGGAAACTTTCTTGGTTTAACCATTAAAACCTTGACAAAACAAATAAATTTTCTCTCCATCTAGGTTCATTAAATCTTTTCATCAAGATTGATTCACCAGGTCAATACCATAGTCATGTAAGTCTAGAGTAGAGCAAAACCACTACTCTCTAATGCTAGTCATTGGATACCCATATGAGAACCCTTGGAAACCCACCGCCTATATTTGACTTCTAAGATATCGATTAACTCTCAGGTTAGATCTGAATTCATATGGTTTTCTATCCTATTCCTATCATATTATTCACATCTTTGGTCGGATGTGAGCCTCTATGTTTTCTACACTAATATGTTCAAGTTTATCAAATAAACCTTCTTTTGATTAGCTCTCATATTCGATGTTAATCTTTGTGATTTTTATCTTAATGTGTTCATGTTTAATTAACTTTTTTTAATTAATTCACGATGTGGGTCCCTGTGTTTTTTATTCTAATTTAATCACCTTGTTCACCTCTTATATTGGATGTGAACCCCTATATTTTGCATCCTAATGTGTTTCAGTAATATTAACTCAAATCCCTAGTGCGAGCCTTTAGTAGATTCTATTGATGGGAAACATAAGAAACATAAAACTTAAAGTTTCTAAATCTCAAATAATCAAGCTTTCGAAATCCAAATTTCTTAATTACACAAACTTTAAAACATCAAAATTCTAAAAGAACAAATTAAAACTCCAAATCCTCAAACACAAACTAAACTTCAAATGCTCAAAACCTCAAAACCTAAGAGGCTACTTGGGATCAATTTTTGCTTTATGTTTTTTGTTTTTAAAAACAAAAAAAAAACATAAAACAAATCGATAAATAATGTTTGTTTATCTTTTTTTTTCTTAATTTTATTTTTAAACAAAAAATTGTTGTTTTCAATAGACCCAACAAAGAAAAAAAAATATATTTTTACCTGTTTCAAAAACAAACTTTTTAACCCCCTTGTCTCCCTCGCATGACCACGAAGGAGTAGGGCTTGAGAGCAATCTTCTGTGTCTCGAGTCCTTGAACTATGACAATCGCACCTTTGCGGTGACTTCCCCTTTTCCGCTACCACTGCTCTTCTCCTTCTGTTTCCTTTTTGTCCCGCTTGATCTATTCTTTCTCCTTTTCTGGGGCATCCTGAGACCAAAAGCATTCAAAAATCAAATCCAACAAGCACAAGTACTCCGCTGTGTGGTCCCTCACTGACGCCGGTAGCCATCACCTTCAAGCTATCATATAATTGTCTTTGCTTTAACCATGGCAACACAAGATGGATGTCGCTAGCTAGCTAGGGATTTTCTTGTTGTTATGTTTGGGGATTCCAAAATTTTTTTACTAGTTGTGCTTTTCCAGTGTGGTAATTTAAGGGTTAGTTTATTTTCTTCTCATCTCTTATTTCTTTCACTGAAATACAATTTTTGTAATTTCATATGATCTTAAGTTGAATTGAATCTCATAGTGATGCATGCTTATTGACACTTGCAGGTTTCCATTTTCAAGTAATGGGAAGCTTTAGACGGGGGTTCAGTGCAGTAGCCACAACTAAGTTGCTTGTTATAAATGGTCCATACATAGAAGCAGCATTCAAGGATTTCATGGCGGTCTCTAGGAATGAGAGCCCAAATTATGTTCTCAATGCAACAAAAAATAAAAGATAAGAATACCCAATCAAATATATATTATATTTTTTTGTTTTTAAAAATTAATAAATCATAACAACATCAAGCACGTTTTCTTAAAAGAGAAAATGAAAAATAAAACAGACTAAAAACAAAAAAAATAAACATAAAGTGATCCTAAATGGGACCAAAAATCAATACTTCATTCCTCTGAACACTTTTCATAGCTAAAAACTTAAATAATGAATAGCAATACCCTCATTCCGATTTTAGTTCAATGTCTCTATTAACACCAATATGTGTGTTGTACTTTGTACAATCAACCATAAATATTGAGAGTCCATAAGATGACCTCACTTTTTGGTTAACATTTTCCTTGGCTTATATCCAGATTAACCTACTTTAGCTAAAAATTAAACTGAACCCTAACAAGCCTCAATTTAAAATTTGACTTAACAAAAATCAAAATCAAGTAAGCGAAAACAAAACCAAATACAATCAACTTCAACAAAATCCTAAAAAATGAACTAAAAATCAATTTTAACCAACAAACACCCGGCATTATTTTTTCCTCCACAAATTATCTTTAGGCTTGAAACTTCATTCTGAAAGTTGAATGATGTTTATTAATTTTCTCAACTTCTGACTTTTTGTTTATAGATTTGGAGGTGCCTTTAATCATAGTACATATGCACATTATGTAACTGTACGACATATCAAACTACAATTAAATGAGTTGCAGACTTGGTTCATTGGTTCCCATGTTAGTTAACAAGCAAGCTCTTAGTTTCCCTGCCTGAGCTGCGAGCTAGCAAGGGTCCAGGGTAGACTAATTGGCTTTGCTGAGCCGATTCTTGGATGGATCTTACTAGAATCTATTCGTGGGCTTCTCTGGCCGGTTAATAGGTAATGCCTAAGTTACTACGTATTTGAGTGTACAATCATGAATGTAAATTGGCTCTCAAGCCGTTTTGATCCAATTAAAAAATTGAGTTTATGGGAACCATGGATGGGTTGTAAGAACTGCTAATTGAACCACTTAACATTTAAGCAAGTGTGGTAAATCCAATTTGAAAAAAAATAATGATATTTATATCATCAAAATTGAAGCGTTTATTAGATTAAATTCATCTTTCACTAGCTCAATAATCGATCTAACTCTATAACCTTTGATTTATACGAAGCATCATATTCTTTTGTTATTAAGTATTATATGGATACCTACTTCTAGATAATTGTAATATCCAAATCGTTTATATTTATAAAAATAGCTTAAAGATAGTTTTATTTTATGATATATATCATTGAAATCATGATTAGTAGAGTAAAATTATCAGCTTTCTCTATGACGATTTACTGAATCTTTAATACTTAGTTGTATCACCCATAAAAAAATTAATTTATTGATCTATTTTAATTGCATATGCAGTAAATTTTTAAATAAGTTAAAGGGGCATTAACATATATATATCTAACAATTAATCTCTAAATTTTATATTCATAACCCAAAAAAATTAATCAAATTTTTAATCAAATTTTTAAATAAATGAGCCGAGTTATTAGCCAAATTTTTAATCAAAATTTTCTCAAGCTGATTTTAAGCCACATCTAACTCTAAGGCTCTAATTTGGGCAGTTTATCCACTGCGGCGACGTTTTGAAAATACCTTCTCAACGTTGGAAATTGCGTTTGAACAGCTTATCAGTTGGTTTTTTATACTAAATGCGGAGCGAGGGTTGAACCCCGCAGGCCACCCGCGGTCCGCATTTTTAGATAAACGGCTTATTTGGATAAGGGCATTGATTAAGCTAGGGCTGTGAGTTTTGAAATCGGATTGTTAACAGCCTAATTTCGGTTTGTTGTAATCGCATCCCCGTGCTGCCGTCTGAAAGCATTTTGTTCCTGCTAGCGGGGACAGAAATGCCTTTTAATGTGGTGGCTGCACAGAAGAACAGAGTAACTTATCAGTAACAGTTAACTATGGTTTCTTCACNTATATATATATATATATATATATATATATATATATATATATATATATATATGAAATCAAACTGACCCCATATATATATTAGAAAAATATGAAATCAAACTAACCCCATATTTTTAACAGTTTAAATGAAAGTGCATTATACATCAAACCGTGTATCCATCTCGAAGGATAAACATAAGACTTGAGGATGAGGCTCGATCAAATAAACTAAGAAATATATGATATCCGTTTGGTCTGCTAAACCATTTTATTTGCTGACAAATTCTCCTATATAATATGAAGAACTAAATAGAGTTTATATTAAGCTCAGTTTGGAAAAGTTTCCTATAAGGGCAAGCCCTTATATTTAATTACATTTTAGATAAATGAAGTTACCTAAGAAAACTATGGATAAAAATCAGGAAATATTATCTTCAAAGAGGCCAAAGGATAAAACTTTTCAATGAGATCGGACATAGAGGTGTGAAAGGGGAATTTTTCAAATTTTGAACATTTATTGTAGGATCCAATAGGGGAAGAATCAGGGGATGTCATAGATCCGAAAAAGAATCTCGGTGACTTCCCAATCTATCATATTGTTTGGCTTCAGTTTTGAGGAGAAATATTTAAATATTTCATCCTGCCAACTTCATTAATTTAGGATTTGTGTAAAACGATCATACAATAGCCTGAAAGATGTGAGGGTTTAGGTTGTGACGAATGACAACCACGGAATCCTAAGACGAGTTAAGGCTTAGATTGTACAACATGGCTATACAAAGACATAGATTTAGGGTGAGGATTTATGTTGCATAAGCAAACAACCTCGAAATCCTATGACTAGTTTGTTTAATTCTAAGGAAATACATGTTGTTGTAGATCCTACTGCTATTGAAGATGGCATGCTACCCACAATGCTAGCTCTAAGATCCTCGTTGAGAAAATTTTAGATTTTCTAATATGTCAAATTATGATGTCAAGTCAGATGTCCTTATGGTTATAGTTCTTTAAATGTTATGGGGCATATTAAAGTTGATTAGAGCAACACCAGTTAGGATCCTATGGTTCCCTCATTCCGGTACCATTATTTTCTTTCGGATTCACTTAGTCCAAATGAATTTACTAAACTAAACTAAATGAGTTCCAAACTTTCATTTAGACTGTGGGAAATCTCATTAGCAATTTTAGGTTAACTCCTTCGAGGGATTCTCGGTTATCCAATAGAGAAGTTTCTTCTGAAGAATTTTGTCCTGTAGTCTCCAGAAAAACTCGTCGTCGGCGGTCAAGGGCGCCGTCGGCGGCCTAGTTCAAATCTCCACATTTTGGTCCTTTTCGCTCCAAATTTGCTCCTTTTTGCATCTTTTTGCTCCAATGACCCTAATTCATCATTCCTGCAACAAAACATCAAAAATACCTTTCTTTAAAGTGCAATATCATAAAAAATAGTACAAAATAGGTATGAAAATCTCAACATATTTTTATTTGGTCAAAATCCCCCAAATTTAACTATTACTTGTCCTCAAGTAATTTTAGTACTATATAAAAGTTATGATCTACTGCAGTAAAATTTTAATTCAGAAATACTATAAGTTTGACTTAAATAAATATCATAATGAGATTTTCAGAAAAAATTCAAGTACTTGAATTAACTCTGTAGCCACAAGATAATCTAGTCATCAAGTTTAAGAGTTCTAGTCTTCTATTCATTTCAAGAATGACTATATGTTGTAATATTAAGTCACTTAGAATATTCAAGAGATAAGAACTTCATGAGAACTCTACTAATAAAAGATCTAATTCCATAAATATAAGTTAAGAAATATATTTAAGTTTTCCCTTTAGGTAGGTCCAGTGAAGCTAATTTTTTATTAGGCATATCCTCAAGCTTCTTTTCACTTCCATAATTTTTTTCTTTCTTTTCTCTTTTCTTTTTCATTTGGATTGCTTTCAATCCTATATATTTTTTTGCTTTTCTTTTCAGGGATTGTTTTCAATCCTTTCTTTTTCCTTTTTCAAGTGAGGATTACTATATCTGGATAGCCTTTAATGATTTTGAACTTCACTTTTCTTTCCCTAAATTTGAAACTCAAAGCATTTCTTTAGCTTATAAATATTTCATAGTTTCTACATCATTAAGCCCCAATCTATTCTTCTCAAATGAATTTCTAGATTCTTAATACTTCAAAATATAGTTTCCTTTACTTTAAATAGTTAACTATAATCTTATTCTCTTATACTAAATATCTTAAGTTACAAAATTAATTTTCATTACAAAAATATTTCTTTAAATCTACCATAATATTTAAATAGTTACAAAAATATAGTTACCTGAATTAAATTCACTACATAAAATCATATAAATAATTTTTGAAAATATTGAAGTAGAGGACATTTAACAGTTAATTTTTTTCTTCCCTCCCCCAAACTTAAATTTTTAAATATGAAATAATTCAGATGGAAAGAAAAACTATAAATATAAATCATACATCAGTATTGTAGGCATTTTCATCATTCTCAAATTTTTGCAGGCCTTCTCAACATTTTTACTTCACCTGGTTTGTAATATTAGGAGCTTTCTACATATAAATCATTAGAGGAATTTCTTGGTAATAAAATTTTGAAATAAGTATAAAAACTAAAACATTAAATAAGCATAATATTTCCTAACACAAACATAAAACTAAAGAATTATAATTAAAATGCAAAATAAAAATCACAACAAAATTCTACTCAATATCTATTAAACTACACATGCACATTTAACTATAACACTAACTTTTTAACAAAAATTAAAATTATCCAAGTACACAGAATAATAAAAATGAAAGTCCAAATACATAAACATCCATTTCTATTACAAAAAGATTACGGAAATAAAAATTGCAAACATAAGTACATCAATTTCATTCAATATCAAAATCTCAAGCTTATCTTCATCGCCTTGATCAGCAGGTGGATCGGGATGATACTGAGTATACCAGGGGCACTCAAAAAAAGTAACATATATGTTTAGCTTGGAGTGAAGCTCTTACCTAAAGATGAAATTCGATGTCAAAAAGCCATAAAATCACCTCCCAATCCAAGATCTTTCAAGCCCTAGGTCAAAAATGGTGTTTTTAGGAAGAAGGGGATGATAAATAGTGGTGGTTGACTGGTCAAAATTGTGGTTAAAGGTGTTTTTCATGAGCTCATCGTCGGCGGAGTCGATGGCGTCGTCGGCGCACTCAATTGGAATTAAAATCCTAAGTCTCAGGAAAATCTCGTCATCGGCGGCATCGAGGGCGCCGTCAGCGGNCTATATCAAAATCCCAAGCTATATTTTCATCGCCTTGATCAGCAAGTGGATTGGGTTGATACTGAGTATATCGGGGGCATTCAGGGAACGTAACATCAAACTCACCTCTGTAGTGTCGGGCCTGAGCTTCATAATAGGGTACCTGAAAATCTGAATGCCTCTGCATGTCTATCATAATCGTGTCGACGTTCTAAACCTCCAATCCTTTCACTTATCAATTCTATGCTCTTTCGCTACAAGGTCAACTCATTCATGAAATCAGAGAAGGGAGGGGAACTAGAAGGTGGAAGGTCATAACTTGTAGAGGGGACATCTCTACTAATAGAAGTTTCTTGACTTCTAATCCCAGTTCTCCATTTCTCATTGGATTCAGGGTTTCATAGGATAAACCCATTCTTCATCTCCACTTTCCACTCTAGAAGTTTGCAAATTGTATAAATAAGTCCATGATGTCCTAGACCTCCACTTGTCTCACTCCTTGCCGTAGTCAATATATTCTTAAGAATTAATCTCCACATTTATAGTTCTACTATTCTGAATACAAAAATTCAAAATAGCTCTATCTCTAGTTACCTCACTATGGTGATAGGTCGGTAACATAGTAGAAGAAATAAAATAGTGCCACGCCTTAGAGGTGGCATTCAGCATGGAAGCAAAAAAATTTACCCGTTCTCGTTGCTTTATCTTCCATGTTCCTTTCCTATCAATGAGAAAGTTGATCACATCATTGAGGGGGTCTTCCATCGTACTAAAGTATTCATATTGGCAGCTGTAAGAGTGGGACTTCATAAAAAGTGTTGATGCGGGCGACGGTAAACTCAATAGTGAATCCACGTACTTGAACGATTACGTCATCAGAATAAATCACATTAGCGTAGAACTCCTTCACAACATTTGCATCAGATTTATTGGTGGTGTAACAAAAGTTTTCCCACCTCCGCTCGGCAATAACTCGTTCGATTCCTCCTCCCAGACTTTTAAAAACTCGATATTGTATGCAGTTCTTTCCTTTAAATATGGAAGTAAATTTTGTTTGAGCCATCGCATTGACGAAGCGAGACTCGTCGAACTCAACTCGTCTCTTTTGATGTGGAGTCATTTCAATCTAATCAAATTATAGAAAAATTCCAAAATTTACATCAAATATGCAAACCATGGCTTCCAAAAGTAATTTAAGAGTTCAACAATAAGATCCATGAATTTCTTCCCAAATTTTCTTCACATTCCCAAATTTTTTTGATCTCCTCAATGTGGAAGAAATTTAAGGTGGAAATCAAATATTTTTAGCTTGGAGTGAAGCTCTTTCCTAGAGATGATCAAATTCGGTGTTAAAAAGCCTTGAAATCACTTCCTAATCCAAGATCTCTCCAGCCCTAGGTCAAAAATGGCATTTTTAGGAGGAAGGGGATGATGAACAGTGGCAGTTGACTGGTCAAAATCATGATTAAAGGTGTTTTTCATGAGCTTGCCGTCGGTGGGGTCGATGGCACCGTCAGCCCGCTCAATTGGAATTTAAATCTTAAGTCTCAGGAAATTCTCGCCGTCGGCGACATAGAGGGCGTCGTCTGCGGGCTCTATTGATTTTGTCCAAATTCCAGATTTTTGCCATTTTGATCAATTCCAAGCCTAAACGACATCTGTTTAATCATTATGGACATAATTTTAAGTAACTAAATGATGTACTTAGCACATATAAACTTTCACAATACAAAACATCACATTTATATCATAAAAACTCCAAGGGGTACAATATACGTTACATAACACACCTAAGTTTGGTATTTTCTCAACCTCAATACATTAATTCATAGTCGTAATCCAAGGCACAACACTCAAAATGTTGAAAAAAAAACATCTTATGCTTAGTCTCAACTATACAGATATCTAAAAGCATAATTCTAAAGCAAAGCAAATACAAAGTTCAAATAAAAATACATAGATAAACAAGTAAGTAATAATATACATCCACTAATCCTCAGACTCGGTGCTTGATTCTCCTCTGAGATCACCATTGATTGCACATGAACAAAGAGGTTGTAGAAGGGTCGGAATGGAAATTCTTCAGTAGAATCCTCCTCTATCAATTTCATCCTCCTCATCATTCGTATCAAATTGTCTTCTAAATGTCCAGAGTGCTCAAAATGTTCTTTCATCCTCCAATCCAGATGATCGAAGAAATCGAACATAATATTAATCGCATTCATGACATTTTGTACCTCCTTTTCCAATTTCTTGATTCGGTGCAGGATCACCAGAGACTTTTCAGGAATTTAGGGTTGAACTGACAGTGAATTCTGAGATGATTGATCTACTATAATAGCCATGTCATTTTCATCTTCAAAAACTGAGAATCTTTCAGTTGGATCCAAAGGCTTCCAAGGTAGTAGTACCCTTTCCCAATTTTCATAGGACACTTGGAACTGACTGCAAAGTGAGAAAATTATGGAGGGGTGTCCAAGCCCATAAGTTGATCCAAGAACGATCAAGCTATAACTAACTTCACAATTATAGATCCAATGTTGATCGGCAGTCCCCTTTGGATGCAGTAATTCAAAATGACACTTTCTTTAGAAACTTAACCGATCTTCATTGTCGGTAACAATTTCGCATAAATGAAAAAGTGCCAATGTTTCGAAACGAGATTTAAGAGTGTTGCAAAAACACTAACATACCCCGTTCTCTCTTGTTTCCCAGTCGTCAGTTTCGTCCGTTAAATATTGGTAAATCTCATTCATCTGGTTTCTTGTTGGGACGAAATTGGAATAGTGGCAGACAAGAACATTCTCTATCATGTATAATTCTTTTATCCATGCAAGAGTGAAAGTAATTCATGTCCCTCACACATAAACAACTCCTTGGTTGATTCCATACAAATTTGCATAAAATTCTTTCACCACTAAAACCACCACGACGGTGGTAGTGTAGCACAGTACTTCCCATCTTCGTCGTACTATCATTTCTTCAATATTCTTCGTGGGATTATTTAATCCACGATTCATGAATCTCGTTCTTTGATCAATCGTTTCTTCGTCAGCAACTTGTTGAAGATTCACCGCGCTTCCGCACTAATAAACTTTCGCCGATTGAAAACTCACATTCTGGGATTATCAGGGGAATTGGATGCCATAGGAATGAAATTAGTAGAGTTTCACTTCATTTTTGGAGGGAAAATATGAACTAGAATTCAAATTTTTGGGTTTAAAAAGACAATTCTCACCCAAAAATTGCCATTTGAACCCGCATAAGCGTCAATTCACCGATCTCGCCGTCGGCGAGCCTCTGTATTAATTTTTTCTGTACTCTCAGAAAAAACCTGCTGTCGGCGCCCAAGGCAAAATTTTCATAGTTTCATTCTGGTTCGGATGCATTCCAATTTTTCTTCATGGATCCAATTTTTAAGATGTTTCAAGGGTAAATAAGAGTAGTAGAGCTTCATACTACCACAAACTAATGATAATTTCAAATAAAAACTACTATAATCGCGATAAAAGTAAAGATAAGTATGGGTTGCCTCCCATAAAGCGCTTGGTTTAACGTCGTCAGCCCGACCTATTTAGGTGTTATTCAGGTTGACTGATCATAAAACCTCTTTAAAATTTGGTCTCTTACCCTCATAATATGGTTTTAATATGTGTCCATTTACTTTAAATCTATTTCTGTCTTCTGATCTTCAATTTCAACAGCTCCGTATGTATAAACTTGAGTCACAGTAAAGGGCCCTAACTAACGAGACTTCAATTTCCCAGGAAATAACTTCAACCTATTGTTGTAAAGTAAAACTTCTTGTCATGATTCAAAGTTCTTTTGGTTAATCTTCCGATCATGCCATAACTTTAATTTTTCCTTATAAACTTTTTCGTTATCATAAGACTCATTTCTTAATTCTTCCAATTCATTTAATTGTAACAATCTCTTCTTACCAGCATCTTTCAAATTATAA
>JXCR01147047.1:103794-129276 GCA_002079205.1 Phalaenopsis hybrid cultivar | reverse complement strand
TTGTGGTGTGGGAAGGTTATTTGTTGCATTTGAGTCACAAATCACATTTGCAAAGGAGATTGANGTGGTGTGGGAAGGTTATTTGTTGCATTTGAGTCACAAATCACATTTGCAAAGGAGATTGGAGGTTGAGAAGGAGGCGGCTCAACCACAAAAGAAGATAAAAGGTGAGAAGCTTCTGAGATATTATGGGCTCCGACGATGGTGATGGCGATCTCACAGTGAGGTCAACAAAGGCCCTTTGAGAATTCAAAGAAGACAAATGTGTGATACCAAGAGGCTTCAAGGGAATAGAGAATGCAGAAGGATAATAGAGGGTAATGAATGTGATCGAGCATGCTATGAATATGAGAATGTGCAAATGTTTATTTGAGGCAAAAGATAAGAAATAGCGATGGGTGCTATCTTAGGAATTAGACGACTCATCAACTCCATGGGATGATGTCATCGTCAATNAGATTTTTATCGGCATTTTATGTAATATCCAACATCTCAAATCTTTCCTGAACATAATCTAATTCTTCATTTCTTAATTTGTCCAAAATAACTTCCTCACTCTTTTCAAATTGTTCCTTCTCTACAAAATGTTCTTCTTCTTCAAAATGCTTTTTATCTTCAAAATGTTCTTTAAAATATTTGTCTTCAAAATGTTCTTCTCCTTCAAAATGCTTTTTGTCTTCAAAATGTTCTTTAAAATGTTCGTTCAATAGATGTTCAATAATTTTCATGTGAAAACATTCATTATCTCTTTCAACAGCAGAGTATTTCATAGATTTTGCAATGTTAAAGTTACTTCTTGATCATTAAATTTCATAGTTAATTCTCCTTTTTAAACATCTATCGGCTTTTTCCAGTAGCTAAAAGTGGTCTCCCTAAAATGATAGGTATTTCTTTATCTTCCTCCATATCTAGAACAATGAAATCCACATGAAGATAAATTTGTCCACTTTTACTAACACATCTTCTATAACTCCCTCGGTAAGTAACTGAACGATCCGCTAACTGAAGAGTTACAGAAGTAAGTGAGACCTCTCCTAATCCTTATGTAACTGAACGATCTGCTAACTGAAGAGTTACATAAGTAGGTGAGACTTCACCTAATCCTAATCTTTTGTGAACGATCCACTAACTGAAGAGTTACAGAAGTAGGTGAGACTTCTCCTAATCCTAATCTTTCGGAAAGATAAATTTATCCACTTTTACTATCACATCTTCTATAACTCCCTTAGGATATGTAACTGAAAGAAAGATAAATTTGTTCACTTTTACTAACACATCTTCTATAACTCCCTTAGGATATGTAACTGAACAAGATAAATTTATCAACTTTTACTAACACATCTTTTATAACTCCCTTAGGATATGTAACTGAACGATAATTTATCCTTACTAACACATCTTCTATAACTCCCTTAGGATATGTAACTGATCGATCTGCTAATTGAAGAATCATATCTAAGACAATAAAATCCACCGGAAAGATAAATTTGTCAACTTTTACTAACACGTCTTCTAAGGATATGTAACTGATCGATCTGCTAATTGAAGAGTTACAGAAGTAGGTGAGACTTCTCCTAAGATTTGTCAACTTTTACTAACACGTCTTCTATAACTCCCTTAGGATATGTAACTGATCGATCCGATAACTGAAGAGTTACAGAAGTAGGTGAGACTTCTCCTAATCCTAATCTTTTGAAAATTGATATAGTGAAGAGTTACCAGAAGTAGGTGAGACTTCTCCTAATCCTAATCTTTTGAAAATTGATAGAGGTATAAGATTAATGCTGGCTCACATAAAGCTTTTCGATAAAATTTTTTACCTATCGCACACGGTATAGTGAAACTGCCAGGATATTTTAATTTTTCAGAAAGCTTTTTCTAAATAATTGAACTACACTCTTCGCTAAGTGCAATGAACTTCCTTTTCTTGTTCAGAATATCTTTCATAAATTTCACATAATTGGGCATTTGCTCTAAGGTTCAGAATATCTTTCATAAATTTCACATAATTGGGCATTTGCTCTAAAGCTTCTACGAAGAAGAATATCTTTCATAAATTTCACATAATTGGGCATTTGCTCTAAAGCTTCTACGAAGGTAATATTTACTGTTAACTTCTTAAGAATTTCTAAAACCTTGTAAATTTGTTTATTCTGTTTGTGCTACTTATCTTTGAGGAAACGGTGGTGGAGGTTTCTCCACAGTAATTTTCATTGGTGTAAATGGATATCTAAATCTGGGTATTCATGACCCTTTCTTTTTCGGTATCCACTTTCTTTTTTTCAGTTTCTGTTTCTTTTTGGACCTTCCTAAATCTGGGTACTCATGATCCTTTTCTTTTTTGGTATCCACTTTCTCTTTTTCAGTTTCCATTTCTTTTTGCACTCTTGTTCCAATTCTTTTCCACTTTGTAATTGTATCGCTTTGATTTGTTCTTTTCCTTGGTCTTTAGGATTTGGTTCCACAGTATTAGAAAAAGTTCCTAATGTTCGGTTAGTAAGCGCAGTAGTAATATGCCCTAATTGGTTTTCAATATTCTTAATAGTAGTTCCTTGATTTTGTACTTGATTTCCTTGAATTTTTAATTGATTTCATTGATTCTATTATTGTTGACCAATGTTTAATATCAGCTCTTCCATAGACAACTTCTTCTCCTTAATTTGAGTGTTACTGTTAAATCCTGGAGGATAAGAAGGTCTATAGTTAACATTTCCTTGGTTGGATGAATTTTCTAATGGGTTCACTGGGTTGTTTGCCTATTGTTGATTTGTAGAAGTATTGTTATTCCATTTAAAATTTGGATTATTCTTCCAACCAGGGTTCTAATAGTTCGAATATGTGTTGTTGGGTCTATTAATAGCATTTAAGGTCTCATATGAAGGTTGAACATCCACAAATTGCCCAGATGAATTCTCTTCCATCATGGGAGGTGTTGAAGAATAATTCATCCCATAATGATCTAATTTCTTTGATATTGCAACAATCTACAAAGTTAATATAGATATTGCATCATAATCATGGATACTAGCTACTCTTTTAGGATTTACCCGCTCAGAGGGCCATTGAAAATTATTGCTAGTCATCTCTTCTATTAATGAATAAGCTTCATCAAAAGGTTTTGACATTTAAGAACCACCAGCCGCAGCATCAATAATCAATCTAAGAGATCCCACTAATCCATTATAAAAAGTTTGAATAATTAACAATCTGGTAACGAATGATGAGGACTTCCTAAGAAGATCTTTAAATCTCTCCTAACCTTCGTATATTGACTCTCCATCAATTTGACAAAATGATGTTATGCTAAGAAGATCTTTAAATCTCTCCCAAGCTTCGTATATTGACTCTCCATCAATCTGACAGAATGATGTTATGTCCATTATAAAAAGTTTGAATTATCAACCAATCTGGTAACGAATGATGAGGGCATTTCTTAATAGTCTTTTAATCTCTCCCAAGCTTCATATATCGACTCTCCATCAATCTGACAAAATGATGTTATGTCATTTAAGCTTCATATATTGACTCTCCATCAATTTGACAGAATGATGTTATGTCATTTCTAAGTTTAGCAGTTCATATATTGACTCTCCATCAATCTGACAGAACGATGTTATGTCATTTCTTAGTTTAGCAGCACCAGTCTGGTAATGAATGATGAGGACTTCCTAAGAAGATCTTTAAATCTCTCCTAACCTTCGTATATTGACTCTCCATCAATTAAAATGTCATTTCTAAGTTTAGCAGTTTTGGATGGAGGAAAATATTTGGATAGAAATTTCAGTGAAAGTTCTCCCCAAATGTTATGTCATTTCTAAGTTTAGCAGTTTTGGATGGAACTCTCCATCAATTTGACAGAATGATGTTATGTCATTTTTAAGTTTAGCAGTTTTGGATGGAAGAAAATATTTGGATAGAAATTTCTATGAAAGTTCTCCCCAAGTTCTAATAGATCCTGGTGCTAATGAATTTAACCATATCTTAGCTTTTTCAGTGAAAAAGGAAAAAGTCTAGGTCTAACAGCATAGTTTGAGGCTCTGTCATATTTAAAAGTAGCACACAGTTCTAAAAAACTAGCGAGGTGTAAGTTCGGATCTTCATTTCTGTACCTCTGAATTGATTGTTTTGTACCATTTGGATAATAGCAGGTTTAAGCTCAAATGAATTAGCACCTACCAAATTGATTGTTTTGTACCATTTGGATAATAGCAGGTTTAAGCTCAAATGAATTAGCAGCTGCATCAAAAGTAGCACACAGTTCTAAAAAACTAGCGAGGTGTAAGTTAGAATCTTCATTTGGTGTACCTCCGTGATTGTTTGTACCCATTTGGATAATAGCAGGTTTAAGCTCAAATGAATTAGCAGCTACATCAGGATTTTGGATTGATAAGTGAATTATAGCAGGTTTAAGCTCAAATGAATTAGCAGCTACATCAGAATTTTGGATAGATAAGTGAATCTAATCTGCTGTAGGATTTGCATAATTTCTTAGGAGGTCTAAGTTGGTGTTCATTCTCTATTCCTTGATTGTTCAGGTTGTTTTCCATTGTATCAGAATTTCTAAGTTCTCTTCTTAATTTTCTGATCCTTCTAACAGTGCGTTCTAATTCCGAATTGTAGGGTATAAGATTTTCAGGTCCAAATTTACGCATACATTTTGAAATCAGTAATCAGTAATATAAACAACTAAATATAAATATAAAAATAAGTTGCAATTTAAGTAAAAATTTTCTAATAATCTTATTTTGTCCATTACTCTGATCATGATTTTACTCACTCACTCAATCACTCCCCGACAACGGTGCCAAAAATTTGACAGCGACTTTATATATGCAATAAAATATAAGATAAATATGGACGTATTAAATATTCAATAATTGTAAAGTCACACTTATCAACGCAAGTATACCTATCGCTCAAGTAATATAGAGCTCTAATGGAGTCCTAGATATCGATCTCACAGAGAGTAGTTTAGAATTACAGACTAAGACTTTAGAAAAGTAATACTTTAATCTCAACAACGACGTTCAATTTGCTTATCTATCACTAAAAGAGCTTATTGTCACTAATAGGCAATTGAAATAAATAGATAATTTTAATAACTAATAAATAATTAATGATAACACTAATAGGCAATTGAAATAAATAGATAATTTTAATAACTAAAAATAACTAATGATATAAAGTAATAGACAATTGAAATAAATAGGTAATTTTAATAACTATTAAATAACTAATGATACTAATGAAGGTTTAACTTTAATCACAACAACGACGTTCAATTTGCTTATCTATCACTAATAGATACAACGACGTTCAATTTGTTTATCTGTCACTAATAGGCAATTGAAATAAATGGATAATTTTACTAACTATTAAATAACTAATGGTAGGGTTTAATTGTGATATTCAAATATATAAGAAAGCATCCTTCTCCTTGTCAAGAAATTATGGTGAATGGATAAAATGAATTATTTTAATTTATATTGTGTCAAATAGGAACATACCTATTCTTTACCCTTTGGTCCAGGCAAAAAAAAACATTTACTAATCCTATGCTTGTTTACTGAATCTGTGGCTAGGCTGGGAGGATACCAGCTCTTANATTCTGCGGCTAGGCTGGGAGGATACCAGCTCTTACTTTGGAGCTCCCACGTTCCCCTCACCTGAGGGCTAACATCTACACTTCAGCACCCAAACAATAGGACCGAATTAGAGATTTTAGTCTCTCACTCTAAAATCTCCAATTCTACGCCTGATAATATTATTTCCCTATTTATTTACACCCACCCTCCAAGGGCTTTGACCTCCCTAAATCTTAGATGTATTCTTCACTTTAGTTGTAAAACTCAACATATTTTAACAAGTCAATTGGCCAGATTGAAAGTAAATTAAGATCGAAGTAAAAATATCATCACAATTTCTTAAACATTTTCATGGTTTCACCAATTTAAATCACCATTTCACAAATCTCGAGACAAAAAGAAAGATAGAGAAAACTACTCAGAACTCATGGGGAAAACACAACAAAACTTGGAATTCATATATAAAATCAAACTCATACAAACAACAACAATTAAATAACTTATCTCTAATTTCTCCCCAAGAACACTCCTCAAAGTTCCTCTGAATCTCTTCCTTTCTTTACAACACACAGAATTCCTTTTTGAAGTAACAAGGAGGAAGAAATCTCACTTTCCCTCCACTCTTACAATCTCTCGTAGAAATCCTCACAATATTGGAACTCTAGTAAATACACTAATGGAAACTCTCTAACATCCAGGACCTCTAGACTCTCCAATTTTCGGCCAAAAATGTTCTTTTAAAGTTGTGGATGAGCTTTCCCGAGTGTTGCCTAAGCGTCCCTTCAAAATTTAGCCTTATCCAAAGCTTGAGTAGGCATAACCGTCGATCTCACCGTCGGTGGGATCGATGGCACCGTCGGCGTGCTTCTGAAGAATTTTGTTCTGTAGTCTCGGAAAAAACTTGTCGTCAGCGAGGTCGAGGGCACCATCGGCGGCCTAGTTCAAATCTCCTTATTTTGGCTCTTTTCGCTCCAAATTCTCTCCTTTTTGCATCTTTTTGCTCCAATGACCCTAATTCATCATTTCTGCAACAAAACATCAAAAATATTTTTCTTTAAAGTGCAATATCACTAAAAACAATATCAAATATGTATGAAAATCTCAACATATTTTCCTTTGGTCATCTCTCTCATATTTGGATTATAGATTTTCCCCTCAAGAATAGGGGTAAGTAAATTTTCTTCCTCCTATTGGCGTTTTATTTCTTCATGCAGAAAAGCCCTATGCTTTTGACAATTGGCATTTCTGCATTGAGTTCTTCACAGCGGTGCATCTGGTAGTCTTTCGTCATTAGCAGTGACTAGGCCTCCTGTTGGTGCAGTTATCATAGATGGCAGGCAACTAGTCCACTCCATCTTATCTTGCTATACTAATACTTTCTTCCTCTTCAGTGAGGAATTCTCCTTGGTGCTTATCTTTAGCATCGATGGTGGCCTTCCTTTTTCTTGATGACTAACCACTTCCATCAGGGGATTTTCACAGTCCATGTCGACTTGACTGAAGCACATGTCAAAGTCTATGGTTCCACCTGCAGTGCCCTGTCCTAGTTAAGTGCGAGGTTCCAGCCATCTTTAAAAGCAAAAATCAACTTCTATCCTGATAGTTTCTCTACAGACGATAAGAAAAATATCAGTGCGCTGAAATTTAGGACGAACAAGAACAAAACAAAGTGTTTTTTAGAGAAAATTTTAGTTTATGTTGGTGAGAAAATCATTTATTTATGTGTATATATCTCATTTTTCTTAGTAAAATATCAAACTTTTAAAGGTATAAATAATAAAATTAAATTATTTACCTTTAAAAGTATTCATTTTTCTAGGTTAATTTTATTACAAAATTTTGGACCCGGTCACATATGTTTGGCCAAATAAATAACCCCAGAACAATTAAAATTTCAAAAAGGCAATTCTAAGCAGTGTCAAGTTGCATAGTATGTAGTCAAGTATCGTCCGTTCATCGGTAACATCGGTTTTTTTCTTTGGAAATCTGCTAGTTGGTAGGCTCCTCATGTGTAGACTTTTTCTACGACAAATGGTCCTTCCTATGTTGGCCGAAAATTTTCACTATTTTGCGGCATGCAAGAATAGGCCTTTTGAGAACAAGAACGAGGTCACAAACTTTGAATGTCCTTGGGCGGACCAATTTATCATGGGCTTGTACCATCTTTGCTTGGTAAAGCTCTAGATGCTATTGTGCTTCTAGTCATTTTTCATCAAGACTTTCCAATTCTTCAAGTCTGATTTTTGCATTTTCTATCATTGTAAGCTGATTGGCGACAGTGACCCTAGGAGATGGTGTCTAGACCTCTAGCGGTAGTACGACCTCAGACTAGTACACAAGCATGTAGGGTGTACATTAAGTGGGATTCTTGAACATTGTTCGGTAGGCCCACAAAGCTTATAGAAATCTATTATTACAATCTCTTTTGTTTTCATCTAGTGTCTTGTTCAAAATCTGTACCAGTGTCTTGTTGAAGGCCTCGGCCAGGCATTTGCCTTAGGATAGTAGATTGTACAGTATCTGCAGTCTATCTCGTGTCATTTGAAAAAAAATTTTATTTTTGTGCTTTTTAAGGTTATCCCATTGTCGGAGATTATTCTGCACAAAACTCCAAAAAAGTAGAAAACTTGGCTTTTCAAGAATTGAAGAACGTGTTATGCTATAACCACTAGTAACAACACTGTCTCTGCCTATTTGGAAAAGTAATCTGTAGCAGCAAATATAAATCTGTGTCTTTTGGAGGACAGAGGGTCTATCAGACCTATTATGTTCGTGCCTCAAAGCTCAAATGGCAATTTTAAACTCAAATTCACTTTTTATATGACCAAAATAAACCAAATCCAAGCCCAATTGGTCCTTGATTTAAGCCCAATTTTGATTTGGGTCAAAACCCAATTTTAACCATATGACCTAATCTCACCAAATTGAACCCATAGCCTTTCAATTGGCCTCAATTAATGTTGAAAAATCTTCATAACATTCCTATACATCAAAATCAACCATACCTTGGTCAAGTCTCAAATCCATTTGATTTTGGCCTAAATCCAAAATTCCCAAATTTAGCCCCAAATTAGCTAAGTCACCAAATTTCACCCAATTGATTGCCTTAACCCCCAAATTGGCATCCAACTCAAATTGAAAACTCTTCATGAGGTCCCTATTTACCATTCACAACAATCAATTTTGACTTAGCCCAAGGCTAACCCACGCTAGACCCAAGCCTAGCCTAACATGACCAAATTGACTAAAAATCAAAATTCCCTCAAATTGACCCTTCAATTGAACTGAAAACCATTTACATTCTGCACCAAAGTTGTTCATTATGATCATCTACACCAAATGAAACATTTATTTGGGCCAATTAACATGGATAACCTATAAACCCAAGTTTTGGTCATTTGCACCCACTTGGACCCATGCACTAAATGTGACCTAACCACCTTAAAGCCACCAAACTAACTCCACCACAGCCATTGGTCATGCACTAAATGTGACCTAACCACCCTAAAGTCACCAAATTAACTCCATCACAACCATTAGAGTGACTTAGTGACCAGACCAAACACCATGAAACCAACTAAATCAAGCCATGGACCAAAGGTCCCCCAAATCAATGGATATTATTTCCAGAAATGCATGTGGTTAAGATATCCTTACCAAAATTAGGTATTATTGCACTAAATTGCTGTGACATATTCCTTTGAGTTCCCTGAGCTCCTAGCCAGCTCCCTCTGGCCAGCTGACCAGCCTAGTGGCTGGAAAAGCTCAAAATCGAGAGCCACCCCCATGACACTTTCTCCAAATCAAACCTAGAGGCCAGCTCATCCAAATCAAACTATGGAGCTTCTCTGCCCTCCACCTAAGCACCACATTACACTTCCTAATTGGCCATGACAGCCATCATAACCCCATTTTTATAAAAGGCCACCCCCATGGCTGTTAAACTAAGTGTTGAAATTTCCTTAATGAGACCTCTCCAAGCTTCACATAAAGCTTCCCTAAGATCTCTTCAGTGCATTCCAACCATTTTCCCTCATCAATTCCCATTGTCGGAGCTCAATTTTGAACTTGGAACCTTGCCGGAAACTAGGACATAACCCAATACACCTCCACAGTCCACCTAAACTTAAATTAACTCTACCCACACCATCAATATAGTGAAAGAAGTCAAAGCCCCATAAAATCCCCCTTCCACAGAGACTCTACCATAGCTTTAAACCAACACCCAAATCCGGCCATTATCGAATTCATACCTAGGCCTTACACCAAGACCAGGGACTCAATCCCTAGCCTTTTTGGATCACAAAAAACGTTNCACCAAATTAACTCCACCACAACCATTAGTTGGACTTAGTAACCAGTCCAAACACCATGAAACCACCTAAATTATGCCATGGAATAAAGGTTCCCAAAATCAAGGGGTATTATTTCCAAAAATGCATGTGCTTAAGATATCCTTATCAAAATTAGGCATTATTGCACTAAATTGTTGTGACATATTCCCCTGGGTTCTCTGTGCTCCTAGAAAAAAGCTCAAAACCATGAGCCACTCCCATTGCAGCTCACCCAAATTAAACCTAGAGGCCAGCTCAGCCAAATCAATTGATGAAGCTCCTCTGCCCTCCACTTGAATGCACCCAAACTTGTGCCCTGAGAGCCACCCCATGTCCATTTTTATAAAAACTCACCTCCCACGACCATGAGAGGTACCCAAACTTATGCCCTGAGAGCCACCCCATGGCCATTTTTATAAAAACTCACCTCCACGGCATTGGGAGGTGTGCTAAAATTTTCTAAGAGAGCAATTCCCAAATTAATCATAGAGCTTCCTTTAGACCTCCACTGCCCATTCCAATCACTCCAGTGCCTTGATTCCCCATGTTTAACCCTAATTTTGAGCTTGAAAATTAGGGCAGAAACAGGACATCTCTGAAAACTCCACCAAACTTCAATTGCTTGTGCCCACACCTTTACAATAGCAAGAGAAGACAAAGCCCCATCAAATTACTCTATAAAATAGCTTCCACCATAGCTCTAGACCAACACCTGAAATTGAGCTTGGTTGAATTCATACCTACGTCTTACACTTAAGCAAGAGGCTTAATCCCTAGCCTCCTTGGACCCCAACGAACGTCTCAAGACCCTCTGATTGAAGTTTCATTTGTCAGAGCAAAGGTAGAAAACTTCTCCTCCTCCGAAACCTATTTTGATTCTACATTTTGTTAGGCTTGATTTCATGATGTATTTACCGTATGGATGTATTCGTTTCACTTAGATGAGCATTTAAAAAAAAATTTGCTTAATTTGGTTGAGAAATGAGAGAGATCCTTAGCCTCAAAGGTAGACGGTTCATGACCTAATCTATTGGGGACTATGACCACACATCGTTCGATCGTACGTGTATCGAATGGACGGCCAAGATGAAGCAGGACAGTGCTTCAAATAGGAGCATGTCGCGTGGAGTTTGGAGCTGCCGTAGGATGACAAGGCGCCGCGTGGATAATTAAAAAAATAGGGCTTTTTCTCTTTATTTAAACTCCCTTAACTTAAAAAATCCATAACTTTGTGTTGAAAAATCACAAAAATAAAATAAAAATATTGTCTTGCTCAATGAACAGAGGAGAACAGTGTGAAATAAAAATACCCTCTTCTCTTCAGCATCTTTCAAATTATAATTGAATTCTTTAATAGCCCAATATGCTTTATGCACCAATTCTACTGGTAAGTGACAAGTCTTTCCAAAAATCAGCCTATAAGGAGTCATTCTAATAAGAGTTTTATAAGTAGTCCTGTAAGCCCATAATGCAGTATCCAGTCTACTAGACCAATCTACACTACTAGGGTTTATAGTCTTCTCCAGTATTTGTTTAATCTCTCTATTAAAAACTTCAGCTAACTCACTGGTCTGAGGGTTATAAGAAGTAGAGATTTTATGAATAACATTAAACTTTTCTTCCAATCTTTGAATGTATTTATTCCTGAAATGAGATCCTCCGTCACTCTCGGGATTTTGATCTTGTGAAAATGTTTTTCATTAAAAATCTTAAAACAATTTTAGCATCACAACGAGGTAAAGTTTGTCCTTGAATCCACTTTGAAACATAGTCTACTGCAACCAATATGTATAAGTTCCCAGATGAAGGAATAAATGGTTCCATGAAATTCAATCCCTAAACATCAAAGATCTTAACTTCTAACATAAAATTCAGAGGCATTTCATTTTTACTAGATATATTGCCTACTTTTTGGCATCGATCACAAGTTTTTATGTATCTGTAAACATCTCTAAAATAGTAGGCCAATAGAATCTAGCTTGTAAAATTTTATAAACAGTTTTATCAGTTCCAAACTATCCTCCAAATTCAGAATCATGACATTTTTGAATAAATAATTTAGTTTCTTCATAAGGTACACATATTCTCATAATAAGATCCTTACATTGTTTATATAAATAAGGCTCATCCCAAAAATATTCTTTCGCATCATGAATGAATTTTCTTTGCTATTGTGATGTCAGCATAGGTGGAAAAATATCACTTACAATATAAATAACAATATCATCATACAATGGTATTTTCCACTCAGTAATATTATAGAGTTGTTTATCAGGGAAACTGTCTGTAATTTCATTGTCGATGTCAGATAATTTATGAAATTCTAATCTCAAAAAATGATCAGCAATTTAATTATCAGTTTTTTTTTCTATCAATAACTACAAAATCAAACTCTCGCATCAAAAGTATCCATCTAATTAACCTTGGTTTGACATCGTTCTTTTGCTTCAGATATTTAATAGCAGAGTGATCAGTGTGCACAACACATTTAGTCCCAATTAAATAAGATCCAAATTTGTCAAAAGCATACATTATAGCCAGTAACTCATTTTCAGTAACAGTGTAGTTAATTTGAACATCGTTAAGAGTTTTACTAGCGTAGTATATACCTTTAAAAATCTTATCATACCNGGATCAAACCCAAAGTGATTTGGTTGAGTCTAGGCTGAGATCTTAGGGTTTTAGTGTGGATGGTCACGGGATTAGTATATCGGGAACGATGATGGGGAGCTGTTTGATCAAGCGTGTATCAAATGGACGGAGAAGATCGAGCTGGACGATGCTTTGAGACATAAACAGCGGGCCGAGTCAGCAGCTACGTGGATGTCAACATCCAACCAGAGCGCGTCACGTATGCCTTCGGAGCCGTTGTAGGTTGAGGTGGCACGCACGGTTTAAATAGAAAAATAGGGTTTTTTCTATTTATTTAAATACCCCTAACTTAGAAAATTCATAACTTTGTGTAGAAAAATAACAAAAATAATATAAAAATACCCTCTTGCTTAGTGAACAGAGGAGAATAATGTGGAATAAAATTCAAGTCCATTTGATGCATAAAATATTTTTAATTAATTAAACACTGTTTGGGATCATTTAATTCTCCATGCATATTGACACATCACCTTGGCTTGAAATTTTGGCATGTTGTAGCCTCTGTCAAGGGAAACATCCTCTGATTTTTCTGAAGTCAGAGGAGGTTTCTATACAGAGATCTATATTTTTCAAGATCTTGATCATTTCCTTAAAATAATCATGGAAATTAGCATATTGGTTATTAAATCCCAAGAAAATTTTAGAAGGTCTACCATGACCAGAGAAACCTTTGAAAATAATCATGGAAATTAGCATATTGATTAGAAAATTCTAAGAAAATTTTGGAAGGTCCACTATGGAAATAATTTCATGGGTCAAGTCATTTAAAATGCACTTAAATTTTACAAACACTAAATCACTGAAATAATCAATTTTAGAAAATGTAAACATTTGAATGACTTGATTTTTCATCTCTACTGTGGATTATGATCCAAAGAACTCATTATAAAAAGTTCAAAAAATTTTGAGTTCATTTGATAACTTAAGTTGATTTTTAAAGATAAATATCATTTTTGACACTTAAATGATTTTTAAAAATCAAAATATAACTGAAAAAATTATGAAAATTAGTGTCTTGAGTTCTCTGTGATTAGATATATTTTATAAAAATAAATGCATATTTAGAATAAAAACTTGATTTTTAACCTATTTTAAATATTTAAAATAATTAAAAATTCATAAAAAATAATAAAATAATAAAATTCATGGAAATGTCTAATTAGCCTATTTTAAATATTTAAAATAATTAAAAAATTCATAAAAATCACAAAAATAATGAAACTCATGGAAATGTTCTAAATTGTTTCAAGTAAAAATTCATAAAAATCACAAAAATAATAAAACTCATGAAAATGTTCTAAATTGCTTCCCCACTTAGGAACAATTAGAATATTTTTCCTAATTTTCTAAATAAAGATATTGAATTTCAAAGCCTAAAAATAATTTTTAAAGGCTAAGAATGAGTTTTTCCACTAAAATAATTCCAATAAATCAAAGAAACATCAAAAAAATATGAAATTTGCTCCTCTAGGTTCTCTATCCCCAGAGAGATTTTTAAAAAATACAAAACTTAATTTTCATCACTTAAAATATTTTATTTTTATTAAATAATCCATAACTTAAAATAATTCTCATAAATCACAGAGAATTTAAATCAGAGAGAATTCCAAAAATCATGAAATTTGGTCCACAAGCCTCTTTGGTCTAAAGTTACCTTCAGTAAACAATTAAATGGATTAGAACTTACATTGGTCAATTTAGGAATTTTCTTTTAAAAATCCTATTTTTGCATGAAAATAATTATATAAATTAAATTAAATTTTCAAAATTCACATTTTCTCCTCTAATGTCTTAAATGACCCATGAATAAGGTAGGATAAAAATTTCAAAGTCATTTGAATTGAATTTGACAAATTATGAAGTGTTAGAGCCTTAGGGGAAAATGTGTAATTTGTGGAAATTTAGCTTTAATTAACATTTAGGCTTAAGTCAAGGAGGGAAATGGGTAACCTCTGATCTTAATCAATTTATTTGATGCTTAAAACACAAGGGGTTAATTAGTAGAAACCAACATCACTTTTCTAATTAAAAAGATAAGTTAATAAATTTCTAAATTATTAAAATTTGGAAGTTTACTAAAATTAAATGATCCTGGACTTAGGGGTTTTAATAAATTTCTAAATCATTAAAAATTTGGATGTTTATTAAAATTAAATGATCCTGGACTTCGGGGTATGAATTTTAAAGTTATAAATTTATTAGTTTAATACCCCTATCTTGAATTTCAAATAAAATCCTTAATAAATTTCTAAATCATTAAAAATTTGGATGTTTATTAAAATTAAATGATCCTGGACTTCGGGGTATGAATTTTAAAGTTATAAATTTATTAGTTTAATAATTAAATGATCCTGGACTTAGGGGTATGACTTTGGAAACCAATAATTAATCAATTTAATACCCCTATTTTGATTTTAAAGAAAATTCAAATTATGAATCATGACCACTTAAAGCTTAACCTTTTCAAAACTAATTAAGACACTCATTTATCCAAATCATGAATCATGACCACTTAAAGCTTAACCTTTTCAAAACTAATTAAGACACTCACTTAGGTCTTAAAGGCTTAGTGGTGACTTAGGCCAAATCAAAATTGACTAAAGAGGATTAGAGAAATAAACATAACATAATCAAACATCCCTGAAACACCACTAAGCCTTAGAAAAGTAAATATCATTGAAAATTAGAACATCTTTCAAACACTACAAGCACAATTAGGATAAAAATTTGGCGAAGTGTCCCAACAACACTAACTTGCCTCTTTAAGGGTCTTCACCCACATAATTCTTAAATTGAATCACATGTGATAATTACCCTATTCTTAGGGATAATTGAGACATCAGTTTCTACTGAGCATTAAGGGAATTTACAGGATGAATTATCAAACAACATAATAAGTTTAGAAGAACTCAAGATTTTCCACCAGGCAGCGAGAGAGTAGCACGAACCTATTTCTTTTTCTAGATCTGTTGGATGTCTTGAAGATCTACTAAACTTAATATTGTTTGCTTGACAAAATCATCCTTAATTAAAAGGACCCACCAAAATATGACATAAGGTTAGGAAAACCACCAGAACTTTACTTTTCCTGCTCTCCATAAACTGCCTTAACATGCCTTTTTAAGTTTCAGGTGGTGGAACGAGAAGACTCGCCAGGTATGCATTTACAGTTTGCAGCATTGTCTTTCTTGTACTTTTATGTTATACTTTTGTGCTTATACAAATTTGCATGGAAAACTAAAACTATTAGGATAGCCATAAAACCAAAACCAAAACCAAAACCAAAACTAAAATCAACCAAGACAAAATTCACCCCTCCAACATTACAACTCAAAATTTAATCACAAACATCACACAAAACTACAACTTCATCTAAATTAAGACGTCTCTATTGGATGATCGGGAATTCCTTAGAGGAGGTAACCTACGATTGCTAATGAGGTCTTCCCACGGTCTAAATGAAATTATGGAACTCATTAAGTTGAGTTTAGTAAATTCATTTGGACATAAAATGTCTCCATTGGAAGATCGGGAACCCCTAGGAGGAGGTAACCTACGGTTGCTAACGAGGCTTCCCACGGTTTTAATGAAATTATGGAACTCATTAAGTTGGGTTTAGTAAGTTCATTTGGACTAAGTGAATCCATTAAAAAATAGTGATGCATTATGGAACTCATTAAGTTGGGTTTAGTAAGTTCATTTGGACTAAGTGAATCCAATAGAAAGTAGTGGTGCTGGAACGAGGGAACCATAGGATCCTAACTGGTGTCGCTCTAATAAAATTTAAGATGCCCCCATAAAATTTAAAGAACTTCAACCATAGGGCTAGTTGACCTCACTTTTGGTTGAGGTTCAGTTTTTCCTCTTTAGTAGCCTAAGGTCTAGCCATATGACTTGACCTCACTTTTGGTTGAGGTTCAGTTTTTCCTCTTTAGTAGCCTAAGGTCTAGCCATAGTGACCTCACTTTTGGTTGAGGTTTAGTTTTTCCTCTTTAGTAGCCTAAGGTCTAGCCATATGATTTTCCTATTGACTATTCTTAGAAAACTAGGTAGGAACCCTCACCATTAGAAATTCCAAACTCTTCTCTACTCAACTTGAAGTTCCACATGTTGGGGAACCCTCACCATTAGAAATTCCAAACTCTTCTCTACTCAACTTGAAGTTCCACATATTGGTTCAACCCTCACCATTAGAAATTCTACCCTCTTCTTTACTCAACTTGGAGTTCCACATATTGTTCTCAACCTCTAAATACCTCACCATTAGAAATTCTACCCTCTTCTTTACTCAACTTGGAGTTCCACATATTGCTCTCAATCTCAGGGTTCTAGCCATAGGACTTTTCTTGTTGACTATTCCTAGAAAACTAGACATGAAACCCTCATATTAGAAATTCTACCCTCTTCTTTACTCAACTTGAAGTGCCACATGTTGGTCTCAACCTCTAAATACTTAGTAAGTGGGGTCACTTTGGGGGAAACTCAAGATAAGTCACCCTTAGAACTGCTGGACCTTAGGGTTAACCCTGGGTGTTGGTCTGGAGCTAAGGCACTCACTATACTCACTACACTCACTACACTCATCTACACTCATCTACACTCATGATTACTCATAACCCTGAACTTAAATTTCTAGCCTAGATCCCTTGATCTTACAAGCCCTAAACTTACTAGCCCTAGGACTATGGTTTAGCTAAGACCACTATGTAGAGGACCCAAAATAGGGTTTCCATTGGTCCATGGCTTATTGGTGATGATTGGTACCTCAACTCTACCGAAATACCCATCTTAGCCTTTTACCCCTAAAACACCCTCAAATTACCAAAATACCCCTCATAGCTCAAAAGCTGAAAAATTCAAAAAATTCCTAGAAAATCACAATAAATCCCAAATATTCTTAATTTTATGCTTTAATAGAAGAGATGGCTACCAATAATTTTTAATGGCATTCTGAGAGAGTGAATCCAAAAAAAGTAGCCAATATTCATGAAACAGATGCATTTACTATGTTAGCAAATCAAGTTGCTGCAATTTCAAGGAAGTTAGACCAACTTGGAATGAATTTTTCTCAACCAATTTCCATGATTGAAGAGAACTTATTAGGCCAAATGGCAGATTCTCAAGCATCATTGGAACTTTGAAAGCCATAAATAATAAGCAGAATAACCCATATTTTAACTATTATAACCCAGGTTGGAAGAACCTTCCCAACTTTAACTGGAATAACAATTCGGGTGGTAATAATGAGCAATGGGGGAACAACCAATTAAACCCATTGTGAAACTGGAACAACCAAGGGAATAATAATTATAGAACTACTTATCCTCCAAGAATCAACAGTAATACACAATTTAAGGATAAGAAGTTGTCTGTAGAAGAAGTGGTGTTACAAATGAGTAATCAATTACAAAGTCAAGGAGTTGCAATTAGAAATATTGAGAATCAACTTGGGCAAATAAAAATTTTATTAAGTAATAGATCCCACAAATATTGAATCAAATCCAAAAGACCAGAATAAAGAGCAAGTTAAAGCCGTAAAACTTAGAAGCGGAAGAGAGTTGGAAGGTAGGGTTCAAAAAGAGATTGAAGTTGAGAGACAAAAAAATGAAGAATCAAAAGAGGACGCTCTAAAAGATTCTAAAAGACCTATTTATCCACCGAAATTTGATTTAGAAAAACCGCCACCTTCATTTCCTCAGGGCCTTTGAAGAAGTTGGATAAGCAATTTTCAAAATTTCTGGAAATATTTAAGAAGCTTACAATCAATATTTCATTTGCTAAAGCCTTAGAACAAATGCCAAGCTATGTAAAGTTTATGAAATATATTCTCAATAGAAAAAAGAAGTTTGAAGATAATGAGACTGTTGCACTTAGTGAGGAGTGCAGTGCTATAATTCAGAAGAAGCTTCCTGAAAAGCTTAAAGATCCTGGTAGCTTTACAATTCCATGTGCAATAGGAGACAAATTTTATGGGAAAGCTTTATGTGATTTAAGTGCAAGCATTAACCTTATGCCATTATTAATATTTAAAAGATTGGGATTAGGAGAAATAACCCCTACTATGATAACTCTGCAGTTAGCAGATCGTTTAATAACCTATCCTAAAGGAGTTATAAAAGATGTCCTAGTGAAAGTGGATCAGTTTATCTTTCATGTTGATTTCATTGTACTAGATATGGAAGAAGATAAAGAGATATCTACCATTTTGGGGAGACCTTTCCTAGCCACAGGAAGAGCAATGATAGATGTACAGGAAGGGGAATTAACAATGCATATCAATGATCAAATGGTTACTTTTAACATTTCAAAATCAATGAAATACCCTGCAAAAGTTAAAAATGACGAATGCTATAGAATGAATGTTATAAGATATCTGAGCGAATGCCATTTCGAGACTACTTATGAAGAAAAATCTGAAGAAAAAGAATTGGAACACGAGCAAGAAGAGGAATTTCATCAATGTGTAAACCTTTCTAAGGAAGATTCAAGTTATGTTCAAGAAAGTTTTGAAATTTTTGACACAATAGACAAAGGCAATTCATTTTTTCCATCTATTTTTGAGTTGAAATTACTTTTTGATCATTTAAAATATGCCTTTTTAGGAGATTCCTCTACTTTACCTGTTATAATTTCCTCGAAGTTAACAAAGCCAGAAGAAGAAAAGCCGATGAAAATTCTAAAATATTTTAAGAAAGCCTTCGGAAGGACAATTGCAGATATTAACAGAATCAGTCCTTCAATTTGTATGCATAGAATTAATCTAGAAGAAAAATGCAAACCCAGTGTTGATCCAAAAAGGAGATTAAAGCCTGCTATAAAAGAGGTTGTTAAGAAAAAAATCTTAAAGTGGTTAGATGGTGGAATTATTTACCTTTTTGAGATAGTGCATGAGTTAGTCCAATTCACTATGTTCCTAAGAAAGGACGAGTAACTATAACTGTGAATGAGCATAATGAGTTAATACCTACTAGACAAGTTACAGGGTAGTGAATATGCATTGATTATAGAAAATTAAATCTTGGCACTTGGAAAGATCATTTTTTACTACCCTTTCTAGATCAAATGCTAGATAGACTAGCTAGGCATAAATACTTTTGTTTTCTGGATGGATATACCGGTTATCACCAAATTCAAATATCTCCTGAGGATCAAGAGAAAACAACATTTACCAGTCCTTATTGTACTTTTGATTTTAGAAGAATGCCCTTTGGCTTATGTAATGCCCCTGCTACATTTCAAAGATGTATGATGATAATTTTTCTTAATTTAATTGAAAAAGAAATTGAAGTCTTAATGGATGATTTTTCAGTATTTGGAACTTCATTTGTCTCATGTTTAGAACATTTATCTAAAGTTATTAAGCGCTGTGAAGAAACAAATTTATTCATTAATTGGGAAAAATCCTAAGTTATGGTAGCAGGAGGAATCGTATTAGGTCATCAAATATCAGAAAATGGTATGGAAGTAGATCCTGCTAAAATTCAAGTGATCGCTGATTTACTTTATCCAAAAAATGTATGGGGAATTAGGAGTTTTTTAGGACATGATAGATTTTATGGGAGATATATTAAGGACTTTTCTAAGATTGCTAAGCCTTTATGCTATTTACTGGAGAAAGATGCGATTTTCAATTTTGATGAGGAATGCCTAAAAGCTCTTAAATTAATAAAAGAAAAATTAATTGCTGCACCAATTATAGATTCATCAAATTGGGAAAAACCTTTTGAACTTATGTGCGATGCAAGTGGTTATGCTATTGGAGCTATTTTAGGACAAAGATATGATAAAATTTTCAAAGTTATTTACTATGCTAGTAAAAATCTTAATGAAACTCAAATTAATTATACAACAACTGAAAAAGAGTTATTAGCAATAGTACATGCCTTTGATAAATTTATATCATATTTGATTGGAACCCATTGTATAGTGCATACAGATTATTCTGTTATTAAGTACTTAACGAAAAAGAAGGATACTAAAACAAAACTTTTAAGATGGACTCTTCTTTCAAAAGAATTTGATTTTGAAATAGTAGATCAAAAGGGAACTAAAAATCAAATTTCTGATCATTTGTCCAGGCTTGAATTAGAAAAACCACACTGGTTTGAAAAAGAAATTAATGAACATTTTTCAGATGAAAAATTGTTCACTGTAAATGAGTGGCATGTTCCGTGGTATGTCGACATTGTGAACTACATTGTTAATGATCTTAAACCCTATGGAATGACATACTAACAAATAAGGAAATTTATTTCTCAAGCAAAGACTTATTTTTGGGATGACCCATATTTTTATAAACAAGGAAAGGATCTGATCATTCAAAGATGTGTACTATTGGAAGAAACTTATGAAATTATCCAAAAATGTCATAATTCTGTTTTTGGGGGACATTTTGGTGTTGATAAAATAGGATACAAAATTCTACAATCTAGATTTTATTGGCCTACAAATTTTAAAGATGTTAATTCTTATATCAAAACTTGTGATAGTTCTCGAAGTGTAGGCAAAATTTTTAGAAGAAATGAGATGCCGCTCAATTTTATGCTATAAGTTGAAATATTTGATGTTTGGGGATTAGATTTCATGGGACTATTTATACGATATTTCAGAAATTTATATATTCTGTTAGCAGTGGACTATGTATCCAAATGGATAGAAGTTGTTGCTTTACCTCGATGTGATGCTCAAAATGTTGCAAAATTTTTGAAAATGAACATATTTTATTTATTTGGGATTCCGAGAGTTATCATTACTGATGAGAGAAGTCATTTCAGAAATGTCATTATGGAAAAGTTATTAAAGAAATATCATATAAATCATAGGATTGGTACTGCTTATCATCCTCAGACAAGTGATTTGGCTGAATTATCCAATCAGAAAATTAAAAAAATTATGAAAAAATCTGTGAATCCAACAAAATTGGATTGGTCAGTCAAAATTTACTATGCTTTGTAGGCTGATAGGGTTGCTTATAGAACTCCTATAGGAATGTCCCCATATAGTCTAATATTTCAGAAAACTTGTCACTGATCAGTTAAACTTGAGCATAAAGCATATTAGGCTATTAAAGAGTTTAATTATAATTTAAAAGATGTTGGGGAGAATAGATTGTTACAATTAAATGAGCTTGAAGAGACAATGAATGAATTTTATGAGAGGGCTAAAATTTATAAAGAAAAGATGAAAATGTGGCATGATCGAAGTTCAGCCAGGGCTACAAGTTTTGCTATATAATGCTAGGTTTCAATTATTTCCAGGAAAACTTAAGTCTAGGTGGATAGGGAAATTTGTTGTGATAAAAGTTTATCCTTTTGGAGTTGTGGATATTAAAGGTCGTAATTCTATGAAAATTTCTAAAGTGAATGGACATAGACAGAAACCTTATTATATAGGGGATCATCATAGATATTATGATGGAATGATGTTGGGTCAACCATAATGAGCACTGGTTATGTCAGGCTGACGACGTAAAACCAAGCACTTTGTGGGAGGAAACCCATAGTTTTCAGTGTGATTTTGCTTTGATTGTTGTTTTGAGTCTGATTAAAAAATTTGGGTAGTATTTTTGAACTTATTATGTGCTAGTAATGATTTTTAAACTTTATTTAGTGACCTAGACATGTTAGACTAAGAGTTTGGATGTTAAATTGACTGGTGCAAAAATGTGCGTTGCGCTTAAGCGCCAGATCCGGCGCTTAAGCACCACAGTTTAATCACATGTTCATATTTTGATTTCAAAAAGGTATAACTGTGGAATAAACGTGTCTTGGCAGTTTCTAGTCGTGCCTAGAAGTTATGAGGGGGAATTAGGCCTTTAAATAGAAGGGGCTTGTAAAAGAATTTCGCCCCGAATTATTTTTAGCCCTAAAAGTCTAAGAAAGAGAGAGATTTAGAGAAAATGTCTTCATGGGAGATAGATTTGAAGAAGAAGAAGAAAGAAGCCATGAAGAAGAAGTTCTTTAGTCAAAGTGCACAGGAGATGCATAACGGTTTCTTAGCCATTAGTATTGAAGGAATATCAGAGAAGATCAACAAGATATATCTGTATTAGAGACTAAGGTGCTTGAATTGCATGCTCATCTAGAACATATTGGGTGGCAACTTAGGATGCAATTTAGCCATACTAGTTATTTAGATGAAGATAGAACATATTGGGTGGCAACTTAAGATACAATTCAGCCATACCAGTTATGTAGAGGAAGCGAATAAGGCGATGTTCCTTAAGCAAAAGTGGATCGAAGATGATAGTATTAGAGCTCGTCACCACCGTCCTTTTTATCATCTCTATATTCTTAGAGAGACTACTGAAAGATAAGAATTTATTCCTTCTAATGAAGAGTTGCATTAAGTTAAGTGTTAGGAATTGTGTGTTTGGAGTCAGGTTTTTAAGTGTGTTAGTGTTTATGTCTTTTGTTTAGTGTTTGTGTCACTTATGTGTGTACTTGTAAAATGTCTGTTAAGTGTTTTGTACTAAAGAAAATTTTCTCATCCAAGACTATTTGGAGAGATAACTAAGTGTTAAATATGTTTTTACTTGTTTGTGAATGAATATAAGTTTGTTTTTTGTGAAAATTTGTGTTATCTTTAGTCTCGAATTGAATTAGTTATTATGGAGAATTTTGAGAGAGAAGGGAGTTATATGAAGTAAATATAGTCATTTAAGTGCTATGAGACCATTTAGGGGTGTTTTACTTAAGCTAATAGTGCATTTTACTTAGAATTAAAAACTTTAAAAATTGTGCACTAACGCCTAAGTGCCAAATCTCGCTCTTAAGCTCGAGCCAACCCAAGAGGCAAGAGCTTAAGTGCCACTTACCTGCGCTTAAGCGCTGGTTCACAAAAACCGGTTCACAAATGGTTAAAAGTGAATTTTAAGTCCGAAAATACCATTTTTAACACCTCCTATCGTCGTCCCCAACTCAAAGTCGTGATTTTGAGGGCTAGGGCAAGTGAAATTTGAAGATTTCTTGGTAGAATCGAGTGAGATTTGCTAGATCCAAGTTCGTTAAGGTAAGAGCTTTACTTCTATGCAAAAATTTTGGATTTCCACCATATATCTTACGCACATTTGAAAGATTTCGAAAATTTACTAGTCATGGTGAAAAGTGAAGAAAAATCTAGGGATATTGCTTGGGAAGTTTAATTAGTGCTTTTGGAAGTTTAGTTTAGTAATTTAAAATTGATTTTTAAAGTTATTTTTGGAATTTATAAAATTTATAGAATTGAACCAAGAATGAAAAGGAGTAGAGGAAAGAGCCCATTTGATTCGAGCAAATTTATCAGTTTAAAAGCTCAGGATTGATATAGTGACGCTCTACAGTCACAAAAATTGATTCAGGAGAGATGTTTCAATAGTCCTGGTGGAGAAGCGGAAGACCTAATAGTCCGTCGGTAGTGGGAAAAATTTTGTTATTTCTCTACTGTCACAGTCATTTCTGTTGTAAAGGAGTTTTATGCAAATCTCTCAGAGGCTAAAGACGATCGAGTTATGGTTAGAGGGAAATTGGTCCCTTTTACTCTAGAGGCAATCAACTTGTTTTACAAATTACCACCATAGACTTTATGTTTTCATGCAAATTATAGTCCTAGTGAAGCTGAGTTAGACAAGATTATTTCATATTTGACTATTGGGAGAGGACTTTGGAAGATAAACAATGAGAGGAGAGTAAATTTCCAACCTTCAAAGTTATGTGCACCTTCAAAGGCTTGACACTGTTTCATTTCTGCTTGTCTGCTTCCGACCAATCATCTCAGTGAAGTGATCAGAGAGAGAGAAACGTTGAATTATTTTATTTAGGAGGGAAAGCCCATCAACATTGGGGATTTGATCTATCACACTATCGTCAGTTCAACTCATGCTGCCACAACTGCAGATATGGGATTTGCTTCTTTGATATTTTCATTTTACGAGCAGATTGGAGTGAAGTATGATAGTTGGGAGGAATTTCTGTTACCTCTAAAGCCCATCACAAAGGTGAATGTGAAGAATTATTCTGAGCATTTGATTTTTGGCTGAAGAGGAGGATTTTCCTAAAGTTATGGATTAGAGACGTCGGGTGCATCTAGCTCTGCTGCATCTTCATCATGACCATCTACTTCTCATGCTTCTACATTTAGAGGTGATACCAAGGCTCAGGATGAATTATTACTGAAGATGATGGACAATATCAATTTTACCGCTGATAAGGTACAAAATTTAGAGTGTTTTGCTGATCATACTAATTGTTATAATAGAAGGAAGAGTGATTATGAAGAGAAATTGCACTCATCTTTGGAGAGCCTGATTAGAGGTGAACTAGGAGTGCAATTTCCTCCATATCGTCGATATCCTGATTATGAGCCTGTAAAAAAATGGTACAGCGGTGATTCTGAGGATGAAGAGTAGAGCTGAGAAATTCATTTTAAGATTGTATTATGATATGAAATATGTGGTCTGAGCTTCCTACATTTACATCTATGTGTTGTTTTGGACTATGTTATGTTTTGGACGTTTATGTTTTATTATTACGATGTTTGTGATAGTTAATATTTTATTTTTAAATTTTAGGGTAGTAGCTATTGTTTTGTGTTTAGTACAGTCATTTAGTTAGTTTAGAACTTAACTTAATTTCATATATGTTATAAAGTAAAAAATCTTACTAGCTTAGATCTTAAACTTGAAATTCAGAAACTGCTGCCCTGTAATTTTCTTTTAACATGTTAGTGTGTTGTTTGCTTTTTATACGCACAGTTTAGAAGTCTATTGAATCTCTACATATTAAACTAAAACAAAATATAGAAAATTTGATCAAAAATTAATTTTACTCCTGTCTTTAGTTTTATAATTATATAATTAGGATATTAAAATTTCTTTTAGCATGTTATTTTTAAATTTTTATTCATGCTTATATATATATCTAATGTTAAACTGT
>JXCR01147047.1:80996-92007 GCA_002079205.1 Phalaenopsis hybrid cultivar | reverse complement strand
TATATATATATATATATATATATATATATATATATATATATATATATATATATTCAAATAAATTTAATTTCTTCACAAACCATATACTCATTGTAAAGGTGAAGGAAGCTTTCTTAAATTTGAACTTTTCATCACAATAAAAAATTTATTTATTTTTCGTAATTTTAATTTTGAAAGTTTAGTATTTAGTTTAGTTTAACTTCTGCACTCTTACATCTGCACTTTACTTAGCATTCACTTAATTAGTTAAATTTCAAACTCTGCACTTTACTTTTACTTTGGTTTTTGTTATAAAATAAATTTTGTAATTTAGTTTTAATATTTTCTAACTTCCCTATAGGATTGATATCTAAGACTCTAATAGAGCCCTTTATTACTCGAGCAATATGTATACTTACATTGATTTTAAAGGGGATTTGGCAGTTTAGAAAGAGTTTTAAAAGATAAATTATTTTCATAAAAAGTATTTTGGTTGGGATTATATTGCATATTTATTTTATATCTACCGTGTGTAATTTTTAAATATTGAAAAATATTTGCAAAATTCTCACACTAAATCTGCTCTGCATCAGAAAGTAGCGTAGAATAGAGTGTGAACTTTGAGATGGTTGGTCCTCAATTATGCTCATATCATTTTCATCTCTAATTGCTTGGCAGTCAAACATGTTAGTTGGGTTCAGGGTCTTTCATGGAAGAGGTACTTTTTCCTATCTGTCTTGTGGCACTTGTGCTTGGCTACAGCGAAGAAATATGGTGGAAGGCTGTCTAAGCCCATATTTAGATCCATGTACAATCAATCCCAGGACAAATGTCACAATTATAGTACCAATATCAATAGGCTTTCAAATTTGAATACAATAATTTAGAATCACATTTTCCTTAGTAACTTTGCAAATTTTCATAGTTGTGAGTAACTTTGTAGATATAAAAAATGTCACTGCTTCGACACAAGATTTAGTAATGTAGCATAGATACTTACACACCCATTGTCTCTTATCTCCCAATCTTCACTTTCATCTGTCAGAAATTGATAAATCTCATTAATGTTGTCTCTCGTAAAGGAAAAACTTGTGTAATTGTAGATTGACACATTTTCTAGCATAAACAAGTCGTTAATCCTTGAAGGAGTAAATGGTACGAACCTGCCTCTTAAATAGACGACACTTTGGTTGATGCCATGAAGATTAGCATAAAACTCTTTCACCACAGGAATGACTATAGTGGCAGTAGTGTAGCACAAAACTTCTCAATATGTTTGCACCATAATCTTCTCTACTTGAGTACTTGGAGCATTCAAACCATGTTTTTCAAAACCTCTCTCTTTGATTAGCCTCCTCTTCACCAAAACTTTGTTGAGAAGTCGTTGCACTTCGAAACTGATAAACTTTCATCTATTAAAAACTATGAATCTTGAAGTTCCTAAAGAGTTGGAAGCCATGCGGTGCAAATTTGGGATCTATCCTTTCATTTTCGTAGAGTTCAAGGGTTTAAAAATTGAATTTAGGTAGTTATAGGGGTGAAAATCCTACCTAAATCCGCCAAAACTCGCAAATTTAAACCCAATAACCGTCTCTTGGTCACCAGCACCGTCGACACTGGATAGGGCGTTGTTGGCGCTCTTTCCTAAAAAATTGGTCAGTTTCTATGTAAATGGGATTCGTCGGTGCTAGAGCACTGAAATGCTTCAAACTTCGTTTTAGCCAGAAATGTTCCAATTTTTTTTATACGATCCATTAATTATCTTTATTGATATCTATGTGTGAGTAAAACTCAAATATATAATTAACTAATAGTAATAATAACTAAAAAAAACTAAATCATAAAAATAACTATGGGTTGCCTCCCACAAAGTGCTTGGTTTAACGTCGTCAACCCGACAAGCTTAGTTTTAATCAGGTCGACTCAACATTAAAACTTCTCTAAAACTTGGTCGAGATCCCTTAAAAAAGGGTTTTAATATATGGCCATTAACTTTAAATATTCTTCCAATTTTAGGATCTTCAATATCAACAACACCAAATTGATAAACTTTTATAACAGTTAAAGGTCCTATCAACATAGACTTTAGTTTCCCAGAAAATAATCTCAATCCTGTATTACATAACAAAACTTTCTGTCAGGTTCAAATTTCTTTTTTATAATCTTTTGATCATGCCATATCTTCATTTTCTCCTTATAAATTTCATCATTATCGTAATATCATTTTCTATTGATATTAATAAAGTCAAATTCTTGCATTAAAAGTATCCATCTGATTAATCTTGGTTTGGTATCCTTCTTTTGCATTAAATATTTGATAGCTGAATGTCTGTGCGCACTGTTCATTTAGTCCCAATTAAATATGACCTAAATTTTTCAAAATCATATATAATAGCTAATTACTCTCTTTCAGTAGTGGTATAATTAATTTGAGCATCATTAAGAGTTTTAATAGCACAGTACATAACCTTAAACATTTTATCATACATTTGCCCTAAAAGAACTCCAATCGCTTAATCACTAGCATCACACATTAGTTCAAACTGTTTCTCCCAATCAAGTGAAACTATTATAAGAGTAGTGATTAATTTTTCTTTTAATAATTGAAAGGCTTTTAAACATTCTTCATTAAAATCAAATTTCTTATCTTTTTAAAAAGTTGGCATAGAGTCTTAGTGATTTTATAAAATATTTATTATATCGTCTGTAAAAACCAGCACATCCTAGAAAACTTCTAACTTCTCTCACTATAGTAGGAGGTGATAATTTTTTGATAATTTAAATTTTTACAGAGTATACTTCCATGCCATATTCAGAAATTTTATGCCCAAGTACAATTCCTCTTGCAACCATAAATTGATATTTTTCCCAATTTAGAACTATATTTATTCTTCTACATAACACTAAAACTTTTTCTAAACTATTTAAAATGTGTCAAATGAAGTTTCAAATATAGAAAAATGATCTATAAAAACGGTAATTCCATTATCAATCAGATTGCTAAAAATTGACATCATACATCTTTGAAACGTTACATGTGCATTACATAATCCATAGAGCATTCTTCGAAAAAAGTAATAGGAATTTGTTGATAACCGATATATCCATCCAAAAAGCTATAATATTTGTGCCCAGCTAATCTATCTAACAATCATGTAGAAAAGTTAAAGGAAAGTGATCTTTCCTACTGGAGGCATTTAATTTTCTATAATAGATACAAATTTGCCAACCAGTGGCCTGTCTTGTTAGTACTACTTCATTTCTTTCATTCATGGCAACGGTCACTCCTCCTTTCTTAGGAACATAATGAATTGGACTTACCCAAGCACTGTCTGAGATCGGATACATATCTCTAGCATCTAACCATTTTAAAATTTCCTTCTTTACTACTTCCTTTATTATTGGATTTAATCTCCTTTATGGATTAGTTCTAGGTATATTTTGTTCATCTAATAAAATTCTATGCATACAGATCAAAGGATTGATTCCTTTAATATCAACTATAGTAAAAACTTAAAGCTTTTTTGTATCTTTTTAATGTATCCAATAATTTTTGTTCTTGTAAATCACTTAAATCTGAGGATACAATATCTGATAATGTAAATAATTCTCCTAAAAATACATACTTCAAATGAAATTAGACTTTTATAATCATTTTCTGTAGTATCCAACATCTCAAATCTTTCTTGAACATAATCCAGTTCTTCATTATCTATCTCATCATGATCATCTTCCATTTCATGATCATCCTTACATTTCAAATCTTCATTCTCTATTTTCTCTTCAAACTTTTTCTTAAAATGATCATCTCTCAAATAATCACAAATTTCCATTCGAAGCATACATCATCTTTTTCTATTAAGGGATATTCCATTGATTTTAAAATATTAAATGTAACCTATTGATCATTAACTCACATAGTTAATTCTCCTTTTTGTAAATCTATCATAGCTCTTACTATCGCAAGGAATGGTCTTCTCAATATAATAGGAATTTTTTTATCTTCCTCCATATATAATACAACAAAGTATACAAGAAAGATAAATTTATCAACCTTTACTAAAACATCTTCTACAACTCTCTTAAGATAAGTAATAGAACGATCATCTAATTGAAAAGTTACAAAAGTAGGAGAAATTTATCCTATTCACAATTTTTTAAAAGTTAATAGAGGGATGAGGTTAATACTGGTTCCTAAATTACTTATAACTCTTCTGAAAAAATTTTCACCTATCGCACAAGGAATAGTGAAACTACCAGGATTTTTAAGTTTTTCAGGAAGCTTTTTCTAAATATTTGCATTACACTCTTTGCTAAGTTCAATAGTGTTGTGATATATAAACTTCCTTTTCTTATTAAGTATATCCTTCATAAACTTCATATAATCCTGCATTTGTTCTAAGGATTCAATGAAGAGAATATTTACTGTTAATTTTTTGAGAATTTCTAAAATTTTTTAATGTCATTTACCCATATCTTTTTACTTCAATTTTTGAGGAAACGGAGGTGTTGGTCTTTCTACAGTAGTTTTCATCTGCTTAAGTGGATACTCTAAATTTGGATATATATTATCACTTCCTTTTTCAATTTCCACCTTCTCTTTTTAAACTTCAGTTTCTTTTTGTACTCATGTTTCCAATTCATTTCTGCTTTTTAGTCTAATAACCTCAATTTGTTCTTTACCTTGATCTTTTGGATTGATTTCGACATTTCTAGGGAGAGTTCCTAGAGGTCTATTACTAGGTGCAGTAGCAATATGCCTTAATTGAGTTTCCATATTTTTAATTGCAGCCCTAAGTTTGTAATTGGTTCCCTTTACTTGTTAATTGATTCTCTGTGTTCAAAATTAATTCTTCCATAGACAATTTCTTCATCTTAAATTGTGGGTTAGTATTAAAATATGAAGGGTAAAAAGGTCTATAGTTAGTGTTTCCTTGGTTGTTTAAATTTGCCAATGGATTCACTGAATTGTTTCCCCACTGCGGATTAGCAGTAGCAGTGTTATTATTACTCTAATTTAGGTTTCAGTGGTTCTTACAACCGGGATTATAATAATTCAAGTAAGGATTGTTGGGTCTATTATTTATAGCATTCAAGGTGTTATACAATGATTGAGAATCTACTACTTGCCCTAATGAATTTTCCTTTAACCCCTGAGGTGTTTGAGAATAGTTCATTTTGCATTGATCTATTTTCTTTGAAAGAGAAACAATTTGAGAAACTATCATGGTTATTGCATTAAAATCATGAATACTAGCTACTTTTTTGGGATTCACCTGTTCAGTGGGCCATTGAAAATTAATATTAGGCATCTCCTCTATTAAGGAATAATCCTCGTCAAAAGTTTTTGCCATTAATGATCCACTAGCAACGACATTAATATTTGATCTAAGAGATTGTACTAATCCATTATAAAATGTTTGAATTATTAACTAAGCATGTAAAGAGTTATGTGGACATTTCCCAATGAGATCTTTAAATTTTTTCTAAGCTTCACATATAGACTCCTCTTCAAACTAATAGAAGGATGTAATATCATTTCTAAGCTTAGCAATTTTTTGTTGGAGGGAAATATTTTAACAAAATTTCTTTTGATAATTTTCCCTAAGTTCTAATAGATCTTGGTGTTAATGAATTTAACCACGCCTTAGCTTCATCCCTTAGTGAAAAAGAAAAAGTCTAAGTTTGTCGGCGTCATTCGACACTCTATCATATTTAAATGTAGTGCACAATTCTAGAAAACAAGAACGATGTAAATTAAGATCTTCAATCAACGTCCCATCAAATTGATTATTTTGTACCATTTGGATAACAACAGGTTTAAGTTCAAATGAATTAGTAGCCACATCAAGGTTTTGAATAGTTAAGTGAATTTTATGTGATGTAGGGTTAGCATAATCTCTTAAAGGTCTAGATTGATGTTCATTTTCATTTCTTTGATTTATTAATTGTTCGCCATTTTGTTTGAAGTTTTAAATTATTTTTATTGCTTCCAAATTTTTCTAATAGTACATTCTAACACTGATTTGTAAGGCACTAAAGCTTCAGATCCAATACTACGCATACAAAATCACACTAAACACTCTTAAAGTAAGTAAGCACACATAATTGCAAATTAAGAATTAAAGTTTCTCCAATAATACTAAAAATACTATTTTTGTATTTATACTATTCACGACAATGGTGCTAAAAACTTGATCGTGACTTTTTTATATGTTAGGTCTTATCATGTTGACACTACTTCTTGAAGACTTTAATCTCCGACAACGGTACCAAAACTTGATGCATACTTTCTATTTTTTATTTTTATATCTCTTATTTAGTCAAAATTATATAAATGCAAGTACAAGTATCGCTCAAGTAATATAGAGCTCTAGTAGAGACTTGGTTATCAATCCCACATGGAAGATTACAAAATTTAAAGCATAAAGTGTAGTACATAAATCCAATATCCAAATTACAATGCACGTACTGTAAATATTAAAGTTGCTAAAGTGGAAAACTGTTTAACTATCTAAGTTTATTAAAGTTACGTTCTAAGCTTCTAAACAAAGTTATCTAACAGAGAACTAAGTTTTGCATTGAAAGTTTCAAATATTGAAAAGACATCCTCCCCCTTACAATGATACTATGGTGAGTGAAAGATAAAGATTAATGAAGACCTTGTATTTTGTCAAATAGGTGCATACTTATTTTTTACCCTCTTCTGAGTGCTGTAAATAACATTAGCTAATCCAAGGTTAGGCTGGGAGGATACTGGCTCTCACTTCAGAGCTCCCACTTCCCGTTGCCTGAAGGTTAATTCTCACTTTAGTTTCCAACCAGCAGGACTGAATTGGGGATTTTAGTATGTCACTCTAAAATCTCTAATTCTATGCCCAATAAAGTATATTTCTTTCTATATTTGCATTCAACCCCCATGAATTTCACCATACATAGAGTTTGAATGTGATCTTCACTCTATACGTAGTCATTCTGGATTGTATATTTTACAACAAGTTTTAACAATTCAATTGTTAGATCAAAAATTAAATGAAACATGATGTGTAAAATCATCATAAAATTTTAGCATTAATTTGACACATCCAATCTAAATCATCAATTCACCATATCTCATTACAAGGATAAAGAAAAAGAAATCTACTCAGAATTCATGAGGAAGATATGACAAAACATGGATTTTATATATAAAAGCAACGTAATACAAACAATAAGATGTAAATACATCTTATCTAAATTTTTTCCCCAAGCAAATCCCTTAAAGCTCCTTTGAATTCTCTTCTCTCTTTATAAGAACAAAAAATTCCCTCTTTAGATAAGTAAGGAAGAAGAAATCTCTCACTCTCCTTCTCCTCCTACACTCCTTAGAGAGGAATCCTTCACAAGACTCTCACAACACTCTCCAAACAATACAAAACACTCTCCACAAGACTCACACCACAGAACTAGGGTGCCAAAAACACTTTAAATTCTTTTAGAGCAAATTTATTAAGAGATTCATTAAGCAACCCTCCAAAATCCATCTAAATACAATGAGTTTGGGCTCAAATCGACAACGGGCACCGTCGGCATTGGGTAGGCCACCGTCCATGCTATATCGCTTCAAAGTTCTGAACTCTCTGAAATTTCGCGTCGTCGGCGCTGGATAGGGTGTCATCGATGCTAGTAGGCAGATTTTTCTAACTTACTTCTTTTAGCTCCAATTTCGTTCCTTTTAGCTTTCTTTTGCTCCAAATTCCTTAAATCATCATTCCTACAACAAAACATGAAAAATGCATTACTTTAAAGTGCAATATCACAAAAAAATGAGTAAAAATACATATGAAAAAATGAAATTATTTTTGATGTGTCAAAAATAAAAAAATTTTAGGTTAAAGTGAAGCTTGTACCAAGAGAAGATGAAATCTATGATTTTTAGCCCTGAAATCTTGTCTATCGCGCTCAATGTGAAGCCCTAGGCTAATGTTTAGAGGTAGGAGACGACCCAAGCAATAAAAAATGGAGTTTTACTATAAAATTTTGTTGATTTTAGGTAATCTGGAATTTTTGGTAATTTAGCGCATCATTCGCCAAATCTAGCGCATAATGCGCCAACTCTCTGTAAACCAGCACATCATACGTCAATCTGACACATCTTACGCCAACCCCCTAATTTTTCTAAATTTAATTTTTCTGTGAAAACTTACTTTGTATCGCTTTAATTCTACCTCTAATTAACTCAATTGAACACTCATAAGCATAATTAAACATTACTCTAACATCCATTTTTCACAAACAATACAAAACTCACTTTGAAACATAAAATCCTCGCTAGTACAAACTAACATTTGTCAAGCCAACAAACATTTATTATAGTGTTTAAAGCAAACTAAAACATCCTAAAACTGAAATCTAAACACTAAAATTCCAAATACAAACATTGATAAGTTCAACAATTAAATTAAATACAATCCAACAGAACAAACAACAAAAATAAGCAGTACTAAAAAAATGTTCCACACATACATTAAGTTCAAACAACTTCTTCACTCCGGTCTTCCTGGATATCTCCCATAGATTGGTAGTGGACATACAAGTTATAAAAGGGTCGATAAGGAAGCTCATCAGTCGAATCCTCCCTAATCCAAGCATGTTTCTTAAACTTACATACCAAACCATCTTCAATACGACTAATATGCTCAAAATGTTCTTTAAGTCTCCAATCTAAGTGATCAAACATTTCAGAATTATTCCTAATTACGTGCATAAGATTCTCCACCTATTTTCTATCTTTTTCATCCTTTTCAAAAGTGCATTAAAACTGAAGTAAGGCTGAATAGGTGATGAATTATGGGATTCCTGATCCATCAGTACATTCATATCATTTTCATCTTCTATTTCAAAATAGTTGCAATAGACTTCTGGATCTACCAGCTTCCAAGGAAGAAATCCTTTTTCTTAACTCTCATATGGTACTTACGATTGACATCAAAGTAAGAAAATTTTGGATGGATGTCCAACCCAGTTGCAGATCTATTAACAATCAAACCCAAAACTGATTTCACAACAATGGCTCCAATATCAATAGGTTTCCCGATTTGAATACAATAATTTAAAATAGCACTCTCCTTAGTCGCCTTATTGATTTTCATAGTAGGCAGTAATTTATATGCAATAAACAAGTTACATGCCTTAGAAGTAGGATTTCACAACAATGATGAAAAACTTACACTTCCATCATCTCGAGCCTCCCAATTCACATCTTCATTTGTAAGATACCGATAAAATCCATTCATATTATCTCTCGCACGGGTAAAATTTACGTAATGACATATAAAAACATTTTCAATTATAAATATCTAGTTTATTCTTGAAGGAATGAATTGCACAAACCTGCTTCGCACATATATAATTCCTTGGTTGATTCCATGAAGATTTGCATAAAACTATTTCACCACAGAAACGACTATGATGGCAGTAGTGTAACAAAGCACTTCCCAACATCTCTGCGTAATAATCTCTTTAACTCAAGTATTTGGTATATTGAATCCTCGATTAACAAACCTCCATTCTTTTATTAGCCTCTTCTTCACTAGAACATGATCATGAACTTCTGCGCATCGAAACTGATGAACTTTCTCCAGTTGAAATCCCAAATATAGCAGAATTTTGAAAGTGGGATGCCATTAGAATTGAAATCAGGTGACTCGTCACTCATTTTCCCCTCTAAAAGACTTTGGAATCTATTTTTGGGAGTTATAAACAGAAGAACCCTACAAAAACCATCAAAAATTGCCTTTTGAAATGTTTCAAGTCATTTTTGTCGCCACGTTGCATCATGCGCCAGTTCCAAAAATTTGCATTTTCCCTTAGGATAAAGTATTTTCAATTCTTCCATAAACTTAGGTAAATAAGGATCTTTTTCTTAAGTACATGGACTCTATGTAAACACAAATATACTTGTACGTAAAATATTACGAATAAAAACCCAAAAAACAAAATAAACAACGATAAGTATGGGTTGCCTCTCACAAAGCGTTTGGTTTAATGCCGTCAGCCCAACATTCCCAATCTTTATGTTAAGTGACCCAACATTACAGTCTCTTTAATAACTGGTTTTTGACAATCAAAGTATGGTTTCAATCTATTCCCATTTACTTTAAACATCCTTCTAGTCTTTGGATCTTCAATATTAATGGCTCCATAAGGATATACTTTTACAACTTTGAATGGTCCTTTCCACCTAGACTTCAGTTTTCAAAAAACTAATTTCAATCTTGTATTGTATAATAAAACTTATTGTCCAAGTATAAATTCCTTTTTTATTATCTTTCAATCATGTCATTCTTTTATCCTTTCCTTATAAATCCTAGCATTATCATAAAATTCATTTCTAATTTCTTCATGCTCTTCCAATTGAAATAATATTTTCTCACCAGCATTTTTTAAATTGAAATTGAATTTCTTTATAGCCCAATAAAGTTTATGTTCCAATTCTACTATCAAGTGACAAATCTTTCCAAAAATTAATCTATAAGGGGACATACCTACAAGTGTCTTGTAAGCAGTCCTCTATGCCTATAATGTCGTATGTAATTTAAGAGATCAATCCATTTTACTAGAATTTAAACTTTTTTCCAAAATTCACTTAATTTCATTATTAGATATTTCAGCTAAATCACTTATCTGAGATGATAAGCAGTTGCAACTTTATGCATTATAATATATTTTTCTACCAATCTTGTAATTATTGCATTTCTAAAATGAGATCCTCCATCGGTAATGATTACTCTAAGCATTCCATATATTGTAAATATTTTTTTAATTAAAACTTTTGAAACACTGAGAGCATCACATCGATGTAAAACAATTGCTTCAATCCATTTCAAAACATAATCCACTATAATTAATATATTGTCGGTGCTATTTTGTGTTGGAGGAGTTGCCCGTAAGAAGCTGTCGGTCGCCAGAATTAAAATCCCATCGCCCGCTTCAGAAGGACATTTTAATTTACATATATATACATATATATATATATATATATATATATATT
>JXCR01147047.1:14544-72521 GCA_002079205.1 Phalaenopsis hybrid cultivar | reverse complement strand
GTATACTCAGTATCATCCCGATCCATCTGCTGATCAAGGCGATGAAGATATAGCTTGGGATTTTGATATTTAGATGTAATTGATGTACTTATGTTTGTACTTTTATTTTTGTAATCTGTTGTTAATAGAAATGGATGTTTGTGTATTTGGACTTTCATTTTTTCATTGTACTTGGATGATTTTTAATTTTTGTTATAAAATTAGTGTTATAGTGAAATGTGCATGTGTAGTTTAATAGATGTTGAGTAGTATTGTGAATTGTAATGTAATGTGATTTTTATTGCACATTTTAGTTTTAATTGTTTAGTGTTGTGGTTGTGTAGGAAATGTTGAGCTTGTTTAATGTTTCAATTTTATAATTATTTCAAAATTTCATTACCCAAAAATTCCTCTAATGATTTATATGTATAGAAAGCTCCTAATATTACTAACCAAGTGAAGTAGAAATACTGAGAAGGCCTGCAAAAATTTCAGAATAATGAAAATGCCTATAATACTGAGGTATGATTTATATTTATAGTTTTTCTTTCCACCGGTATTATTTCATATTTAAAAATTTAAGTTTGGGGGAGGGAAAAAAAGATTAACTGTTAGATATCCTCTATTTCAATATTTTCAAAAATTATTTATATGATTTCATGTAGTGAATTTAATTGAGGTAATTATATTTTTGTAACTATTTAAATATTATGGTAGATTTAAAGAAATATTTTTATAATTAAAATTAATTTTATAACTTAAGATATTTTAGTATAAGAGAATAATATTATAGTTAACTATTTAAAGTAAAGAAAACTATATCTTGAAGTATTAAGGCGCCCTCGACCTCATTGACGATGAGTTTTTCCTAAGGCTACAGGACAAAATTCTCCAGAAGTCCGCCGACGGCGCCCTCGAGGTCATCGATGGCGAGCTCGACGGTTATGCCTTCTCAAGCTTTGGATAAGGCCAAACTTTTAAGAAATGCTTAGGTAACTCTTGGGAAAGCTCATCCACAATTTTAAAAGAAGATTTTGGCTAAAAATTGAAGAGATTCTAGAGGTCCTGGATGTTAGAAAGGTTCCAATAGTATATTGGCCAAAAATAGAAGAGTGCTAGAGGCCTTGGAGGTTACCATTAGTGTATAGAATTTCCAGTAGAGTGTAACATTGTGAGGAATTCTTTGAGAGATTGTAAGAGTGGAGGGAAAGTGAGAGATTTCTTCCTCCTTTCCGAGGGAAAGAATATAGGGAGTAAAGGAAGTGCTAGGAGAGTTCCTAGAGATTAGAAAAATTCCAATATTAGTGAGGAATTTTCGAGAGATTGTAAGAGTGGAGGGAAAGTGAGAGATTTCTTCCTCCTTGCTACTTCAAAAAGGAATTGCTTCGAGAGATTGTAAGAGTGGAGGGAAAGTGAGAGATTTCTTCCTCCTTGCCGCTTTGAAGAAGAATTTTCGAGAGATTGTAAGAGTGGAGGGAAAGTGAGAGATTTCTTCCTCCTTGCTACTTCAAAGAGAAATAGGAGGTGCTAGAGAGAGTTCATAGAGGTTAGAAAGGTTCCAATATTGTGAGGAACTCTTTAAAATTGTAAGAGTGGAGGGAAAGTGAGAGATTTCTTCCTCCTTGCTACTTCAAATTTTCGAGAGATTGTAAGAGTGGAGGGAAAGTGAGAGATTTCTTCCTCCTTGCTACTTCAAAAAGGAATTGCTTCGAGAGATTGTAAGAGTGGAGGGAAAGTGAGAGATTTCTTCCTCCTTGCCGCTTTGAAGAAGAATTTTCGAGAGATTGTAAGAGTGGAGGGAAAGTGAGAGATTTCTTCCTCCTTGCTACTTCAAAGAGAAATAGGAGGTGCTAGAGAGAGTTCATAGAGGTTAGAAAGGTTCCAATATTGTGAGGAACTCTTTAAAATTGTAAGAGTGGAGGGAAAGTGAGAGATTTCTTCCTCCTTGCTACTTCAAGAATTTTCGAGAGATTGTAAGAGTGGAGGGAAAGTGAGAGATTTCTTCCTCCTTGCTACTTCAAAAAGGAATTGCTTCGAGAGATTGTAAGAGTGGAGGGAAAGTGAGAGATTTCTTCCTCCTTGCTACTTCGAAGAANTTTGAACTAATTCACTTTATCCATTCACTATAATTTCTTGACAAGGAGAAGAATGCTTTCTTATATATTGAACATCACATTTAAACCTTCATTAGAATCATTAGTTATTTAAGAGTTACTAAAATTACATATTTATTTCATTTATCTATTAGTGATTGTGATTAAAGTATTTCTTTTCTAAAATCTTAGTTCATAGTTCTAAATCCCTCCCTGCTCGATATCTAGGACTCCATTAGAGCCCTATATTACTTGAGCGATATGTATACTTGCGTTGACAATATCTAGGACTCTCCATTAGAGCCCTATATTACTTGAGCGATACGTATACTTGCATTGATAAGTGTGACTTTATTGCTTTTCTAAAATCTTAGTTCGTAGTTCTAAAGTTACTCCCTATGGGATCGATATCTAGGACTCTATTGAAGCCCCTATATTACTTGAGCGATATGTATACTTGCGTTGATAAGTGTGACTTTACAAATATTGAAACTTATATTACTTGAGCGATACGTATACTTGCGTTGATAAGTGTAACTTTACAATTATTGAATATTTTATACATCCATCTTTATCGAATCCATTACTTGAGCGATACATATACTTGCGTTGATAAGTGTGACTTTACAATTATTGAATATTTAATCTACTTGAGCGATACGTATACTTGCGTTGATAAGTGTGACTTTACAATTATTGAATATTTATTTCGTCCATATTTATCTTATATTTTGAGCGATACATATACTTGCGTTGATAAGTGTGACTTTACAATTATTGAATATTTTATACATGCGATACGTATACTTGCATTGATAAGTGTGACTTTACAATTATTGAATATTTATTACGTCCAACTTTTGAGCATATATAAAGTCGCCGGACAGTGCGCGAACTAAAATAACCTTCACCAACTCGTTGTAAGGGAGTGGTGGAAGATCGTTGAAGCAGAGTTGTATGGTCTCCTCTTTGTAATTCTTCTGAATCTTCATCTTTGTTTGTGATAACTTCACAATAGAACATAGTCCTCTTTAGTAGCGCGTAGTAGGCAGCATCTTCGTGGATACCAACTTCAGGCACTGAAAATGGTTGTAGGTCTCCTTTGATGCAATTTTCTTGACCGTCTTTGCAGTATTTGATGCATTGGTGTAGAGATGATGGAACCATATTGTTTTCATGAATCCATGGTCGACCCAACAGAGCGTTAAAAGAGGACTTGACGTCGATGATATGAAATTTAGCGGTTGTCACGAGTTCTCCAACCTTCATTATGAATGTAATTGATCCAAGGGCCCTTTCTTCCTTTTGATTGAATCCTCTTAACATCATTTTATCAGTCGTAAGCTATTGATCTTCAATATTTAAATAGGCCAATGTTTGTAGGCTCATCAAGTTAAGAGATGCTCCAGGATCTACTAAAATTCTGGACAGCACAAATCTACCGATGTTGATGGAGATGTAAAGTCGACGGTTGTGGTCGGCAGTACCGAGCATTAAGTCTTCATCTCTGAAGGTTACCCCAAGATGTTCTTTCAACGAACAAACTTCATCTGAGGGTGGGATGGCCAATTGAGCTAAGCAAATTTCTGGGTCAAGAAAAGCTCTAACCAGAGACTCTCTTATCTCCTTTGACAGCGTTAGAGCGTCATAGATGCTTAATCGGGCCGGTAACTTCCTAAGATGAGTTAGCACGTTCTAGTCTACATTGTATGATCTTTTGATTTTGTCTTGATCATGTAGTTCTTCCACTGGTGGGGGTGGAGTTATCTCCTCTCGAGTCATTATCTGGTTTCCTTTGTCTGTCGGAGCTATTCTTGGTGGTAACACTTTTCCGCTCCTTAAATTAATTTATGTGGTTTCTTCTTCTTGAGATATCATTGTTTAATCTTCTGGTGTCTCCTCCTCTTCATCGTAAAAATTTAAGTTGATGGAAAGCGGTGTACCATGGTGCTCAAGAATTGGCTTCTCGCTCCCAGTGCTGTCGTAAGTGGTATCATTGATGTCTTCTTTGGACTTGACAACGAGTTCATCAGACTCAAGTACGATTTGAGGATCATTTTGAGGATCAAGATCAAAGCTAGATTGATCATAATCAGTTACGTATCACCATAAACAGTTAAAATGTAACCAAAATCACAATCATTATATTCATAACCTCAGAGGGACAAAAAGATAATCAAACAAAGTCAGGGGTTCGAGGATTTTCTTCCCAAATCTGAGACAACTAATCTAGTAAAGGCGGCCCCTATCCTACCCCCTGTCCTATCAATCTTTGTAGTGACACTTCTCTTCTTCTTATTTGACGATAACAGATTTTCTGACTAAACCTTCATCTCAGGCATGAAAGCTACTGGCTCATGAATGCTCTTGAGTAGAATTTCAGTTGCATTATGTTTATGTAGCAAAGGTTCACATTTCATGCAAAGGTTTCTCCACCTCAAAATATAGTCCACCAAAGTTTTGCCAGGCTTTTGTTTTTTCATCATGAGCTCTCCATAGACACATGATGTTGCGCTCCCACAAATATTTTCAAAAATAACTGTTCCAACTCGGAAAATGTTTTAACTGTGAGCGTACCAGTTGACAGCAATTCCTGACAAGCTGCTGACGAACTGCTGGAAGAGTAGAGCTTCACTATTTCTTGTGTTGCCACAGTTGGCTAGGAAATGTGTTATATGCTGTCTCGGATTTCTAGTCCCATCAAATATCTTGAAGTTTGGGGCCACAAAACCCTTGGGGAAAGGCACGACATTGAATTCCTCCGGGTAAGGTCTACCCTGTAGAACCAATGCACCACCCTTAGATTGGGTTAAGGCGTCCTGCACTTGTTCAACCATTTTCTTGAATTCATTTTCTGGTATAGCACCTGATGGAGAATCCTTTCCATGTTGCTCGTCTCTGTTTGCTGAAGCAACCTCTCTTCTATCATCTGTGATGTGTATAATTCCTGGCTAATTGAATTCTGGAGAAGCCAATTACGGTGCTTGTGATTGCCCCTGAATAGTGGCCATAATAGTCATGGTTGCGGTCATCTCTTCTATTCTTTTCTCCGATAGACTAACTTGCTCATCTCTTAGGAGGACAACCCTACGCATCTCATCTACGGTGTTCTCTTCGGTGTGAGGTTGAGCCTCGTGCGTAGATATGGAGGCTCTGATTTCATTTACATGGACATCCATGAAATCTTCTTCCAAGTAATCATTGTAATCAAAATTTTCATTGTAGCTATCGACGGAAACTCTGTGTTCTCGAGCTAACTTGGAAATCTCGATTCTGAGTTTCTCAACTTTCTCTTCAATTATTGATTCCTTGATCACTTTAAGATCTGAAGGACCCTAATGGACATCCTCTACTTGTTCCTTCATCTTGCTGGCTATTTTTGCGACGATATTAGATATTTCAGACCCTGGTTTCATTTCCTGTTCTTGTCCCGCGGGCTCACCGGACTGTATTGGTGTAGCGACCTTGGGTACCCATACCTTTTTCTTTTTCAACGATGATGTCTCAGGATGAAGTGTCTTAGTAGAAACATCAGTATGTCGAGGGAAAGTATGCTCCCTGTGTTGTAGACCGGCTACAGTGCTAGGTAATCGTTATGTCTTTGCCTTTGGGATTGTAAGAATATCTCCATAATGGGTGACGGGTAAGATTTTTGGACCCGGTCTTAACTTAACTGGTCGACGGCCTGCGGTCCTGGTGGCGGTATAATCAGTAGTAATCACTGTGGTATCAACTCTCTTCCCTAAACGGAACCAAATGTGGATGCGAGTAGATGGCACTCTAGTTGTATTGTGGGATTGTTTGGTGGATTTGATGCCCTTCAAGATTGCAGGCTTCATGACTAGTTGGCAAGTTGTNCGAGCAAAAGGAAAATAGAATATGACGAACAAAAATTTGTTAGTTTCAAAGCGAGTGCTCGATTTCATAGTTCTCAAAAAAATAAGAAAGTAATTCTGGACCAAGGTTTTAAAAATCCAGGAGGAGAAGTTGAACGTTTGATTGTTGCTCGGCAATGGGAAAACTTTTGCTATTTTATTGCCGATGCGATAGCTGGGATTATAATGGAATTTTTTGCCTACCTTCCTAAAGCTTATGATGATTATGTATTTTTTCGTGGAAAAAGGGTAGAATTTACTCCAAGAAAATAAATGAGTTTTATTCTGTAGAAGATGTGTATAGATGTCAGTATCATTCTTTTTCTGTTATAGATCAGGCTTTAGATGAAGTTATTTCTTTTCTAAATAGTGAGAAAGGGGCTTGGAAAATAAAAAATGGTGTTAAAGTTAACTTTGCCCGTACTAGTTTAAATGTAGTATCTAAGGCCAGACAATATTTTATTTCTAGAAGAATGATTCCTACTAACCATAATAGTAAGGTGAACAAAGATAGAGTCATCCTGAACTACTGTATTCAGCAAGTTATGGAAATAAATGTGGGTTATATTATTTATATGAACAGTGGATCTACTGCTCTAGGAGAGACTTCTGGTGGATTGGCACACCCTGCTCTTATTTACACACTTTGTGAGAAGGCAGGAGTTGATTTTAGACCTGATGAGGAGAGGATTGAGCCTCAAAGACCTATTGGGCTTGCAAACATCAAGACATATGAATCTCATGTTGACTGGAGATCTGGCAGTAAGGTTAGAGATATTCATTCTACTTCTAGGGATATTCCTTCTACCTCTCATGGACCTAATTCTAGTGACCCCAACAACAGAGAAATTTTGGATTAGATGATAATACAACAAGGAGATATTTTGAGGATGGATTATAGGATGCATAATATGGAAGCCAGAAATGCTCACACTGATGATTTGATTCGACAAAAAATTGAGTATGATGCTGCTTATGATGATGCTTTAGTTAGATACCTGAGAGGAGAACATTCAGTTCAGTTCCCTGTTCACCCTGTGTTTACTCTATATCAGCAACAGAAGTTGGATGTAGATGAAGATGATATTGACTAGTGATATTTTTGTTTGTTTGTTTGTGTTTGTACTGAGTGATTGTATTATTTGTGTTGTGATGTTTTTTAGACTTTATTTGTTATGTTATGTGAAACTGTAATGTGGATGACTGTTTTAATTTTTAGAATTTAGTTTAGTTCTATTGTTATTTTAAGCACTTCGTTCTGTTTTGTGATTAGCTCTTTCTCGGCTAATTTTATATGTATTATGTGCAATTTAATGTTTTTAGTATTGTAGTTTTTATTTTAGCACCTGCAATATTTTCAAAATTTATGTTCAAAACTCAAAATCTTCAATAGGTATAAATTTTTTTATGTATTTAATGCTTTCTTTGACCCTTCATTTTTAAAGCTGTTCATGTCAAAATCTTGTAAAATTTTAAGTTTGGGGGGGGGAGTATAAGAAAAATCATTTTTTAGAAAGAGAGAAAGAACTTAATTTTATTTGTCCTCACTTAATTATATTTTCAAAATTTTAAATTTAACATGACCTCTGATATTAAAGGTTAACTTTGCTAACTATATTTATTTTTCTAAATATATAGTAAATTCAAGTAAAAATTTTCAATAATAAAGGTTAATTCTAGGGGCTAAGATATTTCGTAAAAGAGAATAAGACTATTTTTTCTATTTTTGGTAAAAGAAATTTGTATTTTTGAAGTATTACNGGAAATTTGTATTTTTGAAGTATTAAAAATCTTAAAAGATTCATGTAAAAAGAAAAGAACAAAACTTTATGAAATCTTTAAGTTTATATAAATTTGTTAAGTGAAGTAATGTAAAAAGTTTTTAACTTTAAGAAGAGGATAGTGAAGTTCAAAATCATTAAAGGCTATCCAGATATAGTAATCCTGACATATAAAAAAAAGAAGAAAAGAAAGAAGGAAAAGAAAAGGGGGATTAAAAATGATCCTGAAAAGAAAAGAAAAAGACAAAAACATTATATGAGGAGAAGCTTGAGGAAATGCCTAATTAAAAATTGGCTTCACTTGAATCAATTTAAGGAAAAAGACTTGAACACATTTTCTAAACTTTTTATTTGAATGTTAACTTACTTATTAATAAAGTTTTATGAAGTTCTTTCTCATATAAATTTGGTAAGTGAATTTAATATAACAAATTGTAATTCTTCTTGAAAGAAATAGATCATCAGAAACCTTAAACTTAATTATTGAATATCTTTACACCATTAGTATTAACTGGAGTTGTTTTGAATTTTTCTTAAGTTATACTATTATATTTGGAAAACTAAAATATGAAAGTATAAAATTTAAGGTCGTTATCATAAGTCATATTTTTTATGTAGTAAAGGAGTTACTTGAGGACAAGTAACATGTAAGTTTGGAAGATTTTGATACACCAAAAATATATACATTTTTTGACCCATATTTTTTACTTATTTTTGATGATATTGCACTTTAAAGGAAGGTATTTTGATGTCTCTTGCAGGTTGTTGATTTTTAGGGCTTAAAGCAAAAAGAAAGCAAAAAGGATGAACTTTGGAGTCAAAATGAAGTTTTTAAAGAAATGCTTCGCGCCGGCAGCGCCAAGGGCAGCGTTGGCAGTGCAGAAAAAATTTACACGGAGATTTTTTACTCAGCGCCGACGATGCCAGACCAACGTCGACGGCGCCAAAGGCGGTGCAGACCTTGTTTCTAGAAGGTTCAATGTATTTGGATGATTTTTTGAAGAGTTTTTGGAGGCACCTCTTGAAGAACCGACCTTGGGCTCTATTTGGGACTGAATTTCATTAGAAAAAACACTCCTCTATGTTTTTCTCTCCTCTACTTTCATTTTTCGCACCACATTATTCTATTCCACTTGCATATCGGAGTCCAAGTGATTTGTTTAAGTTTAGAATTTTTGTGGTGAGATTTAGTGTGAAACTTTCTGTAAGAGTGTTGGAGAAGGAGAAAAGTGAGAGCTATCTTCTTCCTGAATTTCTAAGGAAAGGCTACAAAGGATTTGCTTTGAGAAAGAATTTTCAGATATTTATTATTTATTTATCAGTGTTGTATGAACTTTCTTTTAAATATGAAATTTGTGTTTTGTTATCTCTTTCTCGTGAAGTCTGAGTAGTTCCCTCTATCTTTCTTCATACTTTGAGATATGGTGAAATGAAGAGATAATATGAATATGTTAGTTCCCTCTATCTTTCTCCCTACTTTGAGATAAGGTGAAAAGAAGAGATAATATGAATGTGCTAATATTAAATTGTAAAATAAATTATGATGATTTTTCAACTCTCTCTGAGATATGGTGAAATGAAGAGATAATATGGATGTGCCAATATTAAAATATAAAAAAAATTGTGATGATTTTTCAACTCCAGAAATGAAGAGATAATATGGATGTGCCAATATTAAAATATAAAATAAATTGTGATTATTTTTCAACTCCAAACTTTAATTTACTTTTTGATCTAGCCAATTGAATTGTTAAAATGTGTTGTGAAACATATGATCCGAAAAATGTATTATGATTTCTACAACAGAAAAAGGATCACATTTGACTCGATGAAGGAGAACATCTTTTATGGAATTAAGTGTAAATAAATAGGGAAATATTATTTATTGGGTGTAGAATTGGAGAACCTTTAGGGTGATAGACTAAAATCTTCAATTCAGTCTTACTGTTTAAAAACTGAAGTGAGAGCTAGCCTTCAGGAGAAGGAAAGTGGGAGCTCTAGAGTGAGAGCTGGTATCCTCCTAGGCTAGCCATGGATTTAGGGAATAAACTCTGAGATTAGCTAATGATTTTCAATATACTATATCAGGGTAGAGAAATAAAATTGCTCCTAATTCGCACAATACATATTATAAACATTTATCTCATCTCATTTTACCATAGCCTCATTGTAGTGGGACGGAACAATACATATTATGAACATTTATCTCATCTCATTTTACCATAGCCTCATTGTAGTGAGAAGGATGCTTTTTCACATAAGAATCTCTTATGAACTTTTATCTCATCTCATTTTACCATAGCCTCATTGTAGTGGGAAGGATGCTTTTTCACATAAGAATCTCTGTTACATAAACATAGTTAATATATTAGTATTTCATGTTTTAAATTTTGCATATTTGATCTGATAATAGTTTAGAAATTTAATTTTAATTACATCTCAATAATTGAAATTAGTGACAGTGATTTCAATTGACTTTCTGAGAATTTCCTAGAAAATTTGTCATTTCTAATTTAAACCTTCCCCGTAGGATCGATATTTGGGATTTAAGTTGAAAGTCCATTATTACTTGATAATGATACGTATACTTGCATAGAATCCGAATATTAATTGATTATATTTAATTAAATTTTACACGATCTATCACAACAAAAAAATCAGATCACCAATCAACTGAACCAAATTGGGGGTTTTAATCTTTCACCTTAAAATCTCCAATTCTTCATCTAACAAAAGTAAATTTCTTTATTTATTTGCACCCAATCTCGTGGATGACATACTCTCCCACGAAGTCAAATGTGATTCCCCCATGTTGTGGAAATCGTATCTCATTTAAGAACATATGTCTCTCAATAAGTTTTAACATTTCAATTGGTCAGATCGAAAAGTAAATGAAGATCAGAGTTCAAATCATCAGAAATTATTATCATTTAAAATCGTAGAAAACAAAATATATTCTTAATAAAACCATATCTTCAAAGTAGGGAGAAGAACAAAGAAGACTAGTCAAAATTCATGAGAAGGATAAGATAAAACATGAATTTAATATATAAAAACAAGTTTCCAAACAAAAGAAATAAAAATATAACTTATCTTACAATCCTTTCGAAGAAAATCACTAGAACTTCTCTCCAAGCCTTTCTCCCTGTACAATCACGTCCAATTCTCTCTTAAAAATGTAATGAAGAAGAAATATCTCACCTTCCCCCTCCTCTTACAAACCTAGAAGAAAATATCCTCTTCTCTCTCTTTGTAACTTGCTTGCCACACCCCAAAAGCCTCTTCTCATCGTCCCACCTTTTTTGGCTCTTCAAGTGTTCTTTTATTTTGGGCTACCTCATTTGAAAAAGAATCCAAAATTTCCTCTAAAAATTCCACCAAAAGTCAACTCATTTGAAATCAAAAGATGTGTCATTTGATCAAAGAGACATATCCCTTCATTAAAGAACCTTCCAAAGTGTTTATATGCATTGAATTACTCCAAGAGGTGTGTAGAACAAGTGTCCCTTTAAAAATTTGTGCAAAAGCTATCTCAAACCACCTTAATTTTAAAAAATCATCCTTTGCGCATCATGCGCCTATCTAGCGCATCATGTGCTAGCTCTCTGGATTTTGGCGCATCATGCGCTAATCTGGCGCATGTTGTGCCTGAATCCAAAATTGGCTCTTTTTGCTCCAAATTTCCTCCTTTTTATCTTTTTTTCTCCAAATGCCTAAAATTGATATACTTGCAATAAAAACATAAAAATACCCTTCTTTAAAGTGAAATATCACAAAAAATAAGCATAAAATAGGTACTTAAAATAGTATTTTATTTTGGGGTATCAATGTTACTTGGTGAGGAATCTTTCTTTTGCTGATTCTATCCATTGGCAGAGGCAACTTCTCTCCATTCATCAATAATGTCAATTATTTCTTGATAGTTGACTCCTAGAGAAGCTACCTGTTGTGACTAGGACTGTCCATGAACTGTAGCCATGGCGGCCATCTCCTCCATTTTATTTTCCATCCGACTAATTTACTCATCTCTTAAGAAGATAGCCCTACGCAAATCATCTACGGCGTTCCCTTCAATGATAGGTTGGACATTACGCGTAGATGTGGTAGAATTGGTCTCAATGACATGAATATCCATGCAATCTTCATCGAGATAATTGTTAAAGTCAAACTCTTCGTCATCATCAATGGATATTCCTTATTTTTTGGCTAGCTAAGAAATTTCATCCTTGAGCTTTTCAACTTTCTCTTCAATTATTGCTTCTTGGATCATTTTGAGATCCAGAGGATTTTCCTGAACATCCTCCCTTTGCTCATCAAACTTCGTAACAATAGCTACAACTATATCTGATACTTTGAGACCTTTGCTCAATTACATAACTTTGCCCCGCAGGCTCATTAAACTGTATCAGTACGACAACCTTGGGTATCCGTACCTTCTTCTTTGGTGGTGATGACTTGAGACGGGGTGTCTCAACTGAGGCATCAGTATGCCGAAGAGAGGCATGCTCCCCGCGATGCGTATCAAATACAATATCAGGTGATTTCTTTATCTTCTCCTTCATTGGGTCGTCTTACGAGCAACAACTGACAGTACTCTCGGACACAGATGTAACTTGACCAGTCAACGTCCTGCAGGCCTTGGGACAGTAGTAGTAACAACATCATTGATAGTAATTGTAGTATCAACTCGAATCCCCAAATGGAACATGACTAGAATACGGGCTGGCAAAACTTCAGTTGACTTCTAAAATTATCGAGCAGATCTGACATCCTGTGGGTGCTATTTTTGGTTGGAGGGAGTTGCTCGTAAGAAACTGTTGGTCACCGGAATCGAAATCCCGTCGCCCACTTTGGAAGGACATTTTAAGTTACATATATATATAGTTTTAGAAAAATATGAAATCAAACTGACTCCATATTTTTTATAGTTTAAATGGAAGAGCGTTGCACCTCAAATCCTATATCTATCCCGAAGGATAAACACAAAACTTGAGGATGAGGTNTAAGTTACATATATATATAGTTTTAGAAAAATATGAAATCAAACTGACTCCATATTTTTTATAGTTTAAATGAAAGAGTGTTGTACCTCAAATCCTGTATCTATCCTGAAGGATAAACACAAGACTTGAGGATGAGGCTCGCTCAAATAAAATAAAGAATATATGACATCCATTTGGTCTGCGAAATCGTTTNACATCCGTTTGGTCTGCGAAACCGTTTTATTTGCCGACAATTTCCCCTATTTAATATAAGGAATTAAATAGGATTTATATTAAGCTGGTTTCGGACATGCTTCCAATCAATTCAAACACCCTATGGAGTGATTTAATGCATCTATACACTTTAGAAAGGCTCTTTATTGAAGGGACTTGTTTATTTGTGTGAATAGGTGTGACTTTTGGGGAAAAAAAGGAAATTTTGAATTCCCTTGAAATGAAGGCTGACCCTAATTAGAAAAGATAAGGATTCTAGAGAAGAGAGGGGGGGCGAGAGGTTTGAAGAGAAGAGGTTGGGGCAAGAGTTTTGAAGAGAAGAGTTGGCTTAAGAGAGAAGTCTTGGGAGAAGAGAGGATTTTCTTCATTAAGTTGTAAGTGGAGAGGGAAGGTGAGAGATTTCTTCTTCATTGTATTTCTAAGAGAGAAACTAGTGTGATTGTAAAGAGAGAAAGTTCTTAAAAGGAACATCAAAGGATGTTCTTGATAAGAAGTGCTAAATAAGTTGTGTTCTTTCCTTTCAATATTTTGTAAACTTATTTTTTTATATAAAATCTATGTTTTGTCATATTCTTCTCATGAATTCCATGTAGTCTTATTTATCTTTCTCCATACAATGAGATATGATTTTGTGAAGAATTAATTTTATTATACAAGTTTTTAAATATCAATAAATTGTGATGATTCAAACTTGGATCTTCATTTACTTTTGGTCTGACTAATTGGAATGTTAAAATTTATTGAGAAACATAAGATTCGAAAGGGTTATGCTTTCTACAGTAAGATAAGAGTCAAATTCAATTTCATGGGTGAGAATATAGTCCATGGGGTTACATGCAAACAAATAAAGAAATATACTTTGATGGGCGCAGAATAGGAGATTTTAAGGTGACAGATTAAAATCTCTAATTTGGTCCAGATGCTTGGAAACTAAAGCGAGATTTTTAGTCCTCAAAAGAGGGTGAAGTGAGAGCTCTGGAATGGCATCCAATATCCTCTCAACCTAACCACGGATTTAGGGACCAAACTCTGGATTAGTCAATGCTCTTTATGCACTCTTAGAGGGTAAATAATATGATTACTCCTATTTGGCACAATATAATTTTATATGTATTTTAAATAATTTTAGTTACTTCACAATCCATAAATTTATTGTAAAGGGTGAGGATGCTTTCTTAAATTTGATTTGTTTCGTCTTTATACATTTACTTCTGAAGTTTAGCAATTAGTAGTTAAATTAGTCCTTTTAACTGCATTTTATTTAACGCACATTAACTTTACTTTAGATTTANGATTCATTGCTTAATTTCTCTCCCGAAATAGCACCTCCTCTTTTCTTCTCCTCGACACTTCAAAAACAGNTGAAAGGGGATTGGTTCAAATTTGGAACATTTTTTTGTAGAGTCCAAAGGAGGAAGAACTAGAGGATGTCATGGATCCAGAGGGGAACGTCAGTGACTTCCCAAGCTATCCTAATGTTTGGTTTCAATTTTGAGGAGAAATATTTAGGTGTTTCATCCTGCCAATCTTATTAGTTAGGGCATACATTTGTGTGAATCTATGACACTAATATTCTGTAAGATGTAAGGATTTAGGTCGTGACAAATGAAACCATCAGAATCCTAAGGTGAGTTAGGACTTATATTGTATAGCAGGGCTATATGAAGGCCTAAAGACAATGTGAGGATTTACGTTGCATAAGCAAGCAACCTCAAAATCCTATGGCTTTGTTTTTTAAGTCTAAGGAAGGAAGATTGGTTTAGTTGGGGAAGACAAGTTTTGCTGTTGAAGATGGCCGTGCTGCTCACTATACTAGCTCCAAGCTCCTTGCCACGATGAGTTTGAGTTTTCTAGTGTGTCAAGTTATGATATCAAATAAGGTGGCCCTATGGATGAAGTTCTTTAAATTTTTATGGGAGCATGTTAAAGTTGATTAGAACGACAACGGTTAGGATCCTGCGGTTACCTCGTTCTACCACCACTATTTTCTATTGAATTCACTTTGTCCAATTGAACTTAATAAACTCAACTTAATGAATTCCATAATTTTATTGAGACCGTGGGAAGCCTCGTTAGCAACCGTAGGTTACCTCCTCTAAGAGATTCCCGATCATCCGATAGAGACATCTTAATTTAGTTGAAGTTGTAGTTTTATGTGATGTTTGTGATTAAATTTTGAGTTGTTTTATATTTTGAATGTTGCGAATTTTATCTTGGTTGATTTTAGTTTTGGTTTTGGTTTTGATTTTGTGGCTATCCTGATAGTTTTAGTTTTCATTCAGGATGACATTGTTATTTAACATGTAGGTTTGTATTAACATCAAAAGTACAGTATGAAAGTACAAGAAAGACGGTGCTGTAAATTGTAAAAGCGTACCTGGCGAGTCTTCTCGTTCCACCACCTTGGCTCTAAGAAGTGAAGCATCAATCAGAGGGTTTTGGCATGTTTGTTGGGATCCAAGGAGGCTAGAGATTGAGCCTTTAGTCTTGGTGTAAAGCCTACGTATGATTTTGATCAAGACCGATTTTGGTTGTTGGTCTTGAGCTAATGAAGAGGTAATTTCAAAGGGTAATTTGATGGGGCTTTGTCTTCTCTTGCTGTTGTGAAGGTGTGGGCACAAGTAATTGAAGTTTGGTGGAGTTTTTAGGGATGTCCTATTTCTGCCCTAATTTTCAAGCTCAAAATTAGGGTTACACAGGGGGAATCAAGGCAGTGGAGTGATTGGAATGGGTTGTGGAGGTCTCAAAGAAGCTCTGTGATTGATTTGGGAAGCTCTCTCTGAGAAAATTTTAGCACACCTCCCATGGCTGTGGAAGTGAGTTTTTATAAAAATGGCTCATGGGGTGGCTCTCAGGACAAATGTTTGGGTGCATTGTGGTGCTTAGGTAGAGGGCAGAGGGGCAATACAATTTGGTTTGGCTGAGATGGCCTCTAGGTTTAATTTGGGTGAAATTTAAAAGGGAGTGGCCCTCAGTTTTGGCTTCTCTGGCGACTAGGCTAGCCGACCATGGCAGGGGGAGGGGGCTAGGAGCTCAAGGCATCCAAATGAATCTGTCAAAGCAACTTAATGCAATGAGGTTTAGTTTTGGTAAGGGTATCTTAAGCATGTGCATTTTTGGAAATAAAGTCATTTAATTTGGGTGACCTTTGGTCCATGGCTTAGTTTAGGTGGTTAGATGGGTTTTGGCTCAGTCTTAGGGTCTAACCCTGGGCTGAGGTTGAGTTAATTTGATGACTTTGGGGTAGTTAGGTCATCTTTAATGCATAGCTTCAATGTGGGTTCAAGTGATCAAAGTTTGGGTTTGGGCTAGGTTAGCCATGTCAATTGACTCAATTGATTGATCAACATTGTGTATATGATTTTTATAAAGATTTTTGGTGAAGGGTTTAAGTGATTTTGAGTTCAATTGGTAGGTCAATTTGAGGGATTTTTGGAATTTGGTCAAATTGGGCATGTTGGGCTAGACATGGGTCTAGGTTGGGCTAGCCTTATGCTAAGTCCAAATTGAATGGTTCTGATGATCAAGGGAGATGTTTTGAAGACTTTTCATGAAGGGATGGAGTGGAAATTTTGTGGTTAAGGCCCTTAATTTGGTGAGATTTTGAGACATGGCCAATTTGGGGCAAATTTGGCACTTTTGGACTTAGGTTGAAATCAAATGAATTTGAGGTCTCACCAAGGCCAATTGAAGGTTATGTTTGATGTATGGGAATTTAATGAAGGTTTTTCAACACAAATTGTGGCAAATGGATTAGGCCATGGGTTCAATTTGGTGCAACCATGTCATGGGGCCAAAATTTGGGTTTTGATCTAAATCAAAATTGGGCTCAAAGCATTGGTTAATTGAGCTTGGATTTGGTTTATTTTGGTCACATTGAAGGTGAATTTGAGTTTGGGATTGAAATTTGGGGAGATTGGGATCAAATTGATGGACATTTGGAGTGATTTGGGAAAAATATGGGACTCTAAAGGGCAATTTGGAGGTTTTGATCAAAGTTGTTCAAATTGGACAAATTGAGTCATGTGATAGTTGAGAAAAATAAAATTGGGAATATTTGGAAGGTTTTGAAAATTTTTGGGATTTGTTGGAATTTTTGGAATTTTGGGGTAAGGATGGGTATTTTGGTAATTTGGCCAATTTTGGTGATTTTGGGTAGTTTGGGTGTTTTCAAAGTGTTTGAAATAATTTTTGAACCAAGTTAGGTATTTTGGCTAGATTTGGAAATTTTGGCCAAATTTAGGGTCCCAAGGGTATCTAGGTAATTTGGGAGAGTTTAGGGGCAAAAGGCTAAGTTGGATATCTTGGTAAAGTTGGAGTACCAACCATCATCAATAAATAATGGACCAATGGAAATCCTATTTTGGGTCCTCTATATAGTGATTTTATCCAAACTCTAGCCCAGGGCTAACGGGTTTAGTGGACCACCTATAGGAGTCTCCCAAAAGTATCAAGGGACCAAAGCCTAAAAGTTCTGGGTTTAGGGTAGTGAGTGATTGTGAGTGTAAGTGAATGCAAGTGAGTGCCTTAGCCCTAGAACAACACCAAGGGTCAACGCTAAGGTCAAGTAATCCTTAGGGTAGCTCATCTTGAGTTCCCCCATAGCGACCCCACCTACTAAGTGCTAGAGGTTAGGACCAATATGTGGAACTTCAAGTTGAGTAGAGAAGAGTGTAGGATTTCTAATGGTGAGGGTTCCATGTCTAGTTTTCTAAGAATAGTAAATAGGAAAGTCCTATGGCTAGACCTTAGACTACTAAAGAGGAAAGACTAAACCTCAACCAAAAGTGAGGTCAACACATCCCTAAAAATTTCATTCGTCATCCAAGGGGACACTGCACATCCTACTCCTTCAAGCAGCTCAACGATTAAACATCCTTCTTTAGTGGCCAATCTATGGAACACTGTACGAATTTTAGTGATAGAAGCGAGCTTCTCCCTCTCCTCACCATGACCATGAAACGATGGTAAGGTAGCAACGATCTTTTTAATACTTTCATATCCTTGTGTTCATTAACAGGTGGAACCTACTCCCTCGAAAGAGTAGAGAGACCTCTAGTAATCCAAGTTCCTCCTCGTGAGGAAATTCATCAACAGGTATATTTTCTTGAAATTCTACTTTAATAGCCTTTCAAGCCCTTCGACTGTGGTTCCTTCTTGAGATCGAGTTAATGGGGCGGACTTCAAACTCGATTCAATTTCAAATACCGATGGTGGGACTGTAAATCCTTTAGTTGTATCATCCACAATCATAACCTCATTTCCTTTGGTAGATAAAGGAACAACAGACTTGACAGGTGCTGGGGGAGTAGCAGTTTTCACCTTCTTGCAGGATGGGAAATCCAGGGGATAGTTTAGGTTGAATTCAATGAAAGTCTCCTGAACTTTTGGAGTGGCGAACTTCATTATGATGAATGGGGCTTTTCCGAGAAAAACCTCTAATTTGTCGAATCCAGTTCCAAACTTGATGGTGGGAGCGATATTACAAGCATTGTAACCAATTGGCAAGTTTCAGGAGAAAGTGAGCATCGGGAACACCATTGCAGCAACTTCAAAAAGAATGCACTGGTGTTAGTTATTTTCCCAACACCTTGTAATTCTAGTGTGAACACTAAAAATTGATAAAGGCCGATCTATAAACTAGAAAGTCTTTATTTAATTTAAGTTTGTTGAGGTTTTTAATTTTTAGTGAAAATTTTTTGAAAGTAGAAGAATTTAATTAATTAAATAAGAAATGTTAAAGAGTAGGAGCAACACGAACCAAATTGATTTAAATTGCAAAGTAGCAAACCAACTCAAAAGGACAAGAAAAGGAAAGTAAAGTTTAGGACCCAGTGTGGGACTGACTTCGCAACGCACAATGCCCTGGCTGAGCTAATCTACCAACAAACCTATTGGGGGTCTGACCCCACACAAAGATAGAAGTTCTAATGAAATCCTGAATCTTTTTGTCTAAAGGTGATTGAACAGATGGTCCTGAAGTCCGAAAGAGTTGGTCGTATTTACCCAAGAAAGAAATGGGTGAAGCATGCTAATGGAAGAAGGGTAATTTAGTTCATTAAGGACATGAACATATTGCCTATATTTGAGGACAATATCCTCTCATTTAAATGGAGAGAGAAATTAATCCCCAGCGGAGTCTCTGGAAGTTGTCGGCACAATTTTAGGAGTCCTCAAGAAGTTGTTGATCATCGGAATGGAANATATATATATATATATATATATATATATATATATATATATATATATATATATATTTGGCGCTATTTTTGGTTGGAGGAGTTGCCCGTATGAAGTTGTCGATCACCGGAATAGAAATCCCGTCGCCCGCTTCGGAAGGACATTTAATTTACATATAGATTTAAGTTTAGAAAAATAAGAAATCAGACTGATCCGATATTTTCATAGTTTAAATGAAAGAGCGTTGTACCTCAAATCCTGTATCTATTCTGAAGGATAAACACATGACTTGAGGATGAGGCTCGATCAAATAATCTAAGGAGAATATGACATCTGTTGAACACAAGACTTGAGGATGAGGCTCGATCAAATAAACTAAGGAAAGTATGACGTCCGTTTGTCACAAGAATTGAGGATGATGGTCGATCAAATAAACTAAGGAAAGTATGACGTCCGTTTGGTCTAAAGACTTGAGGATGAGGCTCGATCAAATAAACTAAGGAATATATGACATCCGTTTGGTCTACAAGACTTGAGGATGAGGCTCGATCAAATAAACTAAGAAAAGTATGACGTCTGTTTGGTCTGCGTGTATTTGCCGACAAGTTCCCCTATTTAATATAAAGAATTAAATAGGGTTTATATTAAGCTGTGTTCAATAAAAACTTCCTATAAGGGCAAGCCCCTATAGTTAATTACATCTTAAATGATCAAAGTCACCGAACATGCTTCCTATAAGGGCAAGCCCCTATAGTTAATTACATCTTAAATGACCAAAGTCACCGAAAGACTCTCGATAAAAATCAGGAAATATTATCTTTAAGGAATTTCAAAGGGTAGGACTTTTCAACGAAATCGGACATAGAGGTGTGAAAAGTGGATTGGTTCAAATTTGGTATATTTTGTTGTAGAGTTCAAAGGTGGAAGAACTAAGGGATGTCATGGATCCAGAGGAGAACCTAGGTGACTTCCCAAGCTATATTAATGTTTGGCTTCAATTTTGAGGAGAATTATTTAGGTGTTTTATCCTACCAATTTTATTAATTAGAGCTTACATTCCTGTGAAACGATCACACAAATAGCCAGGAAGATGTGAGGATTTAGGTCGTGATGGACGACAACCTTGGAATCCTAAGACGAGTTAGGGCTTATATTGTATAGCAGGGCTATACAAAGGCCTAAAAATAAGGTGAGGATTTACGTTGCATAAGCAAGCAACCTTGAAGTCCTATGGCTTTGTTGTTTATATTTAAGGAAGGAAGCTGGTTTAGCTGAAGAAGACAAGTTTTGTTGTTGAAGATGGCTGAGCTGCCCACCATGCTAGCTCCAAGCTCCTTGCCGCGACGAGTTTGTGTTTTCTAGTGTGTCAAGTTATGATGTTAAATCAAGTGGCTCTATGGTTGAAGTTCTTTAAATTTTATGGGGTCATGATCCTATTCCCTCGTTCCGGCATCACTATTTTCTATTGGATTCACTTAGTCCAAATGAACTTATCAAACGCATCTTTAAATTTTATGAGGTCATATTAAAGTTGATTAGAGCGACACCAGTTAGGATCCTACGGCTCCCTCGTTCCGGTATCACTATTTTCTATTGGATTCACTTAGTCCAAATGAACTTACTAAACCCTCGTTCCGACACCCATTTTCTATCGATTCACTTAGTCCAAATGAACTTACTAAACTCAACTTAATGAGTTCCATAATTTCATTTAGACTGTGGGAAGCCTCATTAGCAATCGTAGGTTACCTCCTCAGAGGAATTATCAATCATCCGATAGAGACATCTTAATTTAGTTGAAGTTATAGTTTTTTGTGATGTTTGTGATTAAATTTTAAGTTGTTTTATATTTTGAATGTTGTGGGGGTGAATTTTTATCTTGGTTGATTTTAGTTTTGGTTTTGGTTTTGGTTTTGGTTTTGTGACTATCCTAATAGTTTTAGTTTTCATGCAGGGTGACATCATTGTTTACCATGCAAATTTGCGAGTATAAAAGTACAGTGTGAAAGTACAAGAAAGATGCAACTGAAAATTGTAAAAGCGTACCTAGCGAGTCTTCTCGTTCCACCACCTGAAATTCAAAATGCATGTCAGGGCATTTTATATGAAGCAGGAAAGTAAATTTTTTGGCAACCTATCTAACCCTAGGTCATATCTTGGTGGGTCCTTAAGAGTTTAATTAAGGATGATTTTGCCAAACAAAATATATTAAGTTTAGTAGATCTCCGAGGTATCCAACAGATCTAGAGAAAGGAGCAAGTCTGTGCTACTCTCTCGCTGCCTGGTCGAAAATCCCGAGTTCTTTTAAACTTATTATATTGCTTAATAATTCATCCTGTAAATACCCGTAGTGCTCAGTGAGCATTGATGTCTCAATTATCCCTAAGAGTAAATTAATTATCATCTGTAATTTAATTTTGAATATTATCTAGGTGAAAACCCTTAAAGAGGCAAGTTAGTGTTTTTGGAACACTTAGCCAAATTTTGGTCCTAATTAGGCTTTTAGTGTTTGAAAGATGTCTTAATTTTAATTGTGATTTTCTAATCTTCATTTAAATGAAATTTGATTTTCACTACTAAGCCCTTAAGACCTAGGTGAGTGTCTTAATTAGTTTTGAAAATGTTAAGCTTTATGTGGTCATGATTCATGATTTGAACTTCATTTAAAAATCAAAAGAGGAGTATTAAATTGATTAATTATTGACTTCAAAAGTCATACCCCTAAGCCCTGGGTTCATTTTACTTTAATAAACTTCCAAATTTTAATAATTTAGAAATTTATTAACTTATTTTTTTTCAATTAAGAAAGTGAGGATGGTTTCTACCAATTAACCCCTCGTGTTTCAAACATCCAGATTAAGATCAGAGGTTGCCCACTTCCCTCCTTGAATTAAGCCTAAATATTAATTAAGGCTAAATTTCCAAAATTACACATTTGCCCCTAAGGTTCTAAAACTTCATAATTTGTCAAATTCAATTCAAATGACTTTGAAGTTTTTTATCCTTCCTCATTCATTGGTCAATTAAGACATCAGAGGTGAAAATGTGATTTTTGAAAATTTACTTTAATTTATATAATTACTTTTATGCAAAAATAGGATTTTTCAAAGAAAATTCCTAACTTGACCAAGGTAAATCCTAATCTCTTGAAATTTCTACTGGAGGTAGACCTAGACCAAAGAAGCCTTTGGACCAAATCATGATTTTTTTAAACTTTTATTGAATTTTAAGAATTATTTTAAGTTCTGGGGTATTTATTAAATATAAAATATTTTAAATGGGGAAAATTAAACTTTATATTTTTGAAAAATCTTCCTGAGGTTAGAGAACTTAGAGGATAAAATTTTATATTTTTTTGAGTTTTATTTTATTTATTTGCATTATTCTTAGTGAAAACCCATTTTTAGCCTTTAAAAATTAATTTTACGCTTTGAAATTCAGTATTTTTATTTAGAAAATCAGGAAAAATATTCTAATTATTTCTAAATGGTTATGAAGCAATTTAGCACATTTTCATGAATTTTATTATTTTTTTAATTTTTATGAATTTTTAATTATTTAAATATTTAAAATAGACTAAAAATGAAGTTTTTATTTTAAATACCATTTTTTTAAAATACCCCTGGTCACAGAGAACTAAAAAAAATAAGTTTTATGATTTTTCAAGTTATATTTTGAATTTTAAAAATCATTTTAGTGCAAAAAATGTTATTTATCTTTAAAAATCAACTTAAGTTACCAAATGAACTCAAAATGCTTTGAAATGTTTATGGTGAGATCTCTGGATCCTAAACAATAGTTAAGGTTAAAAATCAATTCATTTTGTTGTTTGTATTTTTTAAAATTAATTATGTTAGTGATTTAGGATTTATGAAGATTAGGTGTATTTTGAATGACTTGGCTCATGAGAAATTTTCTAAAGGTTCTCTAGTCATCATAAACCTTCCAAAATTTTCTTGGATCTTTTTAAGCAACATGCTAATTTCCATGATTATTTAAAGTAAATAATGCACATAAAATTGAAAAATATGATTCTCTGTCTAGGGACCTCCTCTGACTTTGGAAAAATTAGGGAATATTTCCTAAGACAGAGGCAACAACATGCTAAAATTTTGAAGCCATGTTGATATTACTACATGAATCTCCATCAAAACATCCAAATCAGTGTTTAATTAATTAAAAATAACATATGCATCAAAAGGACTCTAAATCATATCCACATTATTCTCCTCTACTGAGCAAGAGGGTATTTTTATTTTATTTTTATGATTTTTCTACACCAAGATATGAATTTTTAAAGCTATGAATCATTTTCTGATTTTTAAATCTCTATTTATCTATTTAAATTCGTGGCGCTGACTGGATCCTAGGCAGCTCTGAAAGCACGCGTGGCGCGCTCTAGTTGGATGTTGTCATCCACGTAGGTGCTGACTCAGCCCACGGTTCACGTAAGGAAATGATATCCGGCTTGATCTCCTCCGCCCATCCGATACACGCGCGATCGAACAGCTCTCCGTCATTGTCCCCGATAGAGTGATCCCATGACTGTCTACACGAAAACCCTAAGATCTCAGCTTAGACTCAACCAAGGCACTTTGGGTTTGATTTTATGGACTCGTCTAAGTGAGACGAACATAACCATATCGCAATCATGCAATTAAATTAAACCTAATTAAATGGAGAATCAAAATAGGCTCGGGAGGAGGAGAGGTCCAATACCTTGGCTCTGAGAAGAGAAACATTGATCAGAGAGTCTTGGCACATTCGTTAGGGTCCAAAGAAGCTAGGGATTAAGCTTCTTGCTATGGCGAAATGTCTAGACCCAAATTCGACCAGACCGGTTTCAGGTGTTGGTCCAGAGCTATGTTAGTAGCTCTATAAAAGGGGGATTTGATAGGGCTTCGGCTTCTCTCAATGTGGTAAAGGTGTGGGTGAGTTTAATTTGAGTTTGGTAGAGTTTAGAGGTGTGGAGAGCTTTGTCCTGTCTCCAGCAACGTTTGAGCTCAAAAATTGGGCTCCGGCAAGGGGATTCAGGGTAATGTGGTGGTTGGGTTGCACTGAGGAGGTCTCAAAGAGGCTTTAAGATCAATTTGGAGAAGTCTCTTAGATGAATTTTCAGCCCTCCCTCTATGGTCANATAACTATATTTATGTTTCTAAATATATAGTAAATTTAAGTAAAAATTTTCCATAATAAAGGTTAATTCTAGAGGCAAAGATATTTGGTAAAACAAAATAAGACTATTTTTTTCAATTTTTAGTAAAATAAATTTGTATTTTATAAATATTAAAAATCTTAAAAGATTCATGTAAAAAGAAAAGAATTAAACCTTATGAAATCATTAAGTTAATATAAATTTGTTAGGTCAAGAAATGTAAAAGCTTTTAACTTTAAGAAGAGGATAGTGAAGTTCAAAATCATTAAAGGCTATCCAGATATAGTAATCCCGACATATAAAAAAAAGAGAAGAAAAGAAAGAAGGAAAAGAAAAAGGGTATTAAAAATGATCTTGAAAAGAAAAGAAAAAGAAAAAAAAATTATATGGGGAGAAGCTTGAGGCGATGCCTAATTAAAAATTGGCTTTACTTGAATCAACTTAAGGAAAAAGACTTGAACACATTTTCTAAACTTTTTATTTGAATATTAACTTAATTATTAATAAATTTTTATGAAGTTCTTTTTCATATAAATTTGCTAAGTGACTTTAATATAATAAATTGCAATTTTTCTTGAAAGAAATAGAGGATCAGAAACCTTAGACTTAATTATTGAATATCTTTACACCCTTAGTATTAACTGGAGTTGTTTTGAATTTTTCTTAAGTTATACTATTATATTTGTAAAACTAAAATATGGAAGTCTAGAAGTTAAGGTCATTATCATAAGTCATATTTTTTATGTAGTAAAGGAGTTACTTGAGGACAAGTAACATGTAAGTTTGGGAAATTTTGATACACCAAAAATATATACATTTTTAGACCCATACTTTATACCTATTTTTTATGATATTGCACTTTAATGGAAGGTATTTTGATATTTTCTTGTAGTTTGTTATTTTTAGGGCTTAAAGCAAATAAGAAAGCAAAAAAGATGAAATTTGGAGTCAAAATGACGTTTTTGAAGAAATACTTCATGCCGGCAGCGCCGAGGGCAGCGCTGACGACATAGAAAAAATTTAAGCGGAGATTTTCTTACTCAGCGTCGACAGCACCAGGCCAGCGCCGATGGCTCCAAAGGCGGTGCAGAGCTTGTTTCTAGAAGGTTTCATGTATTTGGACGATTTTTTAAAGAGTTTTTGGAGGCACCTCTTAGAGAGCTAACCTTAGGCTCTATTTAGGACCAAATTTCATCAGAAAAAGCGCTCCTCTATGTTTTTCACTCCTCTACTTTCATTTTTCGCACCACATCATTCTATTCCACTTCCATTTTGGAGTCAATAAGTGATTTGGTTTTCATAGTTTAGAGTTTTTGTGGTAAGNTTAGGGGCAAAAGGATAGGTTGGGTATCTTGGTAGAGTTGGAGTACCAACCACCATAAATAAGCCATGGACCCATGGAAATCTCATTTTCGGTCCTCTTTGTAGTGATCTTAGCCAAACCCTAGCCTAGGGCTAATGGGTTTAGGGGATCACCTACATGAGTCTCCCAAAAGTATCAAGGGATCAAAGCCTATAAGTTTAAGTTTAGGATAGTGAGTGATTGTGAGTGCAAGTATGTACCTTAAGCCCTAGACCAATACCCAGGGTCAACTCTAAGGTCCAGTAGTCCTAAGGGTGACTCATCTTGAGCTCTCCCATAATGACCCCACCTATTAAGTGCTAGAGGTTAGGACCTACATGTGGAACTTCAAATTGAGTAAACAGNGTTTTGTTATTTCTTTCTCATGAAGTCTAAGTAGTTCCCTCTATCTTTCTCCATACTCTGAGATATGGTGAATCGAAGAGATAATATGAATGTGCCAATATTAAATTGTAAAATAAATTATGATGATTTTTCAACTCCGAACTTAATTTACTTTTCAATCTGTCCAATTGAATTGTTAAAATATGTTGTGAAACATATGATCTGGGAAATGGAGTATGAGTTCTACAACAGAGTCAGGATCACTGTTGATTCCATGAAGGAGAACATCGCTTATGGAGTTAAGCGCAAATAAATAAGGAAATATTCTTTGTTGGGTGTAGAATTGGAGAACCTTTAGGGCGACAGACTAAAATCTTCAATTCAGTATTAGTGTTTAAAAACTGAAGTGAGAGCTAGCTTTTAGGTGAAGGGAGATGGGAGCTCTAGAGTGGGAGCCGGTATCCTCCTAGTCTAGCAATAAATTTAGGGACTAAACACTGAGATTAGACAATGATTTTCTATTCATTGTATCAGGGTAGAGAATTAAATTTGCTCTTATTTGGCATAATACATATTATGAAGACTTATCTCAGCACATTTTACCATAGCCTCATTGTAGTGGGAATGATGTTTTTTCCCATAAGAATCTCCGTTACGTAAACATAATGAATATATTAGTATTTATTGTTTTAAATTTTGCATATTTGATCTGATAATAGTTTAGAAATTTAATTTTGATTACATTTCAACAATTAAAATTAGTGCAGTGATTTTAATTGACTTTCTGTGAATTTCCTAGCAAATTTGTCATTTCCAATTTAAATCTTCCCCGTAAGATCGATATTTGGGGCTTAAATAGAAAGTCCATTATTACTTGACAACGATACGTATACTTGAATAGAATCTGAATATTAATTGATTGTATTTAATTAAACTTTACACGATCTATCGCAACAAAAAAGTCGGATCACCACTCAACTGAACCAAATTGGGGGTTTTAATCTTTCACCTTAAAATCTCCAATTCTGCATCTAACAAAAGTAAATTTCTTTATTTATTTGCACCCAATCCCCTAGATGACATACTCTCCCATGAAATCAAATGTGATTCCCCCATGTTGTGGAAATCATATCGCATTTAAGAACATATGTCTCTTAATAAGTTTTAAAATTTCAATAGGCAGATTGAAAAGTAAATGAAGATCGGAGTTCAAATCATCACAAATTATTATCTTTTAAAACCGTTGAAAAAAAAATCTATTCTTAACAAAACCATATCTTCAAAGTAGGGAGAAGGACAAAGAAGACCAGTCAAAATTCATGAGAAGGATACGATAAAACATGAATTTAATATATAAAAACAAGTTTCCAAACAAAAGAAATAAAAATACAACTTATGTCACAATCCTTCCCAAGAAAATCACTAGAATTTCTCTCCAAGCCTTTCTCCCTTTGCAATCACTTCTGATTCTCTCTTAGAAATGTATTGAAGAAGAAATATCTCACCTTCCCCCTCCTCTTACAAATCTAGAAGAAAATATCCTCTTCTCTCTCTCTGTAACTGGCTTGCCACATCGCAAAAGCCTCTTCTCATCGTCCCACCTTTTTTGCCTCTTCAAGTCTTTTTTTTTTATTTTGGGTTGCCTCCTTTGGAAAGGAATCCAAAATTTCCTCTAAAAATTCCACCAAAAGTCAACACTTTTGAATTTAAAATATGTCTCATTTGATCAAAGAGACATATCCCTTCATAAAAGAACCTTCCAAAATGTTTAGATGCATTGAATTACTCCAAGAGGTGTGTACAACAAGTGCCCCTACTAAAATTTGCGCAAAATCCATCTCAAACTGCCTTAATTTGAAAAAGTCATCCCTTGCACATCATGCGCCTATTTGGCAAATCATGTGCCACCTCTCTGGTTTTTTGGCGCATCATGCGCCAATCTGGCGCATGATGCGCCAGAATCCAAAATTGGCTCTTTTTGCTCCAAATTTTGTCCTTTTTATCTTTTTTGCTCCAAATTCCTAAAATTGATATACCTGCAACAAAAACTTAAAAATATCCTTCTTTAAAGTGCAATATCACAAAAAATAAGCATAAAATAGGTACTTAAAACAGTATATTATTTTGGTGTATCAATGTTACTTGGTGAGGAATCTTTCTTCTGCTGATTTTATCCATTGACAGAGGAAACTTCTCTCCATTCATCAATAATGTTAACTATTTATCGATGGCTGACTCTTGGAGAAGCTACCTGCTGTGACTGGGACTGTCCATGAACTGTAGCCATGGCGGCCATGGTGGCGGCCATCTCCTCCATTTTCTTTTCCATTCGACTAATTTAATCATCTCTTAAGAAAATAGCCCTGCGCAAATCATCTACAGCGTTCCCTTCAATGAGAGGTTGGGCATCGCACATTGATGTGGCAGTTCTGGTCTCGATGACACGAATATCATGCAATCTTCATCGAGATAATCATTAAAGTCAAACTCTTCATCATCATCAATAGTTATTCCTTGTTCTTTGGCTAGCTCAGAAATTTCATCCCTGAGCTTTTCAACTTTCTCTTCAATTATAGCTTCTTGGATCATTTTGAGATCTGGAGGATTTTCCTGAACATCCTCCCTTTGCTCATCAAAATTGGTAACAATAGCTACAACTATATTTTGATATGACAATCTTGGGTATCCATACCTTCTTCTTTGGCGGTGATGACTTGAGACGGGGTGTCTCAACTGAGGCATCAGTATGCTGAAGAGAGGCATGCTCCCTGTGATGCGTATCAAATACAATATCAGGTGATTTCTTTATCTTCTCTTTCTTTGGGGTCGTCTTATGAGCAACAACTGACAGTACTCTCGGACCCAGACGTAACTTGACCAGTCAATGTCCTGCAGGCCTTGGGACAGTAGTAGTAACAACATCATTGATAGTAACGGTAGTATCAACTCGAATCCCCAGATGGAACCTGACAAGAATACGGGCTGGCAAAACTTTAGTTGACTTCTAAAATTATCTAGCAGATCTGACATCCCTAAAAATTTCATTCGTCATCTAAGGGGACACTACACATCCTACTCCTTTAAGCAGCTCAACGATTGAACATCCTTTTTTAGTGGCCAATCTCTGGAACATTGTACAAATTTTAGTGATAGAAGCGGGCGTCTCCCTCTTCTAACCACGACCATGAAACGATGGTAAGGTAGCATCGATCTTTTTAATACTTTCATATCCATTTGTGTTCATTAACGGTATAACCTACTCCCTTGTAGGAGTAGAGAGACCTCCCATAATCCAAGTTCCTCCTTGTGAGGAAATTCATCAACAGGTATCTTTTCTGGAAATTCTTCTTTAACAGCCTTTCAAGCCCTTCAAATGTGGTTCTTCTTGAGATAGAGTTAATGGGGCAAACTTCAAACTAGATTCAATTTCAAATACCGATGGTGGGACTGTAAATCCTTCAGTTGTATCTTCCACAATCATAACCTCATTTCCTTTGGTAGATAAAGGAACAGTAGACTTGACAGGTGTTGGGGGAGCAGCAGCTTTCACCTTCTTGCAGGATGGGAAATCCTGGGGACAATTTAGGTTGAATTCAATGGAAGGCTCCTAAACTTCTGGAGTGGCAAACTTCATTATGACGAATGGAGCTTTTTTAAGAAAAACCTCTTCTTTGTCGAATCCAGTTTCAAACTTGATGGTGGGAGCGACATTGTGAGCATTGCAGCTAGTTGGCAAGTTTCAGGAGAAAGTGAGTGTCGGGAATGACATTGCAGCAACTTCAAAAAGAATGCACTAGTGTTAGTTATTTGGCTAACACCTTATAATTCTAGTGTGAACACTAAAAATTGATAAAGGCCGATCTGTAGACTGAGAAAGACTTTATTTAATTTAAGTTTGTTGAGATTTTAAAATTGTAGTGAAATTAGTTTAAAAGTAGAAGAATTTAATTAATTAAATAAGAAATGTTAATTGATTTAATTTGCAAAGTAACAAACCAACTCGAAAGTACATGAAAAGGAAAGTAAAGTTTAGGACCCAGTGCGGGACTGACTTCACAACGCACAATGCCTTGGCTGAACTAATCCACCAACAAATGTATTTTGGGTCTGACCACACACAAAGATAGAAGTTCTAATGAAGTCAAGAACATTTTTGTCCAAAGGTGATTGAACAGATGGTCCTAAAGTCCGAAAGAGTTGGTCGTAATTACCCAAGAAAGAAATGGGTGAAGGATGCTAATGGAAGAAGGGTAATTTAGTACATTAAGGACATGAACACATTGCCTATGTTTGAATACAATATTCTCTGATTTAAATGGAGAGAGAAACTAATCCTCAGTGGGGTCTCCGGAAGCTGTCAATCGCCGGAATAGAAATCCCAACGCCTGATTTTGAGGGACATTTAATATATATATATATATATATAGTTTAGAAAAATTTAAAATCAAACCGATCTCATATCTTTCACAGTTTTGATGAAAGAGCACTGCTCCTCAAGCAATGCATCTATCTTGAAAGATAAACACATGACTTCATAGTGAGGCTCAATCAAATAAACTAAGAAATAGATGACATCCGTTCNTCTATCTTGAAAGATAAACACATGACTTCATAGTGAGGCTCAATCAAATAAACTAAGAAATAGATGACATCCATTCGGTCTGCGAAACTATTTTATTATAAGCCAACAAGTTCCCCTATTTAATATGATAAATTAAATAGGGTTTATTTTAAGCTGGGTTCGTTAAAGTTTCCTATAAAGGCAAGCCCTTATAGTTAATTACATCTTAGATAATCAAAGTCACCTAAGAAAACTCTCAATAAAAATTTGGGATATTGTCTTCAAGAATTTCAAAGGATAAAAATTTTCATAGAGATCTGATGAAGAGGTGTGAAAGAGGAATCACTCAAATTCAAAACACTATATTTTTGGAATCCAAAGGAAGAACAACTAGTGGCTGTGACGGATCCTAAGGAGAACCTTAGCGACTTCCCAAACTATCCTATGATTTGGTTTCAATTCAGAGGAGAAATATTTAAGTGTTTCAACCTGTCAATTTTATTAAATAGGGCTTACATTCTTGTGAAACGATCACACAAATAGCCTGGAGGATATGAGGGTTTAGGTCGTAATGAACAACAACCTTGGAATCTTAACCTGAGTTAGGGCTTTTATTGTATAGCAGAGCCATACAAAGGCCTAAAGAAAAGTTGAGGACTTATGTTACACTAGGCGGACAACCTAAAAATCCTATGGCTCGTTTATTTAATTCTAAGGAATGGTTTAGCTGGTGTACACATGTTTTGCTATTGAAGATGGTCATGTTGCCCACAATGCTAGCTCCAAGCTCCTCATCGTGGTAAATTTAAGTTTTCTAATGTGTAAATTCTTGATGTCAAATCAAATATTTCCTAAGGTTATGGTTATTTAAGTATAATGGGGGATGTTAAAATTGATTAGAGAGACACCGGTTAGGATCTCATGGTTCTCTTGTTCCAGCACCACTATTTTCTTCATCTTCACTTAGTCCAAATGAATTTAATAAACTCAATTTAATGAGTTCCATACTTTCATTCAGACCGTGAGAAATCTCTTTAGCAATCGTAGGTTATCTTCTCTGTGGGATTCCCGATCATCCGATAGAGACGTTTCAATTTGGTTAAAATTTTTGTTTTGTTTTTTTTTTTTTGTGATTAAATTTTGAATTTTTTTATATTTTTACTATTGTGGTAGTGGATTTTATTTTTTTTTTTATTTGTTGATTTTGGCATTTGGTTTCAGTTTTGTGGCTATCCTAAAAGTTTCAGTTTTGACATGTAGGGTGACCTTGTTGCTTAACTTGCAAGTTTATGGGCAGGAAATAAGAGGTGCAGATAAATAAAAGTAAATTGCAATGCAATAACTTAAAAGCATACATGTTGATTCTTCCCATTCCTCCACCTGAAAGGTCATTATTTATAAAGCATATGTATAATTTTGCATGAAAAAGCAAAGAACCCAGGTTTGAGGTGTGTCTATGACCGACTTTTTGTAAAACGACAAATACAAGAATTTGATGGCGCTACTAGAAGATTTAATTTCCAGCAACGGTGTCTAAAGACTTGATCATGAATTTATAGACGCGTCTAATTTGATTAAGATGTATAAATATAATATTCAATAATGTTAAAGTCGAATTTGTCAACACAAGTATACGTATTGCTCAAGTAATATATGGCTCTAATGGAGTCCTAGATATCGATCACACAGGGAGTAGGCAAATCTACGGACTAAGATTTTATAAAAAGCAATACTTCAATTACAACAACGAAGTTAAATTTTNCCGTTCGGTCTGCGAAACCATTTTATTATAAGCCGACAAGTTCCCATATTTAATATGAAAAATTAAATAGGGCTTATTTTAAGTTAGGTTTATTAAAGTTTCTTATAAAGGCAAGCTCTTATAATTAATTACATCTTAGATAACCAAAGTCACCGAAGAAAACTCTCAATAAAAATTAGGGGATATTGTCTTCAAGAATTTCAAAGGATAAAACTTTTCATAGAGATATGATGAAGAGGTGTGAAAGAGGAATCACTCAAATTCAAAACACTTTATTCTTGGAATCCAAAGGAAGAAGAACTAGTGGATGTCACGGATCCTAAGGAGAACCTTAGTAACTTCCCAAACTATCTTATGGTTTGGTTTCAATTCAGAGGAGAAATATTTAAGAGTTTTATCCTGTCAATTTTATTAAGTAGGGCTTACATTCATGTGTAATGATCACACAAATAGCTTGGAGGATGTGAGGGTTTAGGTTGTAAGAAACAACAACCTTGGAATCATAATACGAGTTAGGGCTTATATTGTATAGCAGAGCCATACAAAGGCCTAAATAAAAGTTGAGGACTTATGTCACACTAGGATGACAACCTAGAAATCCTATGGCTTGGTTGTTTAATTCTAAGGAATGGTTTAGCTTTTGTACACATGCTTTGCTGTTGAAGTTGGTTGTGCTGCCCATAATGCTAGCTCCAAGCTCCTCATCATGGTAAATTTAAGTTTTCTAATGTGTCAAGTCTTGATGTCAAATCAAATATTTCCTAAGGTTATGGTTATTTGAATATAATGGGGGATGTTAAAATTGATTAGAGCGACACCAGTTAGGATCTCATGGTTCTCTTGTTCCAGCACCACTATTTTCTTCATCTTCACTTAGTCCAAATGAATTTAATAAATTCAAGTTAATGAGTTCCATACTTTCATTCAGACCATGGGAAATCTCATTAGCAATGGTAGGTTACCTTCTCCGTGGGATTCCCGATCATCCGATAGAGACGTTTCAATTTGGTTAAATTTTTGTTTTATTTTTTTTTGTGATTAATTTTTTAGTTTTCTTATATTTTAACTATTGTGGCAATGGATTTTATCTTATTTTTGTTTGTTAATTTTGGCTTTTGGTTTCCGTTCTGTGGCTATCCTAAAAGTTTCAGTTTTGACATGTAGGGTGACCTTATTGCTTAACTTGCAAGTTTATGGGCAGGAAACAAGAGGTGTAGATAAATAAAAGTAAATTGCAATGCAATAACTTAAAAGCATACATGTTGATTCTTCCCATTCCTTCACCTGAAAGGTCAGTATTTATAAAGCATATGTATAATTTTGCATGAAAAAGCAAAGAACCTAGGTTTGAGGCGTGTCTACCAGATCCTATGTTATACCCTAATGGGTTCAATTTCTTTGTCTCTTGGGATGATTCTAATAAGCAAATCATAATACATCCAAGTGTCCTTCGAGATTCCTAAAGGATTATGAAAGGGTCTTCAGTAATACCCTAGACATTTTACAGTCCCTCGAATCGTCTCGAGTTCATTTTGGCCTTATTATGTTGTTATATGGTCCACCCAACTTATATCCTTATCCTCAATGAACCTTAATTTTTGGATTATCCTAGTAAGTAGGGTAATCATCACTTGATGTTTCACTTATGAATTATACGAGTAAAAGCCCTTAAGGGCAATTTGGGCTTAACTATGGAATTTAGCCGGTTTGATTTTCAAAGATGGGATTATAGTGTTTTAAAAATATTTCAAATTATTTATAGGTCATTTTCTAAACCTCATTATACAAATTTCTAAAACTAACTATTATGCCCCTAAAATTTAATGGGTAGATTTGTAATTTTTTTAGGAAAATTTAAATATTCATATTTTTACCCCTTATCAAAAATCATAAATCATTTTAAAACTATTAATTGAGGTTTTAAGTCAATGTATTATCATCTTCCCAAGTCAAACCCCCAACCCTAATATCTTCTAATTTAACTACTCTTCTGGATTTCATCAATTTGAGAAATCACAAATTTATCCTTAGTGAGACCAAAGTGAGATTGCTTGCTACCATATCCCTTTCATGTTTCAATCATCAAGACATGTCAATTAAGATCATTTCTTACCCATTTACCCTTTGGTTGAGCCTAAACATTAATTAAAGCTTAAATTCCAAAATTACTCTTTGGCCCTTAAGGCCTCAACACCTCATAATTCATTGAATCAAACTCAAATGACTTTAAGATTTTATGTTACCTACTCATGGGATAACTAAAACATCAAAGGAGAAAATGTGATTTTTCTGAATCTGTTTAATTTTATAATTATTTTTAATGCAAAAATAAGTATTTTTTAATGAAAATTTAATAACACAACCAAAACAAAGCTCTATCCTTAAGAAAATTACTAGAAGTTCACCAAGACAAATTTCCATGATTTTTAGAGGTTTAATTGAATCATTAGAATTATTTGTTTGTTTTGAGTATTAATTAAATATAAAATATTATTTAAGTGAAAAATTAAATTTTATATTTTTCGTAAATCTCCAAGAGTGCAGGGAACCCAAAAAAGTAAATTTCATTTTTTTCATGGTTTGCATTATAATTATTAGAATTATTTTAGTGGAAAATTAAAGAAAATTCATTTTAAGCCTTTAAAAAATTAATATCTTGACTTAGAAATCTAGGAAAATTACTTTAATTGGTCCCAAGTGATCAGGAAGCCAAATGTGACATTTTAGTGTGTTTATACAATTTTGTAATATTTATGCTTTTTAATTAATTTTTAATTATTTAAATACTTAAAAGTGGCTTAAAAATGAAGTATTTATTTTAATTACAATTTTATTTTTCTTAGGTTCCTCTAGTCACAAGGAGCTCACAAAAACCAATTTAGTGATTTTTTTAATCGTATTTTAATAATTATAATTATTTTAATGCCATAAATGTAATTTTACTAGATTAATTCATTTTAGTGGTCAAATAAACTCAAATTGACTTGAAATTTTTATGGGGAGCTCCTTTAACATTAAATTATAGTGGAGAATGATTTTCATTCCATTTACATGTATAATGACTCCAATTTGATTTTCTTTTATTTTTAGGGGTTGGTGATAATTAGAGTTATTCTTAATGAGTTAAACTAAGTTTATATTTTTCCTAGTATCCTCTGACCACAATGAACCTACCAAAATAAGTTTTATATTTTTTTAATGAATATTTTAGTTATTACAATTTTTTTTTACCGAAATAGACATGATACAATTGAAAAGTTGAGATCTCTTCCAGGAGACCTCCCCTGACCTTGGAGAAATCAGGGAAGATCCCTCATGATAGAGAGAACCAAAGCCCCAAAAATCAAGTCATGATGAAATTGAGCTCAGACAGTGGGTTTAAGGGCTGGAAGATGGTTTTATTGAACTTAGAGGGTTTATAAGAAACTCTGGGAACAATTTGCCAAGGTCTCCCGAAGAAATTTCATCAAGCCATCCCCTTGGTCATGGGGGCTGAGTTTAGATAAAAGGGGCTATGGTGGCTCTCAGGCCAGGTTGAGGTGGATGGGGTGTTGCCTAGGTGGAGGGCAGAAAGCCTCCAATGGCCAATTGGACTGGTTCCAATTAGATGGATTAAATTTTGGTTTTTAACCATATGGGCTTTCTTGGCCATGGAGTTTTCTAGCAGCAAAGGAGGTTGGCCAGTCAGGGTAGGTCACCATTTGGTCAGGGGGATCAGGCCTTGGTTTTGGTGAAGTCAACTGGGGTTGGTCATGTGTAAAGGTTTTGGATTAAAGAGAAATGGGGGAAGGGTCATTTTGGATCAATTTGGTTCAACGCATGATTTTGGGGTTGAGCTCACCCAACAAGGAAGGTTTGGGTGCTGAAGAAAATCAGGTGGTTCAGCTGGGTTAGCATGGTGAAGTCCCCATTTAAGTGGATTAGGGCTAATGGTGTGCTTAAGTGAGTCATGGGAGGGGTTAATCATGTGTGAGGGGACCACTAAGAGGATCCTTCTTTTTCCCAAAATAGCATGGTGATATGAGCATGACTCACATGGCTTGCATGTGGCTTGGAGATAGCTTCATGGCTTGTGCTTGGCTTAGGCTCTGTTTGGGAGAACTTTTTAGGTGCGGCGCGGGCATTCACCGTAACTTCTCACGAAAGCTATGTGTTTGGTTCGCGACTTTGGGCATTAAGGCGGCGACAGCGGAGCGAAAGCAGGCCGCAGGATTTCTATCGCGTCTCCCGCTTTCGACCTAAATTTTTATCCTTTTCCCTGTATCTACCCTCGGTGATTCCCGCTGCTTCCCCGTGTCTACCCGTCCACCATAGGTGATTCCCCGCTGCTTCCCTCGAGTCCCCTTCTCCTTCTCCTCTTTCATTGTCCCTCGACCGACATATCTAAGGTAAGACAAGCTATTTTCTTCATTTTTTGAGGATCTGACGAAGGATGTGCGTTTTGCGGCTCCTGATGGTTTCTCCTTCTCATTTCTTTCCTGTTTCTGTCATTTCTCTTTTCTCCTCCTTCCCTGTGGTGGATCTGTTGCTTATTAACGAAGTATGTTTTTAGGTAGATCTTGTGGCACAAGAGAAATTACTTCATTTAATTCTTACCTGAATAGTACCCCTAGATTTGAGATCTATTTGGCATTGTCCATCCAAGTTGCAGATCTTGCAGTAGACTATTGCGGATCTGTGGTTTTGCGGTTCTGTGGTTTTGCGGTTCCTCACGGTTTTGCGTTTCCTGACGAAATATTACTTCATTTTACTCTTACCCGAAATGAACGTGTTGATTTGGGTTCGAATTGGCATTGCCAATCCATGTTGTAGTTTTCCCTATTTTGGGCTTCTGTGATTGGGTTCTATCCATGTTTACTTGAATTGGTTTGTTGATATATGCGATGAGTTTCTTGGAGATCTGCTGGATCTGTATCATATGGCAGATTCGGGATCAATCCATGTTTACTTATGGCAGATTTGTTGGATTTGTATCCTATGCCAGGTTTGCTGGGATCAATCATATGGTAGATCTGCTGGACCTGTTTCCTGTGGCAGATTTGTGATTGGGTTCTATCCATGTTTACTTATTAGCTTGACAAAGTGTAACAAATTAACATATATGAGTTTCCATTAGACCGATGCTTCTGTTGAGGAGGGGAGGAAGGAATTGATGCTAATCCATATGAATATCCAATGTTTTCATTGGAATTATAGCTGCTGCCTTTACATTATGTTTACTTTTGGTGTTCTCTAAAGAATGCATATGCTAACAGCTCTCTGAAAGTGATGAATAGTCAGCTCAGGGAATGAACTTGTTGTGATAACTTGTGATATTTTCATAGTTTGACGAATTTTATATGGGTAATTAAGCTTTCGTCTTGCAAATTATGTTATTTTCTCACTGTGACAATGTATAACTATTGTTTGGATTACATTTGCAAGCTTCAAGTATAGAGAGGTAGATTAGTGAAATTTAGCTCATGGAGAAGTTGATTTGCTAATTTCCTATTGCTTAAAAAGTAGTGCCAATGAACTTGCTGATTTCATTTGTCCTACGTGTAACCCATTTGTTGAGTTATGTCATGGTTAGTGAGATCATTTTGTAGTTCTGTTGGCTATGTGATCTCAGGATCTCATTTGGTGCTTTGATTGTATGAATCTTGCAAGTTCTGTTGGCAGAATTTTGAACTGTGTATGCAGAATTTTTGTCTTATGCCTTCATTTGGACCTATAGGATCTTCCATAGCAGCTTCCTCTTTGGTGTTTTTTTTTTTTTTTGGAAATCCTATATGTTTTAACATGGCTGGTAAGTTATATGCTAAGTACTGGCCTCCTTTGGAACTAAGTACTGGAAATCCTGTATGTTATATGCTGCTGTTTTTTTTTTTTGGAAATCCTGTAAGGAAAGATGAAATTCTGTTAGCAATGCAGCACTTGGTACAAAGGGAGTAATGTATTATGCATCAGGGAAAGATTAATGTATGGAATCATTGTGGGAGTAAAGTATTTTGCTTCTAAAATGGCACATTCCAGGGATGGGATTCCTCATGCCAGACCTGCGGTTTTCTATAAGTGCTGCGGTTTTATGCTTCCTGTTGGGAGTAATGTATGAATCAAAGCTTTGTACCTTCCTCTTTGGTGCTATAATAAAGTTGCTGGCCTCCTTTGCCGTGGATGTAGGTCATTTTGACCGAACCACGTTAAATCTGTTTCTTTTTTTCTAAATATGCTGCTGTTTTTTTTTTATGTCTCTGTTGGGAGTAACGTATGAATCAAAGCTTTGTACCTTCCTCTTTGGTGCTATAATAAAGTTGCTTGCCTCGTTTGTCGTAGATGTAGGTCATTTTGACCGAACCACGTTAAACTCTGTCTTTTTTTTCATTTTCATGATCCCTTAAATTTTTTATTTTTGTTGAATATGATGCAACACCCATGAACGATTCTCATGTTTTTGCATTGTTATGTTTCTTTTTTTGCTATATCGTAGTTTTAACATGGCTGGTAAAGCTAAAGAGCATGGTTCACCAGCACTATGGGAAAAATAAACCAAAATGTTGTTTTGCGACCTTTGTATAAAAGAAATACAATTGGGCAATAGACCAACAACGTTTTTCAATAAAGAAGGTTGGCTGAATATCATTAAACACTTTAAAGAGTCCACGGGACGGGAGTACGACAGGCTACAAATGAAAAACAAATGGGATCAATTGAAAAAAGATTGGAAAATTTGGAAGGATTTGAAATGTGGTTCAACTGGTTTGGGCTGGGATCCGATAAAGCGAACCATTGATGCCTCAGAAGAGTGGTGGGCAGAAAGGATCGCGGTTAATAAGTTTAATTTTTTGAAGATATCCATAATTTAGTTCTTTTTTAAGATGTAGAACTGATTTGAGTTTTTTTTTTCAGGTGGTGCCCGCAGCAAAAAAGTATAAAACATGTGGAATTGAACCCAATTTGGAGGAAAAGTTAGATCTGATGTTTGGGGGTGTTGTCGCCACAGGAAAATATGCATGCGCTCCCAGCGAGGTAGGATTTGGTGAAACACAGGACAATGTTGCTGTCAGCTTATCAGATGATTCACCTAATTTTCCAAGTCCTGGTTCCACTGAGATTCAATCCACAAAATGCTCGAAGCGATCTAGGTTCGAGAGTAAAAAAAAGGGTGGAGCTGCTTCTATCAGAAACCATATATCATGCCTTATGGATTCTTCCAACGATGCCCCGCATAAAGTGCAAAAAACGTCAATCAACGAGGTTGTGGCAATTTTAGAGCAGGATCTGAGTATTGCAGCAGAAGATGAGCTTTACTACTTTGCTGTTGAGCTACTTCAAGATTCAGTTCAGAGAGACTTTTTCACAGCAATTGCCAAAGAGCGAAGGGTGTCGTATCTACTACATTTCTTTGAGCGCAGGATAATTTGAATAACGTTTTATAGTATTTGCTATGTCCTTATTTGAATAGTTTGAACTGTTGTTGATCGAGACTTTTAGGTTTAATTTGTTATTTACATATAACTATCTTAATGCAAACTGCAAAATTCTAATCTGTTGGTAACTGTTCTATAAAAGTCAATAACTCCTTGTGTTAGTACTTCTTTTCATAGTGATGATTAGCTTAATAATTTATTTTTCTTTGTCATAAAATGTCCAGTATACATCATTATGGACCCAAGCCAGGTACGTCGTCGAAGGAGAAATGCAGCTATCAACTTGCTCGTAGAGTACTACAGCACATACATCAACCGTTCTCCCTGTTACACATCATCACATTTTGGAGACAAATGGGTTGCGGAAATGCTTGCTGGAAATCCCACAAGATTTCACATGTTCCGAATGACACAGGAGGTTCTCACAGATCTTTTAGCAAAACTCATTGGATCTCATGGTCTCCATGGGTCTATAAGGATGACTGGTCGTGAGGTCTTAGCGATTACTCTTTATATATTATCACAGAACGAGTCAATGCGTGGTGCAATGGAACGCTTCCCGCACTCATCAGAGACTATTAGCAGGTACTTCTCGGTGGGTTTGAGTGCTTTGGTGAGCCTCGCCAAACAAGTCATAAAGCCAACGGATCCAACGTTTTCACGAATTCCTACGGAGATTCGTCACGATCGACGATACATGCCATTCTTTAAGGTACTGATTTAGTCTTATATTAGTTAAATTTAACATGAGAGCATGACATTGATTAATGAATTACCAACGCTCCATGTTTAGGATTGCATCGGTGCCATAGATGGAACACATGTTGATACACGTGTTTCAAATGATGAAAAAGTTGCATTTATCGGACGAAGTGGAACCCCAACCCAAAATGTCATGGCAGTTTGCGACTTTAATATGTGTTTCACATTTATCATGCCTGGTTGGGAGGGTAGTGCACATGACAGCAGAATATTCAAGAGTGCAACTCGGAATCCACATTATAGCTTTCCTCATCCTCCTCAAGGTATGTTGCGCCACGAAATATTGTATTTTGATAAAATGTGTTTTTTTAAAATGTGAGACTGAAGGTTGGGGAAGGTGCAACTGAAGGTTCAACAGTAGAAAATTAATGTATTATTTTAAAATGTGAAACTGATGGTTCAACACCGTACAGGCAAGTATTATTTGGTGGATGCTGGTTATCCGTTGCAGCGAGGGTATCTCAAACTATATCCTGATACGAGATATCATATACCTGATTTTGAACGGGCAAGTAACGTTACACGAAGCAGAAAGGAGGTGTTCAACAAAAGACATTCCTCTTTGCGAGGCATCATCGAGAGGACATTTGGTGTCTGGAAGAAGAAGTGGGTGATATTACGTGATATGCCTCCTTACCCATTTCCAAAACAGGTTCAGATTGCAATAGCGACGATGACAATACACAATTATATTAGGCGACAGCCGTCTCGATATGGCGTTGACTTCCTCAATGCTGAAGCAAATCAACAGGAAATAGCTGAAGACCCATCTGAAAACCAAATTGGTAGTTCTATGTTACAAGATGAGAGTGAACAATCAACCATTTGTACTAAGGAGGGGGAAGGTGCAATTGAAATGGCGGCCATTCGAGAACAAATAACTAATGCGTTGGTTAATATTTGATTGATTTGCAATCTCTTATAATGACAAAACAGTCAAATTATGAGTGTTTGTTAGGAGATGTTAATTANGGTCCAGGTATAAAGAACATTGACTAATCCTATGCTTGGTTACTGATTCTACGGCTAGACTGGGAGGATACCAGCTCTCACTTTGGAGCTCCCACGTTCCCCTCTTCTCAGGGCTAACATCTACACATCAGCTCCCAAACGATAGGACTGAATTGGGGATTTTAGCCTGTCACTCTAAAATCTCTAATTCTACACCCGATAATATTATTTCCCTAGTATTTGCACCCAAAGACCGAATTGGGGATTTTAGTCTGTCATTTTCTAAAATCTCCAATTCTACGCCCGATAATTTCATTTCCCTATTTATTTGCACCCAATTTCTGTCACTCTAAAATCTCCAATTCTACGCCCGATAATATTATTTCCTTATTTATTTTCACCCAACTTCCAATGCAATCTCCAATTCTACGCCCGATAATATTATTTTCCTATTTATTTGCACCCAACTTCCAAGGTTTCCAAATCTATGCCCGATAATATTATTTCCCTATTTATTTGCACCCAACTTCCAAGGGCTTAACCTCCCTAAATCTTGGATGTAATCTTCACTTTAGTTGTAAAACTCAACATATTTTAACAAATTACTCCCTGAATCTTGGATGTAATCTTCACTTTAGTTGTAAAACTCAACATATTTTAACAAATTTATCCCTGAATCTTGGATGTAATATTCACTTTAGTTGTAAAACTCAACATATTTTAACAAATCAAATATCTCCAATTCTACTCCCGATAATTTTATTTCCTTATTTATTTGCACCCAACTTCCAAGGGCTTTGACCTCCATGAATCTTGGATGTAATCTTCACTTTAATTGTAAAACTCAACATATTTTAACAAATCAATTGACCAGATTAAAAGTAAATTATGATCGAGGTGAAAAGATCATCACAAATTCTTAAACATTTTCATGGCTTCACCAATTCAAATCAACATTTCACAAATCTCAATACAAGGAGAAAGACAGAGAAAACTACTCAGATCTCATAGGAAAAGTGCAACAAAACTCGGAATTCATATTTAAATTCAAAGTCATACAAACTATAACAAATAAATAAACTTATCTCTAATTTCTCCCCAAGTAAACTCCTCAAAGTTCTTCTCAATTTCTTTCTTTCTTTAGAGCACACAGAACTCCTCTTCGAAATAGTAAGGAAGAAGAAATCTCTCGCTTTCCCTCCACTCTTACAATCTCTCGAAGAATTCCTCACAATCTCTTCACTCTAATGGAACCTTTCTAACCTCCAGGCTCTCTAGAGCTCTCACCACCTCCTCTTTTTTCTCCTCGTTTGGCCAAAATCTTTCCTTTAATGATGTGCATGAGTTTTTCCAAGAGTTGCTTAAGCGCCCCTCCAAAATTTGGCCTTATCCTTTGCACAAGTACACATAACCGTCGATCTCACCATCGGCGGCCTCGATGGCACCGTCGGCGGCCTTTTGGAGAATTTTTCCTGTAGCCTCCGGAAAAACTCACCATCGGCGGCGTCGATGGCGTCGTCGGCGCCGCCGATGCCCTAGCTCAAATCTCCACATTTTGGTCCCTTTTGCATCTTTTTGCTCCACTGACTCTAGTTCATCATTCCTGCTATAAAACATCAAAAGTACCTTTCTTTAAAGTGCAATATCATCAAAAACAGTATAAAATAGGTATGAAAATCTCAACATATTTTCCTCTGGTCAAAATCTCCCAAACTTAACTATTACTTGTCCTCAAGTAATTTTAATACTATATAAAGGTTATGATCTATTGTAGTAAAGTTTTAATTTGGAATTACTATAAGTTTGATTTAAATAAATATCTTAGTGAGATTTTCAGGAAAAATTTAAGTAATTGAATTAACTCCGTAGCCACAAGATTATCTAATCATCAAGTTTAAGAGTTCTAGTCTTATATTCATTTCAAGAATGACTATAGATTGCAATATTAAGTCAGTTAGAATATTCAAATGATAGGAATTTCATGAAAACTCTACTAGTAAAAGATCTATTCATAAATATAAGTTCAGGAATGTACTTAGGTTTTCCTTGTAAGGTAAGTCCAGTGAAGCCAATTTTTGATTAGGCATATCCTCAAGCTTCTCCTCACTTCCATAGTGTTTTTCTTCCTTTTCTCTTTTTTATTTGAATTGCTTTCAATTCTATATATTTTTCTTTTCTTTTCAGGGATTTTTTTCAATCCTTTCTTTTTCCTTTTTTCAAGTGAGGATTACTATATCTGGATATCCTTTAATGATTTTGAACTTCACTTTTCTTTCCCTAAATTTGAAACTCAAAGTATTCCTTTACCTTATAGATATTTCATAGTTTTTACATCATTGAGTCCCAATCTTTTCTTCTCAAATGAATTTCCAGATTTTAATATTTCAAAATATAGTTTCCTTTACTTTAAATAGTTGATTATAATCTTATTGTCTTATACTAAACATCTTAAGTCACAAAATTAATTTTTATTACAAAAATATTCATTTAAATCTACCAAAATATTTAAATATTTGCAAAAATATAGTTACCTGAATTAAATTCACTACATAAAATCATATAAATAATTTTTGAAAATAATTAAATAGAGGACATCTAATAATTAATTTTTTTTCCCTCCCCCAAACTTAAATTTTTAAATATGAGATAATATAGGTGGGAAGAAAAACTCTAAATATAAATCATACCTCAGCAATTTAGGCACTTTCATCATTCTGAAATTTTTGCAGGTCTTCTTAAAATTTCTACTTCACCTGGTCTGTAATATCAGGAGCTTTCTACACATATAAATCATTAGAGAAATTTCTGGGAAATGAAATTTTGAAATAAGTATAAAATTAAAACATTAACCAAATACAACATTTCCTAACACAACCATAATAAGAAACAAAAGACAAAAGTACTAAAATGAAAATAAACATCACATCACATTACAATCCACATAGCACTGAGCAACATCTACAAGCTACACATGCACATTTCTACTACCACATTAAACATTAAAAACAATAATTAGAAAGTGTCCAAATCAACATAAGCATTAAAAGTACAAATAATAATTGTCCACATTATAGAAATTACAAAAATAAAAATACAAATACATCAATTCCTTCAAATATCAAAATCCCATGCTATATCATCGTCGCCTTGCTCAGCAGGTGGATTGGGTTGATATTGAGTATAACGAGGGCATTTGGGGAATGTAACATCAGGCTCACCTCTATAGTATCGGGCCTAAGGATTATAATAAGCTATCTCAAAATCAGAATGCCTCTGAAGGTACTCACTATCATAATTATGTCGGCGTTCTAAACCTCCAATCCTTTCATTTATCAAATCTATACTCTTCCTCTACAAGGTCAACTCATTCATCAAGTCAGTCAGGGTAGGGAACTAGAAGGAGGAGGAAGGTCATAACTTGTAGAGGGGACATCTCTATTAGTAGAAGGTTCTTCACTCCTACTTCCAGTTCTCCATTTCTCATGGGATACATAAGTTTTCACATTGGATTTACTGATGGGTTTCATAGGGTGAACCCATTTTCCTCTCCAGCTTCCACTCCAGAAAGTTGGCAAAGTGCATAAATAAGGCCAGAATGTCCTAGCCCTCCACTTGTCTCACTTCTTACCGTAGTTAATATGTTCTTAAGAATAATTCTCCCCACATTTATAGTTCTATTATTCTGAATACAGAAATTTAGAATAGCTTTATCTCTAGTTACCTCACTATGGTGATAAGTCGGTAACAGAGTAGAGGAAATGAAATAGTGCCATGCTTTAGAGATGGCATTCAGCATGGAAGCAGAAAAGTTTATCCGTTCTTGTTGTTTAGTCTTCCACGTTCCTTTCCCATCAGTGATAAATTTGATCACCTCATTTAGGGGCCCTTTCATTGTACTAAAGGATTCATAGTGGCAGTTATAAGAGTCAGGGACTTCGTAAAAGGCGTTGATGGGGGCGGCAGTAAATTCTACAGGAAATCCACGCACTTGCACAGTTTCATCTTTGGAATAGGTTACATTGGCGTAGAATTCTTTCACAATATTTGGATCAGCTTTATTGGTGGTGTAACAAAAATTTTGCCACCTCCGCTCGGCAATAACCCATTCAATTTCTCCACCTGGACTCTCAAAAACTCGATTTTATATACACTTTTTTTTCCTTTAAACTCTGAAGTAAATCGGGTTTGAGCCATCGCATTGACGAAGCTTGACTCATCAAACTCAACTCTTCTCTTTTGACGTGGAGCCATTTCAATCTAATAAAATTATAAGAAAATTCCAAAAATTACATCAAATATAGAAATCATGGCTTCCAATAGTAATTATAAGAGTTCAACATTAAGATCCATGAATTTCTTCCCAAATTTTCTTCACATTCTTAAATTTTTTGGATCTCCTCATTGTGGAAGAAATACAGGGGGAAAATCAAATATTTTTAGCTTGGAGTGAAGCTCTTACCTAGACAAGATCAAATCCGGTGTCAAAAAGTCTTGAAATCGCGTCCCAATCTAAGATCTTTCAAGCCCTAAGTCAAAATGACATTTTTAAGAGGAAGGGGATGATGAATAGTGGCGGTTGACCGGTCAAAATCACGGTTGAAGGGGTATTTTTGCGAGCTTGCCGTCGGCGGGGTCGATGGCGCCATCGGCATGCTCTATTGAAATTGAACCTAAGTCTCGGGAAATTCCTGCCGTTGGCGGCGTCGAGGGCGCGGTCGAAGGGCTCTATTCAAAATGTTCAAATTCTAAATTTTTGTGATTTCGATCAATTTCAACCTCTTCGACATCCATTTAATCATTATAGACATAATTTTAATTCACTAACTGATGTACTTAGCACAAATAAACTTTCACAACACAAAACATCGCATTTATATATAAATTCTGAGGGTACAATATATGTTACATAACACACCTAAGTTTGGTATTTTCTCAACCTCAATACATTAATTCAGCGTTGCAATCCAACCCACAACACTCAAAACGCTGAAAACAAAACATTCTATGCTTGTCTCAACTATACAGAGATCTAAAAGCATACATCCCAAGCAATGCAAACACAAAGTTCAAATATAAACACACATAAACACAAAGGTAGCATAGTAAATTTACTACTCATTAGATTCCATGCTCGTCCTCTGAGATCACCCATTGATTGCACATGAATGAAGAGGTTGTAGAAGGGTTGGAATGGAAAGAGATCACCCATTGATTGCACATGAACAAAGAGGTTGTAGAAGGGTCAGAATGGAAATTCTTCAGTAGAATCCTCCTCTATCAGTTTCATCCTCCTCATCAGTCGTATCAAACTATCTTCTAAATGCCCAGAATTATCGAAATGTTCTTTCATTCTCCAGTCTAAATGATCGAAGAAATCGGAGATATTATCTATTGTATTCATCACATTTTGTACCTCCTTCTCCAATTTCTTGATTCGGTGCAGAATCACCAGAGTTTTATCAAGAATTAAGGGTTGAATTGGAAAAGAATTCAGAGATGATTGATCAACTATCATGGCCATGTCATTTTCTTCTTCAAATGATGGGAATCTTTCAGTTGGGTCCAAAGGCTTCCAAGGTAGCAGTACCTTTTCCCAATTTTTGTAGGATACTTGGGACTGGCTGCAAAGTGAGAAAATTGTGGAAGGGTGTCCAAGCCCATAAGTTGATCCATGAATGATCAGGCCCAAAACCGACTTTACAATTATTGATCAAATATCGATCGGCAGTCCCCTTTGGATACACTAGTTCAAAATAGCACTTTCCTTAGAAACTTTACCAACTTTCATTGTCGGCAACAATTTCACAGAAATGAAGAAGTGCAGTGTTTACAGACGAGATTCAAAAGTGTTGAAGAAAAACTAACATACCCGTACTCTCTCATTTCTCAATCGTCAGTTTCGTCCGTTAAATAATGACAAATTTCATTCATATGGTTCCTTGTTGGGATGAAATTTGAATAGTGGCAGACAGGAATGTTCTCTATCATGTATAATTCATTGATTTGTGCAGGAGTAAAAGTGATCCATCTACCTCGCACATAAACAACTCCCTGGTTGATTCCATGTAAATTTGCATAAAATTCTTTCACTACAGGGACAACAACAGCGGCGGTAGTGTAGCACAGCACTTCCCATCTTTGCAGCACAATCATCTCATCAATTGGTGTCGTAGGATTGTTCAGTCCTCGATTCATGAATCCTCGTTCCTTGATCAATCTTTTCTTTGTCAGTAGTTTGTTAAAGATCTGCTGCGCTTACGCACTAATAAACTTTCGCCGATTGAAAACTTGCATTCTAGGATTATCAGGGGAATTGGATGCCATAGGAATGAAATTGGTGGAGTTTCACTTCATTTTTGGGGGAAAATATGAGTAGGAATTAAATTTGGGAGTTTAAAAAGGTAACTCACGCCCAAAAACCGTCAAAAATCACCACTCAAAAATAAGAAACTGTAATCTCACCGGTCTCGCCGTCGGCGCGCCTCTGTGTTACTTTTGCCTGGACTCTTTGGACAACCCACCGTCGATGGCGTCGATAGCGCCGTCGGCGCCCAAGGGAAAAATTGCACAGTTTCGCTCTGGTCCAATTGCATTCCAATTTTTCATTATGGATCCAATTTTTATGATAATTCAAGGGTAAATAAGAGTAGTAGAGTTCATTACTACCACTAACTAATGATAAATTCAAATAACAACTACTATAATCGCAATAAAAATAAAAATAATTATGGGTTGTCCCCATAAAGCGCTTGGTTTAACGTCGTCAGCCCGACCTATTCAGGTGTCATTCAGGTTGACTGATCACTAAAACCTCTTTAAAACTTGGTCTTTTACCCTCAAAATATGATTTTAATCTGTGTCCATTCACTTTAAATCTATTTATAGTTTTTTGATCTTCAACTTTAACAGCTCCGTAAGTATAAACTTGAGTCACAGTAAATGGCCCTAACCAACGAGACTTCAATTTTTCAGGGAATAACTTCAGCCTAGTATTGTAAAGCAAAACTTCTTGTTCTCGTTCAAAGTTCTTTTGGCGATCATGTCATAACTTTAGTTTTTCCTTATAAATTCTGTCGTTATCATAAGATTAATCATGCCATAACTTTAGTTTCTCCTTATAAATTCTATCGTTATCATAAGATTCATTTCCTCTTCCAATTCATTTAATTGTAACAATCTCTTCTTACCAGCATCTTTCAAATTATAATTGAAATCTTTAATCCATAACTTTAGTTTCACCTTATAAATTCTGTCGTTATCATAAGATTCATTTCTTAATTCTTCTAACTCATACGTTAACAATCTCTTCTTACCAGCATCTTTCAAATTATAATTGAATTCTTTAATTGCCCAATATGTTCTTACCAGCATCTTTCAAATTATAATTGAATTCCTTAATCGCCCAATATGCTTTATGCTCCTATTTATTCTATCGTTATCATAAGATTGATTTCTTAATTCTTCCAATTCATTCATTTGTAACAATCTTTTCTTTTATCGTTATCATAAGATTCATTTCTTAATTCTTCTAATTCATTCATTTGTAATAATCTCCTCTCTATCATAAGACTCATTTCTTAATTCTTCCAATTCATTTAATTGTAACAATCTCTTCTTAAGTTGTTATAATAAGACTCATTTCTTAATTCTTCCAATTCATTTAAGCATCTTTCAAATTATAATTGAATTCTTTAATCGCCCAATATGCTTTATGCTCCAATTCTACAGGTAAGTGACAAGTCTTTCCAAAAATCAGTTTGTAAGGAGTCATTCCAATAGGAGTTTTATAATCAGTTTTGTAAGCCCATAATGCGGTATCCAGTCTAGTAGGCCAATCTACTCTTCTAGGGTTTATAGTCTTTCCAAGTATNTTATGCTCCAATTCTACTGGTAAGTGACAAGTCTTTCTAAAAATCAGTCTGTAAGGAGTCATTCCAATAGGATTTTTATAAGCAATCCTATAAGCCCATAATGCAGTATCCAATCTAGTGGACAAATATATTCTACANCCAAGAGGTACAATATACGTTACATAACACACCTAAGTTTGGTATTTTCTCAACCTCAATACATTAATTTAGAGTTGCATTCCAAGCCACAACACTCAAAACGCTGAAAACAAAACATCATATGCTTAGTCTCATCTATACAGAGATCTAAAGGCATAATTTAAAAGCAAAGCAAATACAAAGTTCAAATCAAAATACATAGATAGACAGATAGGTAGTAATATAAATATACTAATCTTAGAATCGGTACTAGCCTCTCCTCTGAGATCACCCATTGATTGCACATGAACGAAGTTGTAGAAGGGTCGGAATGTAAACACTTCAGTGGAATCCTCTTCTATTAACTTCATCCTCCTCATCAGTCGTATCAAGCTATCTTCTAAATGTCCAGAGTGCTCAAAATGTTCCTTCATCCTCCAATCTAGATGATCGAAGAAATCAGAGATATTATTAATCACATTCGTGACATTTTGTACCTCCTTTTCCAATTTCTTGATTTCGCGTAGGATCACCAGAGACTTATCAGGATTTAAGGGTTGAACTGGCATTGAATTCTGAGATGATTGATCCACTAAAATGGCCATGTAATTTTAATCTTCAAAAGCTGTGAATCTCTCAGTTGGGTCTAAAGGCTTCCAAGTTAGCAGTACTTTTTCCCAATTTTCATAGGACACATGGAACTGACTGCAAAGTGAGAAAATTGTGCGAGTGTGTCCAAGCCCATAGTTGATCCATGAACGATCAGGCCCAAAACCGACTTCACAATTATAGATCCAATGTTGATCGACAAGTTGATCCATGAACGATCAGGCCCAAAACCGACTTCACAATTATTGATCCAATGTCGATCGATAATCCCCTTTGGATGCAGTAATTCAAAATGACACTTTCTTTAGAAACTTTATCGATCTTCATTGTCGGTAACAGTTTTGCAGAAATGAAAAAGTGCCAATGTTTTGAAACGGGATTTAGGAGTAATGCAGAAAAACTAAAATACCTGTTTTCTCTTGTTTCTCAGTCATCAGTTTCGTCCGTTAAATATTGGTAAATTTCATTCCGCTAGTTTCTCGTTGGGACAAAATTGGAATAGTATCAGACAGGAACAATTTAGATCATGTATAATTCGTTGATCCATGCAGGAGTGAAAGTGATCCATCTTCCTCGCACATAATCAACTCCCTAGTTTTTTCTGTGCAAATTTGCAAAAATGCTTTCACTACAACAACAAACACAGCGGCGGTAGTGTAGCATGACACTTCCCATCTTTGCCACACTATCGTTTCTTCAATATCCATCGTGGGATTATTCAATCCACGATTTACAAATCCTCGTTCCTTGATCGATCTTTTCTTCGTTAGTAACTTGTTGAAGAATCGTTGCGCTTCTGCACTAATAATCTTTTACCGACTGAAAAATTGCATTCTGGGATTATCAGGGGAATTGGACGCCATAGTAATGAAATTGGTGGAGTTTCACTTTGTTTTTGGAGGGAAAATATGAACTAAGAATTGAATTTTTAAGTTTAAGAAGATTATTCCAACCCAAAAATTGCCAAAAACCGCCATTTGAACCCAAGTAACTGCCATTTCACAGGTCTCGCCGTTGATAGGGTCTATAGCGCCATTGGCAAGTGTCTGTATTAATTTTTCCCGATGGCGTCGAGATTGTCATCGGTGCCCAAGGCAAAATTTTCACAGTTTTCGCTCTGGTCCGAATGCGTTCAAATTTTTCTCTATGGATCCAATTTTTAAGATGTTTCAAAGGTAAATAAAAGTAGTAGAGCTTAATAATACCACATACTAATGATAATTTCAAATAAAACCTACTATAATTGTAATAAAAGTAAAGATAAATATGGGTTGCCTCCAAGAAATTGCTTGGTTTAACGTCAACAGCCCGGCCTATTCAAGTGTCATTCAAGTTGACTGATCAATAAAACCTCTTTAAAATTTGGTCTTTTACCCTCATAATATGGTTTTAATCTTTGTTCATTTATTTTAAATCTATTTCTCGTCTTCTGATCTTCAATTTCAACAACTTTGTAAGTATAAACTTGAGTCACAGTAAAGGGCCCTAACCAACGAGACTTCAATTTCCTAGGAAATAACTTCAGCCTAGTGTTGTAAAGCAAAACTTCTTATCTTGGTTCAAAGTTCATCTGTTTAATCTTCTGATCATGCCATAACTTTAGTTTTTCATTATAAATTCTGTCATTATCATAATACTCATTTTTTAATTCTTCCATTTCATTTAGTTGTAAAAATCTCTTCTTACCAGCATTTTTAAAATTATAATTGAATTCTTTAATCCAATATGCTTTATGCTTCAATTCTACTGGTAAGTTATAAGTCTTTCCAAAAATCAGTCTGTAAGGAGTCATTCCAATAAGAGTTTTATAGGCAGTCCTATAAGCCCATAATGCAGTATCCAGTCTAGTGGACCAATCTACTCTACTAGGTTTTGCTGTCTTTTCAAGTATTTGTTTAATCTCTCTATTAGAACTTCAGTGAACCCACTAGTTTGAGGATGATAGGCAGTAGAGATTCGATGAATAATATTATATATTTCTGCCAANCTAGTGGACCAATCTATTCTACTAGGGTTTACAGTCTTTTTAAGTATTTGTTTAATCTCTCTCNTACAGTCTTTTCAAGTATTTGTTTAATCTCTCTATTAGAAACTTCAGCTAACCCACTGGTTTGAAGATGATATNCAAAAATCAGTCTGTAAGGAGTCATTCCAAAAGGAGTTTTATAAGCAGTCCTGTAAGCCCATAATGCGGTATACAATCTGGTTGATCAATCTACTCTACTAGGGTTTACAGTCTTTTCAAGTATTTGTTTAATCTCTTTATTAAAAACTTCAACTAACCCACTAGTTTGAGGATGANGATAATCATTCTAGGCATTCCGTATCTAGTGAAAATATTTTTCATCAAAAATCTTGAAACACTTTTAGCATCGCAACGAGGTAATGCTTGTGTATCAATCTACTTAGAAATGTAGTCCACTGCAATTAATATATATAAGTTCCCAAATGAAGGAATAAACAGTCCCATAAAATCTAATCCCCAAACGTCAAAGATCTCAACTTCCAATATGAAATTTAGAGGCATTTCATTTCTTCTAGATATATTGCCTACTCATTGTCATCGATCACAAGTTTTTATATATCTATCTACATCTCTAAATATGGTGGGCCAATAAAATCCAGCTTGTAAAATTTTATACGTAGTTTTATCAATCCCAAAATGTACTGCAAATTCTAAATGACATTTCTAAATGATTAGTTCAGTTTCTTCATAAGGTACACATCTTCTCATAATAAGATCCATAGCTTGTAAAATTGTATAAGCAGTTTTATCAATCCCAAAATGTCCTCCAAATTCAGAATCATGAAATTTCTGAATGATCAGCTCGGTTTCTTCATAAGGTACACATCTCCTCATAATAAGATCCTTAAATTGTTTATATAAATAAGGCTCATTCCAAAAATATGCTTTCGCATCATGAATGAATCTTCTTTGTTGTTGTAATGTCAGCATAGGTGGCAAAATATCACTTACAATAAAATTAACAATATTAGCACACCATGGTATTTTCCACTCATTAATATTATAAAGTTGTTCATCAGGGAAACTATTTATAATTTCATTGTTGGTGTTAGATAATTCATGGTTTTCTAATCTTGATAAATGATCAGCAATTTGATTATCAGTTCTCTTCCTATCAATAACCACAAGATCAAATTCTTGCATCAATAGTATCCATCTAATCAACCTTGTTTTAGCATCCTTCTTTTGCATTAGATATTTAATAGCGGAGTGATCAGTATGCACAATATATTTAGCTCCAATTAAATAAGTTATAAATTTATCTAAAGCATACACAATTGCCAGTAACTCTTTTTCGGTAACAGTATAGTTAATTTGTGCATCATTAAGAGTTTTACTAACGTAGTATATCACTTTAAAAATCTTTTCGTACCTTTGACCAAGAACCACTCCAATAACATAATCACTAGCATCACACATTTGTTCAAATGATTTCTCCCAGTTAGGTGTAACTATAATAAGGACTGTAATTAATTTTTTCTTTTAATAGCTCAAAGGCATTTAAACAGCATTCAGTAAATTCAGATTTCTTGTCCTTTTCTAAAATATGGAATAGAGGTTTAGTAAATTTTGAGAAATCTTTAATAAAATGCCTGTAAAAACCAACATATCCAAGAAAACTACTAACTTCTCTTACATTAGTAGGAGGTGTTGGTTTAGATATGACTTGAATTTTTGCAGGGTCTGCCTCCATACCATCTTCCGAAATTTAACGCCCTAACACAATTCCTCCTGCAACCATAAATTGACATTTCTCCCAATTTAGAACTAAATTAGTTCTTTTGCATAACTCCAAAACTTTTTCAAGGTAATTTAAGCATGCTTGAAATGTCCAAATATAGAGAAATCATCCATAAATACTTCCAATCCATCATCAATTAACTTACTAAATATAGACAACATACATCTCTGGAATGTTGCTGGTGCATTACATAATATGAAATGCATTCTTCTAAAACCAAAAGATCCAAAAAAAATGTTGTCTTTTCTTGATCCTCAGGAGCAATAGGAATTTGATGGTAACCGGTATATCCATTTAAAAAGCAAAAAATATTTGTGCCCAGCAAGTCTATCCCCTATTTGTTCTAAAAATGCTAAAGAGAAGTGACATTTTCTGGTGGCAGTGTTTAATTTTCTATAAACAATGTAAATATGCCACCCAATAACTTATCTGATAGGTATTAATTCATTATTTTCTTTTGTTTTAACAGTCACTCCTTTCTTAGGAACACAATGAATAGGACTTACCCACGCACTATCTGGAATAGGATATATAATTCCAGTGTCTAACCATTTCAAACTTTCCTTCAACTACTTCTTTCATTATCGGATTCAATCTCCTTTGTGGATCAACTCTTGGTTTATATTGTTTATCTAATATAAATCTGTGCATACAGATTGAAAGACTGATTCCCTTAATATCAGCTAAGGTTCAACCAAAAGCTTTCTTATATCTTTTTAATGTGTCTAACAGTCTTTGCTCTTGCATTTCTTTTAATTCTGAAGATATAATAACATGTAATGTAGATGAGCTCCCAAAAACACATACTTCAAGTGATTAGGTAATGTTTTCAACTCAAGTTCAGGTGATTTTATAATTGATGGAAATAGATTCTTATTNTATTTTGTTTAATCTCTCTATTAGAAACTTCAGCTAACCCACTGGTTTGAGGGTGATAAGCAGTAGAAATTCGATGAATAATATTAAATTTTTCCCAATCTCTGAATATATTTATTCCTAAAATGGGATCCTCCGTTAGTGATAATCATTCTAGGCATTCCGTATCTAGTGAAAATATTTTTCATTAAAAAACTTGAAACACTTTTAGCGTCACAACGAAGTAAAGCTTGTGCTTCAATCCACTTAAAAATGTAGTCTACAGCAATTAATATATATAAGTTCCCAAATGAAGGAAAAAATGGTCCCATAAAATCTAGTCCCCAAACATCAAAGAACTCAACTTCCAATATGAAATTTAGAGGCATTTCATTTCTTCTAGATATATTGCCTACTCGTTGACATTGATCACAAGTTTTTATATATCTATAAACATCTCTAAAAATAGTAGGCCAATAAAATTCAGCTTGTAAAATTTTATAAACAGTTTTATCAATCCCAAAATATCCTCCAAATTCAGAATCATGATATTTTTTAATGATTAGCTCAGTTTCTTCATAAGGTACACATCTTCTCATAATCATATCCTTACATTATTTATATAAATAAGGCTCATCCCAAAAATATGCTTTCGCATCATGAATAAATTTTCTTTGTTGTTGTGGTGTCAGCATAGGTGGAAAAATATCACTTAAAATATAGTTAACAATATCGGCCTACTATGGAATTTTCCACTCACTAACATTATAAAGTTGTTCATCAGGGAAACTATCTGTAATTTCATTGTCGGTGTTAGATAATTCATGGTTTTCTAATCTTGATAAATGATCAACAATTTGATTATTAGTTCATCTTCTGTCAAAAACCACAAGATCAAATTCTTGCATCAATAGTATCCCATCTATCAACCTTGGTTTGGCATCCTTCTTTTGCATCAGATATTTAATAGTTAGTGATCATGTGCACAACACATTTAGTCCCAATTAAATAAGATCTAAATTTGTCAAAAACATACACAATATGTGCACAACACATTTAGCTCCAATTAAATAAGATCTAAATTTTTCTAAAGCATACACAATGGTCAGGGTTTAGCATCCTTCTTTTGCATAAGATATTTAATAGCAGAGTGATCAGTATGCACAACACAAAGCTCCAATTAAATAAGATCTAAATTTATCCAAAGCATACACAATGACCAGTAACTCTTTTTCAGTAACAGTATAATTAATTTGTGCATAATTAAGAGTTTTACTAGCATAGTATATCACCTTAAAAATCTTTTCGCTTTGTCCAAGGACAGCTCCAATAGCATAATCACTAGCATCACACATCAATTCAAATGGTTTTTTGTCCAAGAACAGCTCCAATAGCATAATCACTAGCATCACACATCAGTTCAAATGATTTCTTAGGACAACTCCAAAAGCATAATCACTAGCATCACACATCAGTTCAAATGGTTTCTCCCAGTTGGTGAAAGTATAATAGGGGCTCTGATTAATTTTTCTTTTAATAACACAAAGGCATTTAAACAGCTTTCAGTAAATTCAAATTTTTTGTCCTTCTCTAAAAGTTGGCATAGAGGTTTTGTAACTTTTGAGAAATCTTTAGTAAAACACCTGTAAAAACCAACATGTCCAGGAAAAGTCCTAACTTCTCTTACATTAGTAGGAGGTGTTAGTTTAGATATAACTTGGATTTTTTCAGGGTCAGCTTCCATACCATCTTCCGAAATTTTATACCCTAGTACAATTCCTCCTGCAATCATAAATTGACATTTCTCCTAATTTAGAACTAAATTAGTTCTTTCGCATAACTCCAAAACTTTTTCAAGATAATTTAAGCATGCGTCAAATGATGTTCCAAATACAGAGAAATCATCCATAAAAACTTCCAATCCATCATCAATTAACTTACTAAATATAGACATCATACATCTCTGGAATGTTGCAGGCGCATTACATAGTCCGAAAGGCATCCTTCGAAAAGCAAAAGTTCCAAAAGGTCTAGTAAATGTTGTCTTCTCTTGATCCTCAGGAGCAATAGGAATTTGATGGTAACCGGTATATCCATCTAAAAAGCAAAAATATTTGTGCCCAGCAAGTCTATCTACTATTTGGTCTAAAAATGGTAGAGGAAAGTGATCTTTCCAGGTGGCGGTGTTCAATTTTTTATAATCAATGCAAATACGCCACCCAGTAACTTGTTTGATAGGTATTAATTCATTATTTTATTTTGTTTCAACAGTCACTCCTCTTCTCTTAGGAACACAATGAATTGGACTTACCCACGCACTATCTTAAATAGGATATATAATTTCAGTGTCTAACCATTTCAAAATTTCCTTCTTTACTACTTCCTTCATCGTTGGGTTTAATCTCCTTTATGGATCAACTCTTGGTTTATATTGTTCATCTAACATAATTTTGTGCATACAGATCGAAGGATTGATTCCTTCAATATCTGTTAAGGTCCAACCAAAAGCTTTCTTATATCTTTTCAATGTATATAATAGTCTTTGCTCTTGTAAATCATTTAATTATGAAGATATAATAACAGGTAATGTAGATGAGTCTCCCAAAAACACATACTTCAAGTTGTTAGGTAATGTTTTCAACTCAAGTTCAGGTGGTTTTATAATTGAAGGAAATAGATTCTTATCAGCATTTTCTGTGATATCCAACATCTCAAATCTTTCTTGAACATAATCTAATTCTTCATTTTCTACTTTATCCAGAATAATTTCATCATTCTCTTTAATTTGTTCTTCAAAATGCTTTTCTTTTTCAAAATGCTTTTTATCTTCAAAATGTTCTTTAAAATGTTCGTTCAGTAGATGTTCAATAATTTCCATGCAAAAACATTCATTATCTCTCTCAATAGCAGGGTATTTCATAGATTTTGTAATGTTAAAAGTCACTTCTTGATCATTAACTCTCATGGTTAATTCTCTTTTTTGAACATCTATCATTGCTTTTCCAGTAGCTAAAAATGGTCTCCCTAAAATGATAGGTATTTCATTATCTTCCTCCATATCCGAAATAATGAAATCCACAGGAAAGATAAATTTATTTATTATTTACTAACACATCTTCTATAACTCCTTTAGGATATGTAATTGAATGATCCGCTAACTGAAGAGTTACAGAAGTAGGTGAGACTTCTCCTAATACTAATCATTTGAAGATTGATAGAGGCATAAGATTAATGTTGGCTCCCAAATCACATAAAGCTCTTCCATAAAATTTTTCACTGATAGCACACGGTATAGTGAAACTGCCTGGATCTTTTAATTTTTCCAGAAGTTTTTTCTGAATAATTGC
>JXCR01147045.1:4444-52998 GCA_002079205.1 Phalaenopsis hybrid cultivar | reverse complement strand
TATCAAGTTTTTGGCGTCGTTGCCAGAGAAGAAAAATAAGTAAATTTCTATTTTTAAAAAGTATTATTTAAACTTAAAATATTGTATCTTATTTTGTATGTTTTATTTTATTTTGTTTTATTTTATGTGAATGTGTTTTTGCTTTAATTGTTGTTTTGAGTTTGATTAAGAAATTTGAGGTAGTATTTTTGATATTTTTATGTGCTAGTATTGACTTTTAGACTTTATTAGTGACCTAGACATGTTAGAATAAGAATTTGGACGTTATGTTGACTGGTGCAAAAATGTGCACTGGCGCTTAAGCGTCAGACCCGGCGCTTAAGCGCGGCATTTTAATCACATGTGCAAATTTTGATTTCTAGAAGGTATAACTGCAATTTAGTTGGAATAAACACGCTTTAGCACTTTCTAGTCCTGCCTAGAAGTTATGAGAGAGAATTAGGCCTATAAATTGAAGGGATTTGTGAAGGAGTTTCACGCTGGATTATTTTTAGCACTAAAAGTCTAAGAAGGAGAGAGATTTAGAGAAAATGTCTTCATGGGAGATGGATTTGAAGAAGAAGGAAGAAGCCATGAAGAAGAAGTTCATTAGTCAAAGTGCACAGGAGATGGATAACAGTTTCTTAGTCGTTAGTATTGAAGGAATGTCGGAGAAGATGAACCAGATGGAGAATACTATATCTGTATTAGAGACTAAGGTGCTTGAATTGCATGCTCATCTAGAACATTTAAGGTGGCAACTTAAGATGCAAATCAACCATACCAGTTATGTAGAGGAAGCAGACAAGGTGATGTTCCTTAAGCAAAAGTGGATCGAAGATGATAGTATTAGAGCTCATCACCACCGTCCATTTTATCAACTTTATATTCCTAGAGAGACTACTGAGAGACAAGAATTCATTCCTTCTAATGAAGAGTGGCATTAAGTTAAGTGTTAGGAATTGTGTGTTTGGAGCTAGTTGACCTCACTTTTGGTTGAGGTTCAGTTTTTCCTCTTTAGTAGCCTAAGGTCTAGCCATATGACTTGACCTCACTTTTGGTTGAGGTTCAGTTTTTCCTCTTTAGTAGCCTAAGGTCTAGCCATAGTGACCTCATTTTTGGTTGAGGTTTAGTTTTTCCTCTTTAGTAGCCTAAGGTCTAGCCATAGGACCTCACTTTTGGTTGAGGTTTAGTTTTTCCCTTTTAGTAGCCTAAGGTCTAGCCATAAGATTTTCTTATTGCCTATTCTTAGAAAACTAGATCTGGTGAGGTTTAGTTTTTCCTCTTTAGTAGCCTAAGGTCTAGCCATAGGACTTTCCTATTGACTAGACAAGGAACCCTCACCATTAGAAATTCCACACTCCTCTTTACTCAACTTGAAGTTCTACATATTGGTCCTAACCTCTAGCACTTAGAAGGTGGGGTCACTATGGGGGAACTCAAGATGTGTTACCCTTAGGACTGCTGGACCTTAGGGTACTCTGGGTGATGTTCTAGGGTTTAAGGTACATACTTGCACTCACAATCACTCACAATCCTAAATTTAAACTTCTAGACTTTGGTCCCTTGATACTTTTGGGAGACTCATGTAGGTGGTCCCCTAAACCCACCAGCCCTAGGCTAAGGTTTGGCTAAGACCACTACATAGAGGACCCAAAATGGGATTTCCATTGGTCCATGGCTTATTGATGGTGGTTAGCACTCCAACTCTACCAAGATACCCAACCTAGCCTTTTGTCGCTAAACTCCCCCAAATTACCTATATACCTTTGGAACCCCAAATTTGGCCAAAATTCCCAAATTTACCCAAAATACCCTATTGGTTCAAAAATCATTTCAAACACCTTGAAAACACCCAAACTACCCAAAATCACCAAAATTAACCAAATTACCAAAATACCCCTCTTTATCCCAAAATTTCAAAAATTCTAAAAAATCCTAAAAATTCTCAAAACCTCCCAAATATTCCTAATTTCATTTTTTTCAACTATCACATGACCCAATTTAGCCAATTTGACCATCTTTGACCAAAACCCCCAAATTGCCCTTTAAAGACCCATATTTTCCCCAAATTACCCCAAATGTTTATCCAATTGGTATCAATTTACCCCAATTTCAATTATAAACTAAAATTCAACCTTGATATTACCAATATAGACCAAATACAAGCTCAATTAGTCCATGATTTGAACCCAATTTTGAGCTAAACAAAAAACCCAATTTTGGCCCTATGACTTGGTTCCACCAAATTGAACCCATAGTCCACTCAATTGGCCACAAGTTTTGTTGAAAAACCTTCATAACACCACCATACATCAAAATTGACCTTCAATTGGCCTTGGTGAGGCCTCAATTTCATTGGATTTCAACCTAAGTCTAAAAAGCCCCAAATTTACCCCAAATTCACCATGTCTCAAAATCTCACCAAATTGAGGGCCTTAACCCCAAAATTTCAACTCTATCTCTTCATGAAAAATCTTTAAAACATCTCTCTTGATCATGTGGACTATTTAATTTGCACTTAGCTCAAGGGTAGCCCAACCTAGACCCATGTCTAACCCAACATGCCCAAATTGGCCAAATTTCAAAATTCCTTCAAATATACCCTCCAATTGAACTCAAAATCACTTCAACCCTTCACCAAAAATCTTCAATATAATCATCTACACAATTTTGATCAAATAATTGGACCAATTGACATGGCTAGCCTAGTGTAAACCCATGTTTTGGTCATTTGGACCCACATTGGACCCGTGGCCCAATGTGACAAACTTGGATCAAAAGTGATCAATTTAGCTCCACCTCAGCCAAACCTAGGACCCCTAAGAGACCCAAACCCACCTATTCCAACCAAATTGAGTTATGGACCAAGGGATCCTCAAATTGGGGGATCTCCTTCTTTTTTTGGCCAAAGCATATATTGCCTTGTCCAAGACTTTCTCTAAGTCCATGGAATCATCTTAATGGCCTTGCTCACCCGCTCACATGCATCACCTGAACTCAGGCCCAGCTCCCCTATCCTTAGTGGCAGGCCTACTCACCAGAAAACACTAGGCCAAGAACACCCAACTTGATTTAAAATCAAATTAAACCTTATTGAAGTGTCCCACTACCATTGGTCACTTGAGATCTTCCTCTCCTCACAAAGACAACTAATCTTAACCTTTAACTTTCCCTGAGAGTGGCCATGAACATGGCTACTTGAACAACCATCCCCCACAACCAAGAGGAGAGCTAAAAGCAACCTTAGCAAAAAACTGACCATTTTGTTCCAAATCATTCTTCCAGCATTCGTAACCTTAGCTCCACCAGTTTCCAGCTCTAACCCCCTCTCTGTGAGCTCAATTTCAGAGCTCATTTTCAAGCCTGAAAATAGGGCACTCTCCTGAAACTCAATCAATCTCCAAATTGATTGCTCCCTGAGCTTCCCCAAATTAAAATAGGAAGTTTTCCCATAAAATACCCACCCCATAGTTACTCTAACCTAGCTCTAGACCAAAGCCGCATCATTCATTGGAGAAGCTCTGAATCTGACCCAAGATATGATCAAATTGGTGTATCCAGGAGGCTCACCAGACACCACTGAACCTTCCACAAGTATCCAATTGAGGCTAAACCTCTTGGACAGAGGTATAAACCATTTTCCCCGAAATCCAAGCTAGGTTTGGGACATTGTGAAGCAAACTTATAATTCATGCTTGATCACCTGTATAGATGTGCTCGTCTAGGTTAGATGAACGTTTAGAAACAAATTTCATGTAATTTCATTGAGAATCTAAGAAGAAACTAGGGTTAGAAAACCTACGGTTATGGGTTTAAACCAAACGGGGATGAAGACCACGGACCGTCAGATCCCGCGTTTACTGAATGAGCGGCTCTGATGCGGTTGGACGACACTACGATTCGTGAATGCGCCATCAAACCAAATAGCGCCAGCCATTTAGAGGAGGATGCATGGACCGCTTCGAAGCCGTCGCATGATGACTCATTTAATTGCAAAATTAAGGCATTTTCTCATTAAATTAAATCAGTGAACTTCAAAAATTCTTATCTTAGTGTAGAAAATTCATAAAGATAAAAAAAAATACCCTCTTGCTTAGTGAATAGAGGAAAACAATGTGGAAAAAATTTGGAGTCCATTTGATGCATATTTTATTTTTAATTAATTAAACACTGATTTGAATGTTTTGATTCTCCATGCATGTAAGAATATTACCATGGCTTAAAATTTTAGCATGTTGTTACCTCTATTTTAGGGAACATCCTCTGATTTTTCCAAAGTAAGAGGAAGTCCCTAGACAGAGAATCATATTTTTCAAGTTTAGAAGCATTATTTACATAAAATAATCATGGAAATTAGCATGTTGCTTAAAAAAACTTAAGAAAATTTTGGAAGGTTTATGATGACTAGAGAGCATTTACGAAAATTTCTCATGAGCCAAGTCAGTCAAAAGACACCTAATCTTTATAAACCCTAAATGACTAAAATAATTAATTTTGAAAAATGAAAAAACAAAATGACTTGATTTTTAATCTCCATAATTGTTTAGGATCCACAGAACTCACCATAAAAATATCAAAGTTTTTTTAGTTCATTTGGTAACTTAAGTTGATTTTTAAGGAAAAATAACATTTTTGAAACTTAAATGATTTTTAAAAATCAAAATGTAACTCAAAATTTATAAAAAGTGATTTTCTTAGTTCTCTATCATCAGGGGTATTTAAAAAAAAATGGTATTTAAAATAAAAACTTCATTTTTAATTTATTTTTAATATTTAAATAATTAAAAATCCATAAAAATAAAAAAAAAACAATAAAATTCATGGAAATGTTTTAAATTGTTTCCAAAGCACTTAGGATTAATTAGAATATTTTTTCTTAATTTTCTAAATAAAGATGCTGAATTTCAAAGCTTAAAAATAATTTTTAAAGGCTAAAATGGGTTTTCACTAAGAGTAATTCCAATAAATCAAATAAAATTCAGAAAATATAAATTTTTTTCCTCTAAGTTCTCTGACCTCGGAAGGATTTTTAAAAAATATAAAACTTAATGTTCCCCATTTAAAATATTTTATATTTAATAAATACCCCAGAAGTTAAAATAATTCTTAAAATTCAAATAAAATTCAAAAAATCATAAAATTTGGTCCAAAGGCTTCTATTATCTAAATCTAGCTCCAGTAAAGATTTCAAGGGATTAGAATTTACCTTGGTCAAGTTAGAAATTTTCTTTGAAAAATCCTATTTTTTGCATGAAAATTATTTTATAAATAATTAAATTTTTAAAAATCACATTTTCTCCTCTGATGTCTTAATTGACCCATGAATGAGGTAAGAGGAATTTTCCTTGAAAAATCTTATTTTTGCATTAAAATAATTATATAAAATAAATTAAATTCTGAAAAATCACATTTTCTTCTCTGATGTCTTAATTGACCCATGAATGAGGTAGGATAAAAATCTCAAAGTTATTTGAATTGAATTTGAAAAATTATGAAGTGTTAAGAACCTTATGGGCAAATGTGTAATTTTAGAATTTTATCCTTAATTAACATTTAGGCTTAATTTAAGGAGGGAAATGGGCAACCTATGATCTTAATTTGATGTTTGAAAGACAAGGGGTTAATTGGTAGAAACCAAATTCACTTTCTTAATTGAAAAAGATAAGTTAATAAATCTTATTAAAATTTGGAAGTTTATTAAAATAAAATGAACCTAGGACTTAGGGGTATGACTTTTGGAGTCAATAATTAATCAATTTAGTACCACTATTTTGTTTTTCAAATAAAATTCAAATCATGAATTATAACCACCTAAAGCTTAATATTTTCAAAACTAATTAAGACACTCACCTAGGTCTTAAGGGCTTAGTAGTGACTTAGGCTAAATCAAGTTTCATTTAAATAAGGATTAGAAAAGTAAACATCATTTAAAATTAAAACATCTTTCAAACACTACAAGCCTAGTTAGGACCAAAATTTGGTTAAGTGTTCCAATAACACTAAGTTGCCTCTTTAAGGGTCTTCACCATAATTTTCAAAATTAAATTACAAATGATAACTAACTTAATCTTTGGGATAATTAATACATCTATGTTCATTGAGCATTAGGGTGTTTATAGGATGAATTATTAAGCAACATAATCAGTTTAAATGAGCTCGAGATTTTTCACCAGGCAGCGAGAGAGTAACACAGACGTGCCTCTTTCTCTAGATTTGTTGGATACCTTCGAGATCTACTAAGCTTAAAATGTTTTGCTTGACAAACATCATCCTTAATCAAATTAATAAGGACCAAGATATGACCTAGGGTTAGGTAGGTCGTCAAAATTTTACTTCCCTATTTCATATAAACTGCCATAATATGCCTTTTGAGTCTTAGCTGGTGGAACGAGAAGACTCGTCAGGTACGCTTTTACGATTTTTAGCGTTGTCTTTCTTGTACTTTCATACTGTACTTTTATACCTGCAAATTTGCATGCTAAACAATGATGCCACCCTGCATGAAAACTAAAACTATCAGGATAGCCACAAAACCAAAACCAAAACCAAAACTAAAACTAAAATCAACCAAGATAAAATTCACCCCCACAATATTCAAAATATAAAACAACTCAAAATTTAATCACAAACATCACACAAAACTACAACTTCAACTAAATTAAGATGTCTTTATTGGATGATCAGGAATTCCTCAGAGGAAGTAACTTTTGTTTGCTAACGAGGCTTCCCACGGTCTGAATGAAATTATGGAACTCATTAAGTTGAGTTTAGTAAATTAATTTAGACTATGTGAATCCAATAGAAAATAGTGGTGGCGGAACAAGGGAATTTAGTAAGTTCATTTGGACTAAGTGAATCCAATAGAAAATAGTGGTGCCGGAACGAGGGACCTGTAGGATCCTAACCGGTGTCGCTCTAATCAACTTTAATATGCCCCCATAAAATTTAAAGAACTACGACCACAGGGCCACCTGGTTTGACATCATAACTTGACACACTAGGAAACTCAAACTCATCGCGGCAAGGAGCTTGGAGCTAGTATTCTAGGCAGCATGGCCATCTTCAACAGCAAAACCTCTCTTCCTTAGCTAAACCAATCTTCCTTCCATAAACTTAAACAACAAAGCCATAGAACTTTGACGTTGCTTGCTTATGCAACGTAAATCCTCACCTTATCTTTAAGTCTTTTGTATAGCCCTGCTATACAATATAAGCCCTAACTTGTCCTAGGATTCTGAGGTTATCGTTGGTCACGACCTAAACCATCACTTCTTCCAGGCTATTTGTGTGATCGTTTCATGCGAATGTAAGCCCTAACTAATAAAATTGGCAGGATGAAACACTTAAATAATCCTCCTTAAAATTGAAGCCAAATATTAGGATAGCTTTAGAAGTCACTGAGGTTCTCTTATGGATTCATGACATCTCCTAGTTCTTCCTCCTTTGGACTCTGCAACAAAATGTTCTAAATTTGAACCAATCCCCTTTCACACCTCTTTGTCTGATCTCATTGAAAATTCCTACCCTCCGAAACTCTTTGAGGATAATATATCCTGATTTTTATCGAGAGTTTTCTTAAATAACTTTGGTCAATTAAGATGTAATTAACTATGGGAGCTTACCGTTATAGGAAGTTTTTCTCTAACCCAGCTTAATATAAAACCTAGTTAATTTTTTATATTAAATATGGGTACTTATCGGTAAATAAAATGGTTACACAGACCGAATAGATGTCATATATTCCTTAGTTTATTTGATCGAGCCTTATCCTCAAGTTTAGTGTTTATCCTTCAGGATAGATATAGGATTTAAGGTAAAAAGCTCTCTCGTTTAAACTATGAAAAATATGGGGTCAGTTTGATTTCATATTTTTCTAAAACTATATATATATATGTAAATTAAAACATCCTTCCAAAGCGGGCGACGGTATTTTGATTCCGGTGACCGTCAGCTTCTTACAGGTAACTCCTCCAACCAAAAATAGTGCCGACAAGCATGTGTGTGTTAGTGTTTAAGTCATGTGTTTAGTGTTTGTGTCACTTATGTGTTTAATTGAAAAATGTGTGTTAAGTATTTTGTACTTAGGAAGATTTTCTCATCCAAGACTTTTGGAGAGAGAACTAAGTGATAAATGTGTTTGTACTTGTTTGTGAATTAATATAAGTTTGTTTTTATGAAAATTTTTGTTATTTTTATCCTGAAATCGAATTAATTATTATGGAGAATTTTGGAGAGAGAAGGGAGTTATAGGAAGTAAAAATAGTCATTTAAGTTCTATGAGACCATTTAGGGTGGTTTACTTAGGCTAATAGTAAATTTTACTTAAAAGTAAAAAATTTGAAATTCGTGCACTGGCGCCTACGCGCAACATCTCACACTTAAGTATGAGCCAACCCGAGAGGTGGGCACCTAAGTGCCACTTACGCGTGCTTAAGCGCCGGTTCACGAAAACCGGTTCGTGAACGGTTAATTGTGAATTTTAAGTCCGAAAATATCATTTTTAACACCTCATATCTTCTTCCCCAACTCAAAGTCATGATTCTAGGGCAAGTGAAATTTGAAGATTTCTTAGTAGAATCGAGTGAGATTTGCTAGATCCAAGTTCCTTAAGGTAATAGCTTTACTTTTATGCAAAAAACTTGGATTTTCACCATATCTTTTAAGCACATTTGGGAGATTTCAAAAATTTACTATTCATGGTGAAAAGTGAAGAAAAATCTATGGAAATTTCTTGGGAAGTTTAGTTGGTGCTTTTCAAAGTTTAGTTTAATGATTTAAACTTGATTTTTAAAGTTATTTTTGGAATTTATCAAATTTGTAGAATGACACAAAGAATGAAAAGGAGTAGAGGAAAGAGTCCATTCAATTCAAGCAAATTTGTCAGTTCAAAAGCTCAGGATCGATATATTGACACTCTACAATCACAAAAATTGATTCAGGAGCAATGTTTCAAAAGTCGAGGTGGAGAGGTAGAAGACCTGATAGTCCCCCGACAGTGAGAAAATTATGTTGTTTCTCTGCCATCACAGTGATTTCTGTTGTGTGGGAGTTTTATGCAAATCTCCTAGAGGCTGAAGACGATCGAGTTATGGTTAGAGGGAAGTTAGTACCTTTTACTCCAGAGATAATCAACTTGTTTTACAATTTACTATTGGTGACTTTATGTTTTTATGCAAATTATAGTCCTAGTGAAGCGGAGTTAGACGAGATTATTTCTTATTTAAAAATTAGGAGAGGACTTTGGAAGATTACTAATGAGAGGAGAGTAAATTTCCCAACTTTAAAGTTATGTGCACCTTCAAAGGCCTGACACCATTTCATTTCTGTTCATCTGCTTCCGACCAACCATCTTAGTGAAGTGACCAGAGAGAGAGCAACGTTGAATTATTGTACTCAGGAGGGAAGAACCATCAACATAGGGGCTTTAATCTATCATGCTCTCATTAGTTCAGCTGTTATTGCTGCTACTATAGGTATGGGATTTGTTTCCTTGATATTTTCATTATGCGAGCAGGCTGGAGTGAAGTATGATACTTGGGAGGAAGTTCTGTTACTTCTAAAGCCCTTTATGATGGTGAATGTAAAGATTTATTCTGAGTATTCAATTTTTGGATGGAGAAAAGGATTTTACAAAATTTATGGATTAGAGTGTCTGCTGCATCTACCTCTGCTACATCTTCATCACGACCATCTACTTCTCGTTCTTCTACATCTAGAGGGGATACTAAGACTCAGGATGAGTTATTACAGAATTTGATGGACAATATCAATTTTACCACTGATAAGGTACAAAATTTAGTGCGTTTTACAGATCATACTAATAGTTATAATAGAAGGAAGAGTGATTATGAAGAGAAATTCCACTCATCTTTAGAAAACTTAATTAGAGGTGAACCAGGAGTGCAATTTCCTCCATATCCTTGATACTCTGTTTATGAGCCTGTAGAAAAATGGTATACCGGTGATTCTGAAGATGAAGAGTAGAGCTGAGAGATTCATTTTATGATTGTAATATGATGTGAACTATGCGGTCTGAGCTTGCTACATTTGCATATGTGTGTTGTTTTGGACGTTTATGTTTTATTTATATGATATTTATTGTAGTTAATATTTTATTTTTAAATTTTAGGGTAGTAGTTGTTGTTTTGTGTTTAGTATTGTGATTTAGTTAGTTTAGAACTTAATTTAATTTCATATCTATTATAAAGTAAAAAATATTGCTAGCTTAGATCTTAAAGTTGAAATTCAGAAACTCCTGCTCTGCATTTTTCTTTTATCATGTTAGTGTGTTGTTTGCTTTTACACCCACTGTTTAGAAGTCTATTGAATCTCTACAAGTTAAACTAAAATAAAATATAGAAAAATTTATCAAAAATTAATTTTACTCCTGTCTTTAGTTTTATACTTATATAATTAGGATCTTAAAATTCCTGTTAGCTTGTTATTTTTAAATTTTTATTCATGCTTATATATATCTAATGCTAAACTGTCTAATTTGTTAAAAGTTTAAGTTTGGGGGGATGAAAAATATTTTCAAAACTAGAATTTTATTTATTCTCAAATGTACTACAAGTGAATTTAATTTAAAAGAAAAAATGATCATGTATATGAAGTTATATTAGGGAAGTAAAATTTGATTTTAGAAATGAGTAAGGTATGTATATGAAGTTATATTAGGGAAGTAAAATTTGATTTTAGAAATGTGTAAGAAAATTTAGTTAAAATTTTTAAAATTTGATTTTAGAAATGAGTAAGAAAATTTAATTAAAATTTTAATATATTAGGTTGATTTTAGAAATAAGTAAGAAAATTTAGTTAAAATTTTAAGTAATGAAGAAAAACTTTAATATAAAAATTTTTAGTNTTGATTTTAGAAATGAGTAAGAAAATTTAGTTAAAATTTTAAGTAAAGAAGAAAAACTCTAAGTTAAAAATTTTTAGTATAGAAATGATTAATATAAGTGACTATCTTTAGTAAGAAAAATTGTATTTTTGAAAAATTTAGATAATTTAGACTTTTATTTTTAATAATTAAATTTCTTTCATTAAAATAATTTTCAAAACTATTATTATATCTATAAGTAAAAGTATTATATCAAGACTTTACTTTAGGAAAGGAGAAGTGGAATTCAAAATCATTAAAGGCCTATCCAGATATAGTAATCCTTGCTTAAAAAAGAAAAAGAAAAAAAAGAAGAAAAAAATGAAAAAGAAAAAGAAAAGTAAAAGAAAAGAAAAGAGAAAGAAAAAGAAAAGAAAAGAAATGTAAGGGAGGAGAAGCTTGAGGATTAGTGCCCAATAAAAAATGGTTTTACATTTGATCTTTTTAAAGTATAAGACTTAATAAAATATTAAGCTTATAAACATAATATAGTAAGTGAAATTATTTTTAATAAAAATTTTTAAGTAGAGAAAATAAAAGAGCTAAAATCTAAATTTAGAGAACTTACAATATTTCTGAATTAGATAGAAACTCATTTTTTCATAGTTCTTAACATTAAAAATTTTCAAACTTTAAGTTGGTCTCATTTACTAATTATTTTTTCTAAATTGGACTACTATATTTCTAAACCTAAATTTTAGTAACTCCTAAAGAAACTCATTTAGATATCATACATATTTGGCTTTTAAAGATTGAAGTGTCACTTGAGGACAAGTAACATTTTAAGTTTAGGGGATTTTGATACACTTAAAATATATAGTGTTTTTAGACACATTTTTATACCTATTTTTGAGATATTGCGCTTTAGTGGAAGATATTTTTGTGTTTTTCTTGTAGGTACAAGTAAAAATGGAAAAAAATTCTTAAAGGAGTGAAACAAGATAAAATTTGGAGCAAAAATGAGAAAAATTGTGCATAAAAGTTTTGGCTTCTAAGCACCATATCCGGCGCTTAAGCGACGGTTAAATAGAGAAGTCCGCACCTAAGCGTTGAGACCCGCGCCAAAGCTCCAGTGGTAGTTATTAGACGAGTAAAATCAGTTTTCACAAATTTCAAAGAAGTTTTTGAGGCACCCATCGGCTTAATAGGTGGTTGTAACCACCATGGACAAAAATTATCATGAAAGGATGCATCTCTTGAGCAAATACATCGAATCAAGTCACATTTTGAAGAGATCCCAAGGCACCTCTTGGAAAACTATAAAAGAAAGAAGAGAGGACTTAGAAAAGAGTCTTAAAAATATTGACAAGTTTTGAAAGTTCTTTTCTGGGGAGTTAGTTTGGAGAGATTTTCAGGAACCACTTTTTATTTACTTTATCCTTTTTGCTATTTTGTTTTGAGTGATTGTAAAAGATAAGAAATTCAAAGAAACTTGAAGAGTTTTGTGGAGGACTTGAGATAAGTTTTTATCTTTTTGTTTTAGACTACTTTTGGTTTTAATTGAGACTTGTTGTTGGTTTGACAATGATTTCTTCTTTGAAACTAGAGTGTAGTTTTATTTTCTCCATGGATTCTAAGTAGTTTTCTTTATCTTTCTTCTTACAATAATAAGTAATTAAGTTTTAGATGGAAGTCATTGAGAGTAATGATCTTTAATGTTGGAAGAAGTTGTGATGATTTAAATCAATGCACTTCATTTACTTCTTGATCTGACCAATCCTAATGTTAAAATTTATTGTGAGAACATGCAAGAACCGGGCTGGTATTGTCTCAGTCAACAATTGGAAAGAATCAGATGAGATTGTATGAATGAGATTGTAGTTCATATGATTGAGCGCAAATAACTAGGGAAATATTTTTTGAAGGATTTAGAGTTAGAGGACTTTAAAGTGACAGGTTAAAGCCCCCAACTTGTTTTATTGTTTTAGGTTTTGATAAGAGAATGTTAGCCCCCATGTGGAGGGAATCGAGGGAACTCTAGAGTGAGAGCTAGTATCTTCCCTACCTAGCCGATCTTCAGAACTATTCAAACTTTAAATTAGCCCATGTTCTTTATAGCATCTCAAGTAAGGGTAAAAAATATTATTGCTCCTATTTGGCACAACACAATTTGCATACTTCAACAATAGAATTCCTATACTTATTATTGATTCATGATAAGAAGAAAGATATTTTCTTATTAAGTACTTTGCTTTTACAAAAACTTTAGTTATCTTTTTACTGTTTCGTTAAATTATCAAAAATACCAAAAATATTTTAATTTTAAATTCCTAAAAAAATCATTTTTAGTTTAATTAATTATCTTTTTAAAATTAAAAAAACTTTCTAAAAAGTGCATATTGCATAATCTTCTTTGTGGGTTTGATATTCAAGTCTTAAACAAAATGTCCTATATTACTTGACAACGATACATATACTTGCATAGTATCCCAATATAAATAAATATAATCTAAAAAATTAAATTCTTATTTTTCTTCAGAATCAAGTTTTTGGTTTTGTTGCAAAATAACAAAATATAAGTGAAAAATACCATCAGAACTATTGCTATACTGTGCATAAGCATTAAGACATCGGTGTATCAGATTACATTGCATATTTATTATTATATTTGTCATGTGTATTTTGTAATATTGAAAAATAAGTGCAAAATTAACACACTAAATATATACGCATCAAGTTTTTGGCGCCGTTGTCGGGGAAGTAACGGAAATTAGTAGTAGTAAGTTACTTTTTAATTTATAGTAATTTTATTTGAAGAAAACTAAATAAAAAAAGAGTGTTTTTAGATTAGTTTGAACATTTTCTTATTTAAGTGTGTTTGCTTATTTTAAATGAATTATTTTGTTTGTTTATGCGTAGTGTAAGATCTGAAAGTTTAGTACCTTATGATTCTGAATTAGAAAGAACTATTAAAAAAATTTGATAACAATAAAAAGAGATAAATCATATTAGCAAAATGGCTTGCATTTTAAGTAATGTTTGAAATGAAAATGAACATCATCTGAGACTTTTAAGAGATTATGCTAGTTCTACAGCAGATGAAATTCATTTAAGTATACAAAACTCTATTGTAGCTACTAATTCATTTGAGCCTGAACCTGTTATTATCTAGATTATTCAAAATAATCAGTTTGGGGGAACACCAACTCGAGATCCTAATTTACACCTTGCTAGCTTTCTAGAATTGTGTGCTACATTTAAATATGATGGAGTGTCAAATGATGTCGTCAGACTTAGACTTTTTCTTTTTTCACTAAGCGATAGAGCCAAGATGTGGTTAAACTTGGTAGCAGCGGGATCTATTAGAACTTGGAGAGATTTGTCAAAAAAATTCTTATGTAAATATTTTCCATCTTCAAAACTTCTAAGCTTAGGAATGATATTACATCTTTTTATTAGTTTGAGGGGGAATCAATTTATGAATCCTGGGAAAGATCTAAAAATCTCCTTAGAAAGTGTCCACACCATGCATTATTAGATTGGTTAGTAATACTAACTTTTTAAAATGGCTTAGTTGGATCTCTTAGATATATAATTGACGCTGCTACTGCTGGATCGTTAATGTTAAAACCATTTGACGAAGTATATTCATTAATTGAAGAGATGACTACTAATAATTTTTAATGTCCTTCTGAAAGGTTAAATTCAAAATGAGTAGCTAGTATTCATGATTCTAATGTAATATCTTTATTAGCTGCACAAATAACTATTATATAAAAAAAGATATATCAATATGGAATGAATTATTCTCAGACATCATCTATGCTTGAGGAAAATTCATTGAGACAAATGATTGAATCTCAATCTTCTTATGAGACCTTAAATGCAATAAATAATCGTTCTAATAATCCTTATGCCAATTATCATAATCCCGGTTGGAAGAATCATCAAAATTTTAGTTGGAGTAACAATAATTCTAATGTTACAAATCCGCAATGGGGAAATAAGACTGCGAACCCATTGGGAAACCCGAACATTCAAAGAAATCCAAATTATAAACTTTATTACCATCTAGGATTTAATAATCTGCAAAGTAAGGATAAAAATTTATCAATGGAAGAATTCATATTGCAAATGGGGAGTCAATTAAAAAATCAAGGAGCAGCAATTAGAAACATGGAAAATTAATTGGGATGTATTACTACCGCACTTAGCAATAGACCTCCAGGAACATTGCCAAGTAATGTTGAAGTAAATTCTAAAGATCAGAGAAAAGAACAAATTAAAAGCTATTCAACTGAGAAGTGGATGAGAATTAGAAAATAGAGTTCAAAAAGAAGTTGAACTTGAAAAAGACGAGGTGGAAAATAAAAAATTGGGTGACGATTTTCATTTTGAGTCAGAATGTCCGATTAAACCAATAAAAATCATAGTAGAAAGACCACCACTTCCATTTCCTCAAATATTGAAGCAGAAAAATAGAGAAAATCAATTTTTAAAATTTTAAAAAATATTGAGGAAATTAACGATAAACATTCCATTTTTTGAAGCTTTGGAACAAATGTCAAGCTATGTAAAGTTTATGAAGGTTATATTTAATAAGAAAAGTTTGTAGATAATAAGACTGTTACACTCAATGAAGAGTGTAGTGCTATAATTCAGAAAAAGCTTCTTGAAATGCTTGAAGATTCTGGAACTTTTACAATTCCTTAACCTATTGGCGAATGATTTTATAGAATAGTTTTATGTGATTTAGGAGACAGTATTAATCTTATGCTATTATCAATTTTTAGAAGGTTGAGCTTAGAAGATATTTCAACCACGACTATAACTCTTTAGTTAGCTGATCGTTTGATTACCTATCCTAAAAAAGTTATAGAAGATGTTTTGGTAAAAGTCGATAAATTTATCTTTTTTGTGGACTTTATTGTATTAGATATGGAGGAAGATAAGGAAATTTTGATTATTTTAGTAAGACCATTCCTTTCCATTGAAGAGCTTTGATAGATGTGCAGAAAGAAGAACTAAGTATGAGATTTAGTGATCAAGAGGTTACATTTAATATTGCAAAATCAATGAGATACCTCGCAAAAGAGCAAGAGATTGAATGCTTCAGAATGAATATTAATGAATATTTAACCCAAGAATATTTCAAAAAGACATTTGAAGGCAAATTTGGAAAGGAATAAATGAAATTTTAAGATGAGGATAAAATTCAAAATGAATTTCAGGAAGTGATAAAAAAGATTTGGATTATGTTCAGGAAAAATTTGAGATATTAGATCTTGCAAAAAGTAACAAGAATTTGATTTCATCTATTGAGAAACCTCTTAAACTAGAACTGAAAACACTTCCAACACATTTAAAGTATGCATTCTTAGGGTATTTATCTACATTACTTGTTATAGTATCCTCAGAATTAAATAATGAGCAATAACAACAGTTGAAACGTTGAAAAGTTATAAGAAAGCCTTTGGATGGACATTAGCGGATATTAAAAGAACCAGTCCTTCAATTTGTATGCATAGAATTTATTAAAAGATCAACATGAATGAACCAAGAGCTGATCCTCAAAAGAGACTAATTCCAATGATGAAAGAAGTTGTTAAGAAAGAAGTTTAAAAATGATTAGGTGCTGGAATAATATATTCTATTTCAAATAGTGCTTAAGTAAGCCTAATTCACTATGTTCCAAAGAAAGGAGGTTTGACTGTAGTGACGAATGAGCATAATGAATTAATATCAACAAGATAAGTCATTAGTTGGTGAATCTACATAGATTATATAAAATTAAATCTTGCTACCAAAAATGATCATTTTCCTTTACCGTTTTTGGACAGATGTTGGATAGGCTGGCTAGGCCCAAGTATTTTTGTTTTCTAGATGTATATACCGGTTATCATCAAATACCAGTTGCTTCAGAGGATCAAGAAAAAACAACATTTACTAATCGTTATGGAATTTTTACTTTTCGGCAAATACCCTTTGGATTATTTAATGCACGTGCAACATTTCAAAGATGTATGATGTCAATTTTTAGCGACTTGAATGAAAAAGGGATTGAAGTCTTTATGGATGATTTTTCTATATTTGGAACTTCATTGGAAATATGTCTAAATCATTTAGAGAAAATTCTAAAACGTTGTGAATAGACTAATCTCGCATTAAATTGGGAGAAATGTCAATTTATGGTTATAGGAGAAATTTTGCTTGGGCATAAAATTTCAAAAATTGACATGGAAATAGATCCTGCAAAAATTCAAGTTATATCAAACCTCCCTCCACCTACTACTGTAAGAGTAGTTAGGAGATTTTAGGACATGCTCAATTTTACAGACGATATATTAAAGAATTGTCAAAAATTACTAAATCTTTATGTCAACTTCTGGAAAAAGATAAAAAATTTGACTTCAACCAAGATTGCCTTAAGGCCTTTAAAACTTTAAAGGAGAAATTGATCACTACTCCTATAATTATTTCACCTGATTGGGAGAAACCTTTTAAGTTAATGTGTGATGCTAGTCATTATGCAATTGGAGGTGTTCTAGGGTAGAGATATGATAAGATTTTTAATGTTATATAATATGCTAGTAAGACTCTTAATGATGATCAGATTAACTACACCATCACTGAAAAAGAGTTATTAGCTATTGTGTATGCTTTTGATAAGCTTAGATCAAATCTGATTGGAGTTAAATGTATTGTGCATACTGACCATTCGACTATTAAATATTTAATGAAAAAGAAGGATGTGAAACCAAGATTACTTGGATGGGTATTTCTGATGTAAGAGTTTGATTTTGTAATAGTCGATAGGAAAGAGAATGATAATAATATTGTTGATCATCTATCTATGTTAGAACTAAAAGAAATACTCAATTTGGAAAAAGAAATTAATGAAACATTTCCTGATGAACAACTTTATACTATAAAAGGATGGGAAATACCTTGGTATGTTGATATTGTAAATTATTTTGTTAGTGGTATTTTATCATATGGGTTAACAAAACACTAGAAAAAAGAATTCATTTGTGATGCAAAGTCTTATTTTTGGGATGACCCTTACTTATCTAAATAATGCAAGGATTTAGTAATGAGACGATGTGTGCCTTACAAAGAAATTCAAGAAATTATTCAAAAATGTCATTATTCTGAATTTGGAGGTCATTTTGAGAATGAAAGAGTTGTTCATAAAATCTTACAATCTGGATTTTATTGGCCTACTCTATTTAGAGATGTTAATATACACATTAGGACTACTAAGATTATTGATACTTCTTATCTTCTTCCGTTACTAAAACAATGAAATCTACAGGGAAGATAAATTTATACACTTGAACCATCACAACTTCTATAACCACCTTAGGATAGTGATTACTCAATCAACTAATTGAAGGCTTATGGTAGTGGAAGTAAATTCTCCTAAGCACAACCTTCTGAATATTGAAAATGGCATGAAATTAATGTTATCTCCTAAATCACATTAAGCATTTCCATTAAATAGTGTTTCTATTGTACAAGGAATATAAAAGCTACCTAGATGTTTCAGTTTCTTAGGAAGCTTTTTCTTAATTATTGCAATGCATTCAACACTAAGTGCAACAGTTTCAAGTTCAATAAACTCCCTTCTCTTATTTAAAATATCTTTTAATATAACATAGCTTGACATTTGCTCCAGTGTTTCAACAAAAGGAAAGTTGATTGTTGGCTTCTAAAAACTCAGAAAATTATTGTTCCAGCTTATGTTGTCTGAGTCTCTGAGGAAATGACGGTGGTGGTCTTTGTGAATTCATTTTTTAGTTTGAGAGACAAGGTTTTTCGATATTCTCTTGAAATTTTTCTTCATGTTTTTCAATATTCTTTGATTCCCTGTCAACTTCATTATCTTTTTGAACTAGTATCCAATTTTCTACCACTTTTTAACTTGATCGCTTTTACTTCCTCTTTCCTTTTATCTTTAGGATCTATTTCAGTGTTACTAGGAAGTGTTCCTTGAGGCCTATTAATAAGTGATTTAGCAATTTGTTCCAGTTGATTTCAATATTTCTAATTAGAACACTCTAAATTCGTAATGAATTCCCCATCTAAAACACCACTAAATCTATAAACAACCTCTTCTACTTAATTTTTTGTTTATTGGTAAAGATAGGTGGGTAAGAAGGTCTATAGTTCGTGTTATCCTATTCATTCTAGTTTCCTAATGGGTTCTCTTGATTGTTCCCCCATTGTTGATTTCCACCACTATCATTTTTGTTAAAGTTAGGGTGATTTTTCCAACCTGGGTTATAATAGTTAAAATATGGGTTATTGGGTCTAATATTCCTTGCTTTTAAAGTCTCATAAGAAGGTGATTGAGAATCCATCATTTGTCCCAATGAGTTTTCCTCACTCATATGAGTTGTTTGAGATACGTTGATTCTGAATTAGTCAAACTTCCTAATTGTTGTAGCAACTTTAGATGCCAAAATAGAAATCACATCAGTATCTTAAGAATTGGTTGCTTTCTTAAGATTAACCCTTTTAGAGGGCCATCAAAAGTTGTTAGTAGCCATCTCTTCTATTAATTCATATGATTCATCAAATGGATTTGAAATTAATGAACCTCCTAAAAAACGTTAATAATAGATCTAAGGGATCCTACAAACCCATTATAAATGTTTGAATAATCAACAAGTCTCACAAATTGTGATGTAAGGACTTTTTTATATGATTCTCAAGCTTCGCATATTTACTCACCTTCATACTAATTAAATGAAGTAATATCGTTTCTAATCTTAGCAGTTTTTGGAGGAAAATACTTTCTAGAAATTTCTACGCTAAATCTCCCTAAATCCTGATAGATCCAGGTGCTAAGGAGTTTAACCACATCTTTGCGTTATCCATTAAGGAAGGGGGAAAAATTTTAAGTCAAATTGCATCATTTGATATGATGTCATACTTAAATTTACCACATTTTTCTAGAAAACTAAAAAGTTCTAAGTCTAGATCCTCAGATGGAGTTCCCCAAAACCGATTGTTTTGTACCATTTGAATTATGGTGGGTTTCAGTTCAAATGAGTTAGCCGCTACAGAAAGGGTTCATGTGCTCAAGTGAATTTTAAATGTTGTAGAAGTGGCACAGTCCCTTAAAGGTCTTTGTACGTGATGATATTAAATTTCAACAGTTTGATTATCAATGTTATTAAGTGATGTACTTTTCATTTCTTATAAATTGTGAAGTTCTTTTTGTTCTCAATTTTTTTCTTATTATTCATTCTAACTCAGAATAGTAAGTTACTAACCTTCAGATCATGAACTACACAAAAAAATCAAAATTTTAAAAAATAAATTTAACAAAACACTGAAAAATACTTTATACACCCAAAAAAGCACTTATATATGTAAACAACACTACTATTTTCCTAAAATAAGTTAACAGTTCAAATAAAATTTCTAAGTCAAAAGTTCTGTCACCTACTTCCATCCTTCCCCTTTCAACGATGCAAAAAAAATATGATCCCAACATAGGGTGTGTGTGCTTAGTGTGTAATTATTTCAATTTCAATCTCAAAAGAAGGCGCCAACAATTTGATGTTGCAGTGGTAGTGCAATGTTTAGTCTTATGTTTTAAACAATTCTCATTTATTTCTCCATAATTTAATTTTACAAAGAAGGGATACTACAAATTGTACGTATCATTTCAATTAATATATGACTTTCTTTTTAAGCCCCAAGTATCGGTCACATGAGGAAGGTGAAAACTCTTTTATGAACTTAGTAAAACCTTACTTGAAATTTAGAGAATTATCTAGAAAATAAGGTTACAAGTTTATGTGTAAAAAGAAGTAACTAATTCCTCCTAATTTAGTTGTAAAACTTAAAGAAAATTCTAAGTGTTTCTAAACTAGTAATTTGGAAAAGATCTTAAATTATGTAAAAGTCTTTTCTCTTACAATGAGATCATAATCAATATAAGACTCAAATTTTTAAATTTTAAATGGAGTTTTGTGACAAATAGAAACAATCCTTTTCTTTACCCTCTTGCAAGTGCATAAATAATATTGGCTAACCTAGAGTTTAGTTCCGAAATCTTAGATTATGTTAGGTAGGTTATAGCTTGTCACTATAACTTATCCATTGAAGATTAACTGATTCTTAAGTTCCAAACTCTAGATCAAATTGGTTAAGGTTCTAGCCTGTCACCCTAAAATCACCAATTTACACCCATCAAAACTTATCTCTCTATCTATTTCCATTAAATAATGGACTATCTTATCACCCACCAAATTAATGTGATTCTTACTAGTTGAGAAATACATAGCGCTTTTGGGTCATTTTGGATTCACAACACATTTTAACAAAGTAATGAATCATCACAACTATAGAATAATAGAAGTCTTAAACAATTCTAATCTTACACATGATAATTCTTATTACAAGAGAAAGATAAAGAACACTACTCAGATCGCATTGGGATAACACAAAAAAACATGATTTTTATTAAAATTTTTGTTTACCTAATAAACAAAGCTCAAGCAAAAATATAAATTACTTACCTTAAACTTCTTCCCATGCAAATTGTTAGAAGTTCCTTTGATGATTTTTCAGCTCTCCTTTCTTCATCACACACAGTAAAGACTCTCACACCAACACACACACACTGCGTTACACACCCTCACCTCTCTGAAAAAGCATCTTGTTCACACCAACTCCCCTTCACACACGACCTTCACAACACCTTTTGGTTGTCTTTTGACTCCTATAATAACTCTTCAAATCCTCGAGAGTCACCTAAGATGCCAGTTTAAAATTCAGTCAAAATCAATGTATAGTCATGAAAACAGATTTTGGTGCCTATGTGCTCAACTTTGGTGCTTAGACACCAACCTTCTAGAAGCCCAATATAACATCCTGGCGCCAGGAACATAATTTTGACCATGGTGCTTGGCCCTCTGTCTTCATGTATGAGTCTGATGCCTAGGTGCAGAAGTTGGCGTCTAGGAGCCAGTTCACTTTGTGCTCTCCATTTGCACCATTTTGGTCTGTTTTTGCTCCTTCTTTCTCCAAAACTCTATCTATTGTACCTTTAGTAAAAAAAATAAAAATACCTTTCATTAAAGTGTAATAACATTAAAAATGAGCATAAAAAATATATATGTAAGTAGCACATTTTTTGGCATGTCAATGTCGAACTTTATACACACAGATTCTCGATGATTGCCTATGAAGTTCTTCTATGATGAAAAATTTGAGTCAATTCCTAACATAAAATACTTATGTCCAATTTCAACCTTCTTATATGTCTGCCACTTCATTTATACAAATACAAATGTCAATATACCTTGTATTTACTCTCAAAAAGATTTGATGCTCGTAATAATTGCAATTATATCAGAGGCGGAAAATATGCACTAACACTTTCCCATTTACCGTACTTTATTATAGACTTCCTGCTTATGAATGCAACATTACTATTCTTCTACTTACTATACCTATAAAAGACCACTAGCATATAGAATGGTAGGCTACCTCTTAAAAAGGTACCCTATAGCAAACTCAGTAACTTAAAAATATTAAAAATAACAACAATGGAAACAAGACACAAAAATGTCAACAACCAATTCATCTCAAGTACATTTGATAAAACCAAACACTACAACAAAGAACCAGGAAAGAGCTATTCACATGACAAAAAAATATGATATAAGCAAATGAAGGACAACATCAGATGACGTCAAGATGAAACATTGAGTTAAGAATGATCTTCAATAAAACTTTTCCTTAATTTTAGATAAAATAATACTTTAATTTTGAGTTTGTTCATCTAACATGGGTATTATCACATTTTACCTTTAGGCTATTTATCAATCGTGTTTCGCAATATAAGCCCTAACTCTTTTAGGATTGTGAGGTAACTCTTTTAGGATTCTGAGGTTTGTACGTTTGATATGACATAGATCGTCCTTTCTTCCTAAGCTATTTGTATGACTGCATCATGCAAATGTAAGCCATAATTATAAATAAATGGTAAGTGTAAAAATCTAATAACTTCACTTTCAAGATGTAAATCCAAATAATGGGAAAGCTTAGGAACTCACTGAGATCTACCTCAAGATACGTGGCATCCCGTACTTCTCGCTCATTTTGTCTTCGATTATAATTGTTCCTTTTTGAGCCCTTTCTACTTGATTTTCTTACTACCAATCGTTAAAACGTAATTAGAAATTCTTTAAGGTGAAACCCATTATCATTATTTAGTGCTTTATTAAATGATTTCTTTCATTTATGATGTAATTAACTATAAGGGCATGCCCTTATAAGGAATTAGAAAACCAGGTAAGATAAACCATATATAATCTTCATATTAGGTAGGAAAATTATCGATCACAAAATTTTTAGACCAAATGGATGTCATGAGGTATTTATTTGAAATAGTTGAGCCAAATTACAATTGAGATGCTCATCTCTTAGGGTGGTGTATTATATGTTGTATTGTGCTTAACCTTCTAATCTATTAAATGAATGAGATCTATCTAGTCTCATTATTCAAAGTGAAATTATATTTTAAAACCAAAATCATATATAAACATTAAATTAAATTATCTTCGTGAAATTTTACTAATAGATACCTGAGCACCCATAATAGCCCCTAAGTACTTCAAAATAAGAGACTAAAAAGTTGGCACCAGNATTAAATGAATGAGATCTATCTAGTCTCATTATTCAAAGTGAAATTATATTTTAAAACCAAAATCATATATACACATTAAATTAAATTATCTTTGTGAAATTTTACTAATAGATACTTGAGCACCCATAATATCCCATAAGTACTTCAAAATAAGAGACTAAAAGGTTGGCACCAGTCTCTGGAAGCTAGGGACCATTCCTGTGCTTCAAGGTGACCAAAGCGATCTAGAATGTCTGAAGTTGGGAGCATAGAACGTAGGTGCATGACGGGTGGCGCCTATCCCCCAGGATGCGACCAAGCATTTAGGTGCCAAGGTCGTTTGGTCTAGGCAATGGGCTAAATTCTACTCTGACTTTTCTCAAGATTCTCCCTAACTTACCTCCCTAGGCTTCCAATAAGTGCAAATTTCATAGAGTTTAGAGAAGATATGCATGAGGGTATAAAAATATGGTGATTCAGCCATTTTTTCCTCTTCAAAGTTCTTAAAAGGATATGCCCCATGCCACTATGGAGAAAAAGAGGTGAAAATTTGTGGAGGGCTGGTCAGTTTTTCTTGGATCCTTTTCGTCTCCTTATTTTTGAGGAGAGAAAGATAGTGGAAGAGGCTGGCTTTTGAAACTTCATGGAGAGCTCATCCTCTTCATCTCATTGGAGAGGGCATCGGGTTAAAGAGCTTCTTCTTATAGGTTTTTGAGAGAAAGACATTTGGTCATCTTCTTCCTCTTGGGAGCTTAAAAATTCACTTGGTATCCTTGAGTTGAAGAATTCTTGAAAGGAAAGGTTTGCGGCTTCTTCTTCTCATTCATCTTCTTCTCTCAAACTTCACTCCCTTCTACTAAAATCTCTTCTCCCTCATCTTCTTCTTCTTCCTCCACTTTTCCTTTGACTGAGTGAGGAAGCTTTCTTGGAAAATATTTTACAAGAGGAAGTCTGTGGAGGAGAGCCTCCTCTTCTATTAGGAGTAAAATGAGCTGCACTGTAACTTCATTAGATCATGAAAAAACTAAATGTAATGATTTAATAAACCATAATAGCGATAATAACATCACTAAACACTTGTTTTTCGTTCTTAATGTCCCTAGGAATAGATTTTAGATGATTTAGGTTAGGATTTTTGTGCTTAGAGACACGTCATCTTGGATTAGGTGCTTTGCAATCCATTATGATCTAACAGTATATCCTATTCTTTTCATAAACTAAAAAATTTAAAGATAGGTTTGTACTAATCCCAAGTTGTACATTAGTGGCTTCATTCGGANTGAGGAAGCTTTCTTGGAAAATATTTTACAAGAGGAAGTCTGTGGAGGAGAGCCTCCTCTTCTATTAGGAGTGGAATGAGCTGCACTGTAACTTCATTAGATCTTGAAAAAACTAAATGTAATGATTTAATAAACCATAATAGCGATAATAGCATCACTAAACACTTGTTTTTCGTTCTTAATGTCCCTAGGTATAGATTTTAGAGGATTTAGGTTAGGATTTTTGTGCTTGGGGACACGTCATCTTGGATTAGGTGCTTTGCGATCCATTATGAATCTAACAGTATATCCTATTCATTTCATAAGCTAAAACATTTAAAGATAGTTTTGTACTAATCCCAAGGTGTACATTAGTGGCTTCATTCGGGTGAATGTTTGAAACCCACTGATCAAAAAGTTGAAGGCATTCCTTCAGTCGTCATCCTCTTGATCATGGAAAATCCTCTTCATGAGAGATTTGTCACCCTTTCCTGTGCAAACAAAGGTGGACAGCATGTTGCTTCTCACAATAATGCATTGGAACATCTCTTCAACGTTATCCAACCTAGGATTCCCATGAGATCATTAGGAGGTGTTTGGTTCATCTTCTAGTGAGATTAAATTTTTCATATTGTATGCATCTGAAATCATTTTTGAGTGCTTCACATGAATTTTAAATTTCATAAATAGACCCTATTTTTTCTTATTTTTTTTTATCGGTCATCTAATTTTTTGGCTTGATAAACAATCATTCCATCAGCTCGACTGACAGCACTGGCTCGATTGGTTGTCCCTCATCAATCTACAACCTCCCAGCTGGTTCATCGACCACTTCCATTAGCCTGATCAATCGACCAACACCTACCCAATATGCTCAACTGATCATTCTTTATTGATTTACCTCCCTAGCCCAATTGATCATTCCATATCGATCAACCACCTATGTCAGTCCGATTGACCACATCCTTCAACTCAACTGATTGGTCGTCACATGCTTGATGGGCCACAATGACTCGATCAATAGTTTCTCATTGTTCAATCACCTATATTGGTTTGATATATCACTTCTATCGGCTTACCCAATCAACTCAAAAATCTTTCTTTTATTAATGGGTTGACCTCAATCGTTTGATCGACCACCTCCATCATTTCGACCGATCAGCTGCCACTAGCATTATTAAGTAGATCAACTCCATTTAAAATTTCATTACTCATGATTTTTTTATATTACTTATGTGAAAACATTCCCATCATGCCCCATGTTGTGCATCCACAAGCATATGCATCATATGCTAGTGGTGGGCATCTATGCCCCACTTCAACACAACACCTAATGCATATCTTGTAACATTCTCACATCACCATGCATTGTCCCCCGTACTCTCATCTATTTAACTTCTACATTTTTTTTGCATAACATATTGTGTGTTTGCATTTCATATGCTTGTATTTCACACTTGAGACTTCTCTTGCACACACACCTTTGACACTTATGTATCTTCTTTGAAGATGGCTTCCACATCAAGCCTATGCATTGTGTGATTCTCTCCTAAAAAGGATCACGCTTCTTTACCTTTTTATGACACCACTTAGGACCACCGTAGGTTTTGGCTCGAGTCAATGCTCCTTGCGCACTCACCCCTTACTCCTCATACACTCACTCCCAATGCTCATATTCTTTCTCAAGTTATCACTCCTTTCACACTAACCTCACACTCTTGTGTCCTTCGTAAGTCACTTTATTTTGTGCAAAGCCATGTTTTTATTAAAAATGCAACATATGCATCATATTTTTATTACATATGCATCATATTTTTCAAAAGAAGGACACATGGGTGCCACTGCTCCTCGTGCACTCACCCTTACACTCATGCAATAAAAAATACATTATATTTTTCTTTTCTAGGATATGTTAGCAACCTAGTGGCACTTATTCAGTTTTTATTCTTTTATGTGTGCTTTACTTTACTTGCACAATGTGATTGACATGGCGTTACCCTTTTTTAACCTAGTCGATTGTATGAGAATCATGTGTATAACTTAGGCTCTCTACGGACTTAATATTTAAAATTTTCTTCAAAAATCTTAATAAAAGATTGAAACTAATCAGAATTAAAAATTAATTTTTTTTAAGATTTTAAAACCTGCAATATACTTTTTTGCATGGGCATCAAACCAGTTTTAGAAGGGGCTAGATGCATGGCTATATCTCCCATTATAATAATGGGGCATCCATATTAGAATTTTAGCTCACTCCATCATTCTCTATTTCTTGTGGAGATGTCCATGTGCTTCTATAACTTGACTTAACCAACATAAATTTTTAATTGGGCGGTTGTCTGGTAATTTTAAGGTGTTAGATGCTTCCTTAATCCAAATGGGGAGTAAATCCTTTGTGAGAGTATTTTTAGCTTTGTAGCTAGACCTCTCTTTTTATATTTTCCAGCAGCTTACTTGCCTCTTTAACTATCTTAAGTCCCACCTTTACTCTTCCCACCTACAAAAGGTCATAGGAATTAGAGTTTCTTTCGCTTGACCTTAAGGCTACTAATCCCGATTTTATATGACAATACGATGTATGCGGTTGTGTTCTTAATTTTTTCTTACTTATAATTCTTACCTTGCAACAACTCCAAAAACTTGATCACTACCAATCGCTAGGCAAAAGCTTGACTTCGAAGCACATAAGAATGCAATTATTCTATTTAATTATGGAATACTACGCAAGTATACGTATCCATATCAAGTAATTGTTAATCTCACTTTTGGTTGAGATTTAGTTTTCCCTCTTTAGTTGCCTAAGGTCTATCCATAAGACTTTTCTGTTGACTATTCTTAGAAAACTAGAAAAGAAACCCTCACCATTAGAAATTCTAAACTCCTCCTTGCTCAACTTGAAGTTCCACATATTAGTCCTAATTTCTAGCACTTAGTAGGTCGAGATAGTATGAGGGAGCTTAATATGAGCCCCCATAAGACTGTATGACCTTAAGGTTAACCCTGGGTGTTGGTCTGGAGCTAGTTCACTCACCTACATTGACCTTAACCCACAATCACTCACAACCCTAAACCCAAAATTGTTGACTTTGATCACTTGATTCTTTTAGGAGACTCATGTATATGGCCCATAAACCCACTAGCCCTAGGCTAGGGTTTAGCTAAGACTAGTACATAGAGGACCAAATGGGGATTCCATTGGTCCATAGTTCACATATGGCGGTTGGCTTCCCAATTCTACCAAAAATACCCAACTTGGTCTTTTGCCCCTAAATCCACCCAAATTACCTAAATTCCCTTGAAACCTTAAATTTGGCCAAAAATTTTCCAAATTCACTCAAAATACCCAAATTTGTTCAAAAATAATTTCAAATTATTTCAAAATGCCCAAATTACCCAAAATCACCCAAAAATTCCAAAATTTCCAAAAGACCCCAAAAAATACCAAAATTACAAAAAAACCTTTGGCACCCCAAACTTTCCCAATACCTCCAAAATCACTTCAAATATCTCTAAAAAAATTTTTAGACTTCAATTGAACCCAATTTAGCCAATTTGACCATTTTGACCTAAACGCCCCAAATTGCCGTTAAAGGCCAACTTTTCCCAACATTGCCTTAAATGTCCATCAATTTGGTCCCAATTATCCTCAATATCAATTATAAACTAAAATTAAACTTTCATATGACCAATATAAACCAAATACAAGCCTAATTAGCCCATTATTTGAGCTCATTCTTGATTTAAGTCAAACCCCCAATTTTGGCCCAATGACTTAATCCCACCAAATTGAACCCAATAGCCTACTTAATTTGCCCCAATTTGGGTTATAAATCTTTTATAATGCTTATAAACACCAAAAATGACCTTAAGTTGGCCTTGGTGAAGCCTCAATTTCATTTAATTTTAACCCAAGTCCAAAAATCCCCAAATTTACCCCAAATTGGATGTCTCCAAATTCCACCAAATTGAAAGCCTTAACCTCAAAATTGCTACTCCATTCCTTCACTAAAAATCTTCATAACATTCTCCTTGATCATTAGGACCATTCAATTGAGCCAAATTCTAAGCTTAGTTCAACCTAGACCCAAGTCTAATCTAACATGCCCAAATTGACCAAAATCCCAAAATCCTTCAAATTGAGCTTCCAATTAGACTCAAAATCATTTCAATACTTCAAAAAAAAAATCTTCATGAAAATCATCCATATAATGTTGATCAATATGTTGGGCTCAAATTCATGAATAGCCTAAACCAAACCTAACTCTTAGCCATTTGGACTCAGATTGGACCCATGCACCAAAATTAACTTAGCCATCTCAAAGACACCTTATTGATGACTCCACAGCCACTAAGTACACTATATTGACCAAGCTAAACTCCCTTGGACCAGCCATGGTAAGATATGGACCATTAGATCCCTAAAATAGTGGATTTATGCCCATTTATGGGCCTTAAACAAAAATCTCCCCCATCATCACTTTCTATTGAGGGTTAACCATAATTAACCCTCCCACTGGATCACCTGACCTTTTCGCCACCTCCACTGGCCTTGTCAGCCAGCCTAATGGCTAAAAAACACCAAAACAGAGAGCCCCAAGACAAAATTCAAACCCAAACTCACCCATCTAAGTTGGCTAATTCCAATTGGCTTTAACACTTCAAAACCCTCCACCTAAGCACCATTTTGCACCTCTCAATTGATCGTGACTGCTACCCTAGGCCATTTTATTTAAACTTCACCTCCATGGTCAAGAAAGGAGAGCTGAAATTTTCTTAAGGAAACTCTGCCAAATTGCTCTCAGAGTTTCCCTAATCCTAATCCGAGCTTATTTTTACTCTCCATATATATTTACTATATTTCATATCGTACAATCCATATATATAGGTTCGTCTCGAGTAGATGAAGGTTTAGAAATAAAACCCATGTAATTTGGTTGATTCTAGGCCAAGATCTTAAGGTTTTAGTGTGAACGACTCACGGGTTGGGTCACTCGGGGACGATAATGGAGAGCCATCTGATCGCGCGTGTATTCAACGAACGAAGGGGATCAAGCCGGACAAATCCATGGTGCATAAACCAAGGTCCGCGTGGAGGCTACGTGGCTAGCTGCATCCAATGGCGGAGCAACGTGTGGAACCTTCAGAGCGTATGAGGATGAGTTGGCGCCGCATGGATAAGTAGAAAAATATAGGATTTTTGAATTATTTTAAAAGCCTAAACTTAAAAAATCCATATCTTTCTCTAGAAAAATCATAAAAAGAAAAGAAAAATACTCTCTTACTCAGTGAACAGAGGAGAATAATGTGAATTAAAAATAAAAAATAGTTTTCAAACATATGATTTTAAATGAATTAAATACCCTCTACAATATTTTAATTCTCCATGGCTTAAACTATTTCACCATGGCTTGAAATTTTGAGGGTTTATTCCTCATCATAAAAGGGATGTTTTGTGATTTTTCTAAGATTAGAGAGCATCTCTATGCTTCTCATCCAAATTTTCAAGCTAAGGTGGCCATTTTGGCTTATTTTAATTATATAAATCAAAACATCACTTGAAAAATTATGAGAATAATTTTAGTAGGTTTCTTCTGGTAAGAGAAGTCTTGGAAAAATATTTTGATAATTTGAATCATTTTGTGAATTTCTATACTTAGTTAAATGTGAATACCTTGTATTAATTTGTGTAAATTAAATAAAAATTAAAAATTAGCAAAATTAACTCCACATATAAAAATCATATCTACCCACTATAAAAATTTGAAAATTATTTGACTTAGTTTAAGCAATAAAGTTGATTTTTAAGAAAGCTTGTATTTTTGTACAAAAATAATTATAATAAATAAAATGCACTTATAAAAATTATGAAAAGTGGTTTTTGAGTTCTTTGTGATCAGAGGAACTTAGGAAAAATAAAATTTATTGTTGGTAAATTACTAGTTTTTTTAACCACATTTTGAATTTAAAATAATTAAGAATAAACAAAAATTCCAAAAATACAAAAATATTTTAAAATGTCCCTAACTATTTTTTGATCACTTGAGACTCAATAAAATATTTTTCCTAATTTTCCTAAGTTAAAAATGAATTTTCCTAAGTTAAAAATGAATTTTTAAAAGCTTAAAAATGAATTTTTTTACTTTTCACACTAAAAATAATTATAATAAACAAATTAAAAATCACAAAAATATAAAATGCGATTCTTTGAGTTTTCTAAACTCAGAAAAGTCTAATAAAAATATAAAAAAAATTTTGTAATTAAAACACTATTTTCTATTTAAAATAAATCATGAAAATTTATCTAAACTAAAATAATAATAATAATAATAGAAATGTAATTCAAAAAATCATGAAATTTTACCTAAATATTTCACTAACCTAAGGAATCCTATGATAATTTTCTCATAAATAAAAACTTTATTTTGAGAAGCTAAATAAATCACCTTTTGAAAATTTTATTTTTGGATTTAAAAAAATTTCCAAATTAAATTAAATTAAATTTTAAGAGGTCCACATATCCCCCTCTAATATCCTAATTACCTCATGGATATGATACTCTAAACCGTCAAAGTCATTTTAGTTTTGCTTAATGAGTTATGAGGTGAAGTGCCCTAAGGGCAAAGTGGTAATTTTAGACTTTGGTGCCTTAACCAAAATTTTGGATTATCTAAGGGAAAAAGGATGATTTTGTTCTCAATAAACATGTTTGGATGGTTGAAACACAATGGGGCTAAAAGGTAGAAACGCATCCAACACCCTTGAACAACATCAATGAAAAGCATAATTCCCCTAATCTTCATGACTTGGAAGTCAATTAAAGATCTAATGAGTCTTAAGTGATGGGCTTAAGCTAGAAGCTGATAACTTACTTTTCTTAAGCCTAAAGTTGAGGATGATGTAATCAGTTAACAAGGATATATGAAACTTAAATCAAAACTTCGAAAACCACCATTTCACTCATTAAGATTGTTAAAGGCTTGGTAGTGACATAGGTTCGATGTTTAAACCCAAGTTGATTGGATTTAGAAAATGATATGATTGGTGATTAACATCTTTAAGCACTACATGCCTGACTTTAATTCTGAGCACCACAAACTTAAATGACCCAAACACGCCTTAAGGGCACCCACTCACATAACTTTTAAATGAATCATCAATTGACTAATCAAGTATACTACCCTCGGGATAATTAAATTGTTAGGTTTCAATGAGCAATGGGGTAGCCACACTCTAGCCTCATATGATTATTGGAAGATTATGATAAGATCAAAATGAACTCAGAATATTTCAATAGAAAGTCGAAATGATCTAGGGCCACACCTTTAATATTTTAAAATCTATTGGATATTTTGAAGAGTAAATAGTACTTGTCATATTTTGTTCTAAAATTATTCATTAGGATCTTCCAAGATTCAACAAAATCATAACTTGGCATTTGGTAGCTAAACCTTCATCTACTCTTACAACTTAAATCTCATTGCAATACTTGCAAGTACCAACCTTTCAGGTGATGGAGAGATAAGAATCGACAGATACACTTTTAAATTAATGCATTTACCTTCTTGTACTTCTTATTTCAAACTTGCATGTTAAACAACGATGTCACTCTGTATGAAAACCTTAAACTGCTAGGATAACCACAAAATAAAAACTAAAACTAAAATTAACCAAGATAAAAATCACCTTCACAACATTCAAAATATAAGGTAACTCAAAATTTAATAACAAACATCACAAACAACAATTGTAACTAAATTAAGACGTCTCTATCGGATGATCGGGAATCCCTTGGAGGAGGTAACCTACGGTTTCTAACGAGACTTGCCATGGTCTAAATGAAAGTAGGGAATTCATTAAGTTGAGTTTGGTAAATTCATTTGGACTAAGTGAATCCTATAGAAAATAGAGGTACTAGAATGAGAGAACCGTAGGATCCTAACCTTTGTCGTTCTAATCAATTTTAACAAGCCCCATAAAATTTAAAGAACCACAACCATAGGGACATTCAATTTGACACCATAACCTGACACACTAGAAAACTTAAGCTCATCACGGTAAGGAGCTTGGAGCTAGCATGGTGGACATCACAGCCATCTTCAATAGTAAAACCTGTCTACATCAGCTAAATCATTCTTTCCTTAGAATTATTAAATAAGCCATAAAATTTTGAGGTTATCTTCATAGTGTAACATAAATCCTCAACTTTTCATTAGTCTTTTGTATAGTTCTGCTGTACAATATAAGCCCTAACATCTCATAGGATTCCGAGGTTGTCGTTCGTCACGACATAAACGGCCTTTGTATAACCCTACTATATAATATAAGCCCTAACTCGTCTTAGGATTCTGAGGTTGTTGTTCATCACGACCTAAATCCTTCACATCTTCCAGGCTATTTGTGTGATCGTTTCACATGAATGTAAGCCCTAACAAATAAAATTGGCACGATGAAATATTTAAATACTTCTCCTCAAAATTGAAGCCAAATATTAGGATTGCTTGGGAAGTCACTGAGGTTCTCCTCCGGATCTATGACGTCCGCTAGTTCTTCCTCCTTTGGGTTGTACAACAAAATGTTCCAAATTTTAACCTTTCCCCTTTCTCACCTATTTATCCAATCTCATTGAAAAGTCCTATCCTTTTGACCTCTTTGAAGATAATATTTCTTGGCTTTTATTGAGAGTTTTTTTAAGTGACTTTAGTTATCTAAGATGTAATTAACTATAGGGGCTTGCTTTTATAGGAAGCTTTTTTGAACCACCCAACTTAATATAAACCCTATTTAATTCTTTGTGTTAAATTGAGGAAACTTATCGGGAAATAGAAATAGTTTCACAGACCAAACATATGTTATATATTTCTTAATTTATTTGATCGAGCCTCATCCTCAAGTCTTGNTCCTTCAGTCGTCATCCTCTTGATCATGGAAAATCCTCTTCATGAGAGATTTGTCACCCTTTCCTGTGCAAAAAAAGGTGGACATCATGTTGCTTCTCACAATAATGCATTGGAACATGTCTTCATCGTTATCCAACCATGAGATCATTAGGAGGTGTTTGGTTCATCTTCTAGTGAGATTAAATTTTTCATATTGTATGCATTTGAAATCATTTTGGAGTGCTTCTCATGAATTTTAAATTTCATAAATAGACCTTATTTTTTTATCTGTCATCCACTTTTTTGGCTTGATAAACAATCATTCCATCAGCTCGACTGACAGCACTAGCTCGATTGGTTGTCCCTGATCAATCTACAACCTCCCAGCTGGTTGATCGACCACTTCCATTAGCCTGATCAATAGACCAACACCTACCCAATATGCTCAACTGATCATTTTTTTTTGGTTTATCTCCCTAGACCAATTGATCATTCCATATCGATCAACCACCTATGTCAGTCCGATTGACCACATCCTTCAACTAAACTTATTGGTCGTCACATGCTTGATGGGCCACAATGACTCAATCAGTAGTTCCTCATTGTTCAATCAGCTATATTGGTTTGATAGATCACTTCTATCGGCTTACCCAATCAACTCAAAAATCTTTCTTTTATTGATGGGCTGACCTCAACCGTTTGATCGACCACCTCCATCATTTCGACCGATCAGCTGCCATTAGCATGATTAAGTAGATCAACTCCATTTAAATATTTCATTACTCATGTTTTTTTCATATTACTTATGTGAAAACATTCCCATCATGCCCCATGTTGTGCATCCACAAGCATATGCATCATATGCTAGTGGTGGGCATCTATGCCCCACTTCAGCACAACACCTAATGCATATCTTGTAACATTCTCACATCACCATGCATTGTTTCCCGTACTCTCATCTATTTAACTTCTACATTTTTTTTGCATAACATATTGTGTGTTTGCATTTCATATGCTTGTATTTCACACTTAAGACTTCTCTTCCACACACACGTTTGACACTGATGTATCTTCTTTGAAGATGGCTTCCACATCAAGCCTATGCATTGTACGATTCTCTCCTGAAAAGGATCACGCTTCTTTACCTTTTTTATGGAACCACTTAGGACCACCGTAGGTTTTGACTCGAGTCAATGCTCCTTGTGCACTCACCCCTTACTCCTCATACACTCACTCCCAATGCTCATATTCTTTCTCAAGTTATCACTCCTTTCACACTCACCTCACACTCTTGTGTTCTTCATAAGTCACTTTATTTTGTGCAAAGCCATGTTTTTATTAAATATGCAACATATGCATCATATTTTTATTACATATGCATCATATTTTTCAAAAGAAGGACACATGGGTGCCACTGCTCCTCGTGCACTCACCCTTACACTCATGCAATAAAAATTGATATAAACCCTATTTAATTCTTTGTGTTAATTGGGGAAACTTATCGGGAAATAGAAATAGTTTCGCAGACCATACATATGTTATATATTTCTTAATTTATTTGATCGAGCCTCATCCTCAAGTCTTTTGTTTATCTTTCAAGGTAGATACAGGGTTTGAGGTATAGTGCTCTTTCATATAAACTATGAAAAATATGGAGTCAGTTTAATTTCATATTTTTCTAAACTATATATATATATGTATATGTAAATTAAATGTCCTTCCGAAGTGGGCGACGAGATTTTGATTCCGGCGGCCGACAGCTTCTTACGGGCAACTCCTTAACCAAAAATAGTGCCGACAGTAATATAGAAGTGTTTGATTAAGCACGAATATTGAACCCACAGAAAAAAAAACACAATATGCAATTAAAGTTAAAAGAAATTAAAAAAAAATTACTTTGCAAAATATTCTTACTCAAACTATAAATGTGATATTATGAATGAAAAATTGTTTCTTTTTTTAATTTTTGATAATTGAAAGTAAAGTAAAAACTAATTAAACGTAACTAAATATTTGAAAACAAAGGTAATATAAATAAAATATCTTTTTCCTTATCATGAATCAATAATAAGTATTAGAATTCTTTTGTGGAAGTATTCAAATTATGTCATGCCAAATAGGAGCAATAGTATTCCTTACCCTTACTAGAGATGCTATAAAGAACAATGTCTATCTTAAAGTTTTAATAGCCTTGAAGATGAGTTAGGTAGGATAGATACTAGCTCTCACTCTAGAGGACCCTCTTCTCCCTCCACTTTGGGGCTAACATTTTGTATCAAAACCTAAAATTATAAACCAAATTGGGAGCATTAGAGTGTCACTCTAAATTCCTCTATTCTACAACCTTCAAAGATTATTTATCTATTTATTTTCACTCAATCATATGAATTACATTCTCATCCAAACAATCTCATAGGATTCATACCAATAGTTGACTGAGACAATACTATCTCGGATCTTACATGTTCTCACAATAGATATTAACATCTTCATTCGCCAAATCAAGAAGTAAATGAAGTACAATGTTTAAAATCATCACAACTTATTCCAAAATTAAAGATTAATACTTCATAAAACTTCCATCCAATACTTAATCACTATCATTTTTTAAGGAAAAAAGATTCAAAAAACCTAGTTAGAATTCTTGAAAAAAACACAACCACACTTAAGTTTGAAAGTATAAATCATGGAAACTCTTGAAGTTCCTTTGAATCTCTTCTTTTCCTGTCTCTTACAATACTCTCTACCCGCACTTTACAACTCCTCTATTCTCTCTAATAAAATAACATAATTAATCTATGAGGGAGGCATCAATGGTGTGGCTATAGGGGGCATGTCATAGTTTCTCTAATGCACTGGGAGGAAGGCTGGAAGAAGTCTCTTCAGCCTAATCCAAATCCTTATTTTATAATTTTTGAAAAGGNTGATTCCGACGGCCGACAGCTTCTTACGGGCAACTCCTTAACCAAAAATAGTGCCGACAGTAATATAGAAGTTTTTGATTAAGCACGAGTATCGAACCCACAAAAACAAACACAATATGCAATTAAAGTTAAAAGAAATTAGAAAAAAATTTACTTTGCAAAATATTCTTACTCAAACTATAAATGCGATATTATGAATGAAAATTTGTTTCTTTTTTTTTTATTTTTGACAATTAAAAGTAAAGTAAAAACTAATTAAAAGTAACTAAATATTTGTAAAACCAAGGTAATATAAATAAAATATATTTTTCCTTATCATGAGTCAATAATAAGTATAAGAATTCTATTGTTGAAGTATTCAAATTATGTCATGCCAAATAGAAGCAATAGTATTCTTTACCCTTACTAGAGATGCTATAAAGAACAATAGCTAATTTAAAGTTTTAATAGCCTTGAAGATGAGTTAGGTAGGAAAGATACTAGCTCTCACTCTAGAGGACCCTCTTCTCCCTCCACTTCGGAGCTAACATTTTGTATCAAAACCTAAAATTATAAACCAAATTGGGGGCATTAGCGTGTCACTCTAAATTCCTCTATTCTACACCCTTCAAAGATTATTTACCTATTTATTTTCACTCAATCATATGAATTACATTCTCATCCAAACAATCTCATAGGATTCATACCAATAGTTGACTGAGACAATACTATCTCGGATCTTACATGTTCTCACAATAGATATTAACATCTTCATTCGCCAAATCAAGAAGTAAATGAAGTACAATGTTTAAAATCATCACAACTTATTTCAAAATTAAAGATTAATACTTCATAAAACTTCCATCCAATACTTAATCACTATCATTTTTTACGGAAAAAAGATTCAAAAAACCTAGTTAGAATTCTTAAAAAAAACACAACCACACTTATGTTTGAAAGTATAAATCATGCAAACTCTTGAAGTTCCTTTGAATCTCTTCTTTTCCTTTCTTTTACAATACTCTCTACCCGCACTTTACAACTTTTCTATTCGCTCTAATAAAATAACATAATTAATCTATGAGGGAGGCATCAATGGTGTGGCTATAGGGGGCATGTCAGAGTTTCTCTAATGCACTAGGAGGAAGGCTAGAAGAAGTCTCTTCAGTCCAGTCCAAGTCCTTATTTTATAATTTTTGAAAAAATGCCTTGGTGTCTCTTCAAAATGTGTCCACATTCAGTGAATCTTCCAAGAGTTGCCTCCTTTCAAAAGCCAATTAAATGTATTTTTGTGTCTATTAACTATTTTTGATGTTTTAACCAAGGTTTGCCTCAAATACCTCTTCAAAAATTCATTCAAATTCATTAAATCATCAAGAAAATACTTCTAGAACTTAAGCGACGGGTACTTGGTGCGTAGGTGCGACCTTCTTGATTTACTGGCGTGTAAGTGCAAGTTCTGGTCTCTTAAGTGCCACCGTTGTTTTACACCCCTTCTTCATTTTTGCTCCAAATTGATCCTTTTTCACTCCTTCCATCATTTTTCATCCATTTGATTGTACCTAAGAGAAAAATATACAAATACCTACCATTAAAGCGCAATTAGGTATAAAAATGTGTACATAAAGACTATATATTTTAGGTGTATCAAAATCTCCCAAACTTCAAATGTCACATGTCCTCAAGTGACACCCCAATATTTTCAAAACTAAAATAAGTAAATTATGTAAATGAGTTTCTTTAGAATATTCTAAAATTTTGATGTAGAAATATACTAGTCCAATATAGAAAAAACATTAGTATATGAGACCAACTTAGGGTTTAGAAATTTTTAATGTAAAGAAGTCTGATAATATGAGTTCCTATCTAATTCTGAAATATTGTAAATTTTCCAATTATAGAGTTTAGGCATTCTATCTTCACCATTTCAAAATTTTTCTTAAGAATAATTATACTTACTATATCATATCCTTAGGTTTAAGAGTTTCTCAAGTATTATACTTTAAAAAGATTAGATGTGGAACCAAATTTTGAGCTTTTTTTCGTTTTTCTTTTTCTTTCCTTTTTTTCTCATCTTTATTTTTCTTTTTCTTTTTCAAGTGAGGATTATTATATCTTGATAGGCCTTTAATAATTTTTAATTTCACTCCTTTTTTCCTAAAGCAAAGTTTTGATGTGAATCTTTTACTTAAAAATATCATAATGGTTTTGAAAATTATTTTTAATAAAAAAAATTTATGTATTGAAAATAAAAGTTTAACCCTTCTAAACTTTTCAAAAATACAATTTCTTCTACTAAAGAGAATTACACAATATTTATCATTTCTACACTAAAAAAATTTAACTTTAATTTTTTCTTCATTACTCTAGGTTTCAACAAAATTCTCTTACTTATTTATATATTCAAAACTTTACTTCCCTAATATAACTTCATATACATAATCATTTTTGTTAAATCAAAAGTAAATTTATTTGTAGTACCTTGGAGAACAAATAAACTTCATGTTTTAGAAAATTTTTCATCCCCCCACCCAACTTAATTTTTTTATAAGATAAAACATTTTAGCATCATATTTATATAGGTAGATTTGAAAACTAAAAATAACATACTTACAATAATTTTTACATCATAAATATACAAGTGCAAAAATTAAAAACATAAGTAAAAATTAATTGATCAAATTTTACTTTAACTTTAACTTATTGAGATTCATTAGAATTCTATGCAGTGGAGGAAAACATAAAAGCAAACAAACACACTAGCAGAAATTCACAACTACCACATAAAGAAAAAACATATTAGTGAATTGAATATTTTTAACATGAAGTTCTTAAGTGAGAGTTAGTAATATTCTAATCCTTCCTAAATTCAGTATCAAGTTCAACACAGACTAAAAAAATACACTAAACAACACAGTTATCGCAATTAATCCCACAAAAATAAAAAATAAGTACTCACAATAACATAAATACATCAAAGTAGTGTCTAACAAAACAAAACACAATCAATGGTAGCAGTCCTGATAGGCCTAAAAAAGGTTCAATTTTTCATATGCTTTTAATGCCTATATTTGGTGATTTTGAATGATATTGCACTTTAAAGGAAGGTATTTTGTATATTTTTAGTTTCAGGTATAGGAAATGGAGTTTTGGAGAAAAAGAAAAAAATAGTGCAATTTTAGTGCAAAAACGTGCAAGAAAGATAATTCTGTGCTGGCACATTTTGATGTCTTTCTACGCTTAATCTCTTTTACACTTCTCACATATTTTTGAATGAAATTAAACCTTAAAGAAAGGTTATTTTCATGCTTATTTTGTAGATTTATCTGATAGGAATGAAATGTAACTGAAAACGGGGCGAAACAGAGCAAAACGGTGGAGCTACTGTAGACTAGCGTCGACGATGCCTGAATCCAGAGAATGACAAAAATATGGAGCCGACGGTGCCTAGAACGGCACTTAAAACAGCTTGGATGTGATTTTGGCCAGTTATGGCCTAGAGTCAATGTATTTGGATGATTTTTGGAAGGTTGCTTGAGGCATCTATTGGGAAATTTGGCCCTACACTGTAATAGAGTGATTTTATGTCATAGAAAGTGGTGTGTGAGTAAAAATTGTTGAGAATGTTTATAGAAATTAGAATAGGAGTAGAAATGTAGATTTTTACCTTTTTGGAGAGATTGGAGAGGGGATTGTGGGAGAATCTGTAAGAAGATGTACTAGCATTGCATGGATTAGCGTGAGACCTTGTGGGAGAGACTTCCATCTTTCTTTCAAGGGGAAAAAGCTAAGTATTATGTTCTTCATTATCTTATGATTTTGTAAATACTTATCTAGTGGATTTACTTTGATGTAGTAAAGTTTTTCATTGTGTTTTCTTTGTGCTTTTTGATGTATCTTTCTTACTCTTTCTTTTTATTAGGAAATAGTGGGCTGAAAAGATTATGCCATTGTTTTTCTTTTACTTTTCTTTTGTAATGAGTAGGATTCATGTTTAAGATATTGGGATGCATGCTAGAAGATGTTTTGATTGTAAATGTGATGGTTTTTACTTGTGCTTCCTTTACATTATAATAAGGGCCCTTTGTAGTGTTAAAATTCATTGTAATTGCATTAAGATCTGAGAGGGCAGTGTAATTCTCAACAAAGTGGAACCACATTCAAATTTNATATATATATATATATATATATATATATATATATTACTGGGCGAAGAATCGAAGATTCTTGGGGGACAAAATAATATCCCTAATTTAGACTTAGTGTTTAAGAACTAAAGCTAGAATTAGCCTTCAGAGGAAGGGAAGTGGTAGCTTTAAAGTGAGAGCCATTATCCTCCCATCCTAACCACAGATTTAGAGAATAAATGTAAGATTAGCCAACAATTCTCTATGAAACTTGACTGAGGGCAGAAAATTAAAATTGATCCTATTTGGCACATACATTATTTAATGTATCTCATTCCTTTACGTTATCCAATTCACAAAATAAGAATAACAGTTTTTAACATCTCAAAATTCTCCAAACCAATTCATTCGAAAAGGGTTATCTTTAGAATTAATATTTTCATTTAGGAATAGTTATTAATTTTTTAAAACTTAAGACTTACATTTAGGAGTGCTTNTTTAGAAATTTTTAATGTAAAGAAGTCTGATAATATGAGTTCCTATCTAATTCTGAAATATTGTAAATTTTCTAATTATAGAGTTTAGGCATTCTATCTTAACCATTTCAAAATTTTTCTTAAGAATAGTTATACTTACTATATCATATCCTTAGGTTTAAGAGTTTCTCAGGTCTTATACTTTAAAAAGATTAGATGTGGAACCAAATTTTGAGCTTTTTTTTTCCTTTTTCTTTTTCTTTCCTTTTTTTTCTCATCTTTATTTTTCTTTTTCTTTTTCAAGTGAGGATTATTATATCTTGATAGGCCTTTAATAATTTTTAATTTCACTACTCCTTTCCTAAAGCAAAGTTTTGATATGAATCTTTTACTTAAAAATATCATAATGGTTTTGAAAATTATTTTTAATAAAATAAATTTATGTATTGAAAATAAAAGCTTAACCCTTCTAAACTTTTCAAAAATACAATTTCTTTTACTAAAGATAATTATACAATATTTATCATTTCTACACTAAAATAATTTAACTTTAATTTTTCTTCATTACTCTAGGTTTCAACAAAATTCTCTTACTTATTTATATATTCAAAACTTTACTTACCTAATATAACTTCATATACATAATCATTTTTTGTTAAATCGAAAGTAAATTTATTTGTACTACCTTTGAGAACAAACAAACTTCAGGTTTTAGAAAATTTTTCATCCCCCCACCCAACTTAATTTTTTTATAAGACAAAACATTTTAGCATCATATTTATATAGGTAGGAATGAAAACTAAAAATAACATACTTACAGGAATTTTTACATCCTAAATATACAAGTGCAAAAATTAAAAACATAAGTAAAAATTAATTGATCAAATTTTACTTTAACTTTAACTTATTGAGATTCATTATAATTCTATGCAGTGGAGGAAAACATAAAAGCAAACAAACACACTAGCACAAATTCACAACTACCACAAAAAGAAAAAAACATATTAGTGAATTGAATATTTTTAACATGAAGTTCTTAAGTGAGAGTTAGTAATATTCTAATCCTTCCTAAATTCACTATTAAGTTCAACACAGACTAAAAAAATTCACTAAACAACACAGTTATCACAATTACTACCACAAAAATAAAATATAAGTACTCACAATAACATAAATACATCAAAGTAGTGTCTAACAAAACAAAACACAAACAATGGTAGCAGTCGTGATAGGCCTAAAAAAGGTTCAATTTTTCATATGCTTTTAATGCCTATATTTGGTGATTTTCAATGATATTGCACTTTAAAGGAAGGTATTTTGTATATTTTTAGTTTCAGGTATAGGAAATGGAGTTTTGGAGAAAAGAAGAAAAACAGTGCAATTTTGGTGCAAAAACGTGCAAGAAAGATAATTCTGTGCTGGCACATTTTGATGTCTTTCTATGCTTAATCTCTTTTACACTTCTCACATATTTTTGAATGAAATTAAACCTTAAAGAAAGGTTATTTTCATGCTTATTTTGTAGGTCTATCTGATAAGAATGAAATGCAACTGAAACGGGGCGAAACAGAGCAAAATGGTGGAGCTACTGCAGACTAGCGTCGACGATGCCTGAATCCAGAGAATGACAAAAATATGGAGCCGACGGTGCCCAAAACGGCACTTAAAACAGCTTGGATGTGATTTTGGCCAGTTATGGCCTAGAGTCAATGTATTTGGATGATTTTTGGAAGGTTGCTTGAGGCATCTATTGGGAAATTTGGCCCTACACTGTAATAGAGTGATTTTATGTCATAGAAAGTGGTGTGTGATTAAAAATTGTGGAGAATATTTATAGAACTTAGAATAGGAGTAGAAATTTAGATTTTTACCTTTTTGGAGAGATTGGAGAGGGGATTTTGGGAGAATCTGTAAGAAGATGTACTAGCATTGCATGGATTAGCATGAGACCTTGTGGGAGAGACTTCCATCTTTCTTTCAAGGGGAAAAAACTAAGTACTATGTTCTTCATTATCTTATGATTTTGTAAATACTTATCTAGTGGATTTACTTTGATTTAGTAAAGCTTTTCATTGTGTTTTCTTTGTGCTTTTTGATGTATCTTTCTTACTCTTTCTTTTTATTAGGAAATAGTGGTCTGAAAAGATTATGTCATTGTTTTCCTTTTACTTTTCTTTTGTAATGAGTAAGATTCATGTTTAAGATATTGGGATGCATGCGAGAAGATGTTTTGATTATAAATGTGATGATTTTTACTTGTGCTTCCTTTACATTATAATAAGGGCCCATTGTAGTGTTAAAATTTGTTGTAATTGCATTAAGACCCGAGAGGGCAGTGTAATTCTCAACAAAGTGGAACCACATTCAAATTTCATGGATGGTGAAGTTCATGGGGGTTGAGTGCAAATAAATAAGGAAATATATATATATATATATATATCACTGGGCGAAGAATTGGAGATTCTTGGGGGACAAAATAATATCCCTAATTTAGACTTAGTGTTTAAGAACTAAGGCTAGAGTTAGCCTTCAGAGGAAGGGAAGTGGTAGCTTTAGAGTGAGAGCCAGTATCCTCCCATCTTAACCACAGATTTAGAGAATAAATGTAAGATTAGCCAACAATTGTCTATGAAACTTGACTGAGGGTAGAAAATTAAAATTGATCCTATTTGGCTCATAAATTGTTTAATGTATCTCATTCCTTTACGTTATCCAATTCACAACATAAGAATAACAGTTTCTAACATCTCAAAATTCTCCAAACCAATTCATTTGAAAAGAGTTATCTTCAGAATTAATATTTTCATTTAAGAATAGTTATTAATTTTTTAAAACTTAAGACTTACATTTAGGAGTGCTCGTTAGAAAAACCACTTAAATCAATTTTCAAAACTAAGGACTAATAGTAATAGTCTAGAATTTGACTAAGAACCACTTACCTCGCTTCTTCGTGGGATCGATAATAGGGTTTTTAAGGAAAGCCCTATATTACTTGAAGCGATACATGCACTTGCATAGAGCCCATAGTGTGTGAACTAATTTATATATTTTAAATAACATTTAAATTTTGCACTTTAAATACTTAAAGTTAAATATGGTCTATTTTTTTCCATATTTTTTGAAAGCTAAATTACTGTGTAACTTGGGGTCAGGTCAAGTTTTTGATGCCATCTCAAAGGATTTAAATTTACATAAAACATGAAGAAAAATAGCACACACTAGGGGCGCATCAAGTTTTTGTCGTCGTTGTCTAGGAAGCTTCGGTAATAACTTTAGGAGAATTTTAGTTAAACCTGTAAGACTTAGATTTGGATTTTATTGTATTCTTATCTAGTGTGTTTAATTATTATGTAATTATTTAAAAAAAAAATTAAATCACCAAAAATATTTTTGATATCTATCCTATTAGTTACATCCTTAAATTGGTATGCGTAGTTAAGGAGCTACAGACCCTAGATTTTACAACTTTGATTTAGAGAGAACTTTTAGAAGGATGATGAATAAGAAAAGACTCCATGAATTTAATGTAGAAATGGTGCATCAACGATATAATGAATATTCAAATTTGGATTATAATGTTATTAGCTTTGAAAGAGTAAATCCCAAGAGAGTGGAAAATTTCAAGAAGATATTCTGACAATTTTATTTTCTCAGGTTGTAGATATTGAGAGGAAGTTAGATAAAAATATAGAAATATATCCTCAAGGAACCCCAACTATTGAGGAAAATTCATTTGGACAATTAATTGAAACTGGCAATGAGATACATAATTCTTATTTTTATTATTACAATACAGGTTGAGAAATTCGTTTGAATTTTAACAGGAATAATAATTTTGGAAGAGAAGACCAATTTAGAAAAAAAATTAATATAATTACACATGTAGTTGGAATGATCATGACGATTATAATAATGAACTTTCTTTTCCTCATAATTTTTACTTCAAACCTCAAAATGAGGAGAAGGATTTATTAGAAGAGGTTGTCATCCAAATGGAGAGTGAGTTGGAGCGTCAAGGGACCACATTAAGGAATATGGAAAACCAGTTGGCGCAGATTATTAACTTAATTAATATTCATTATGAATTTAACACCAACCCACAAGAAAGAGGAGAAGGAATTATTGTTAGAAGAGGTTGTGATTCAAATGAAAAGTGTTGGAAAATCAAGAGGTCGTACTAAGGAATATAGAAAACCAAATGGGGCAAATAATTATTGCAATTAACAACTACCCCCTAAAGATTTTACCTAGTGACCTTGAGATAAACCCTAAAGAGATGAATGATGAGCAATATAAAGTTATCAAAATAATATTTAAAAGAGAATTCGAGGATATGTTTCAAAAAAAAAATTGAGTTTAGAAATGACGATAAGGAGATTGAAAGAAATGGAAAAATCCCTACGTAATTAGAAAAACTTATTTTGTCAACTAANAAAGTTATTAAAATAATATTTAAAAGAGAATTCGAGGATATGTTTCAAAAAAAAAATTGAGTTTAGAAATGAGGATAAGGAGATTGAAAGACAAATGGAAAAAATCCTTACATAATTAGAAAAACTTATTTCGTCAACTACGATAAATATAGAAAGACCACCTCTACCATTTACTAAGTACCAAGGGGGAGAATTGAAAAATAACACTGAACAAAAGAGTAACCAAGAAGAATTTGATCCAGAATCTGAATTATCTAGAGGTAATCTGATAAAAAATTTGAAAGATCATGAAGTATATTATAAAGATCCATTTCTCATAAAATTTAAGGATGATATTAATATGAAAATTGATAAAAATTACTAGAAGAATATTGGATTTAGAAAGAACTAAGAGAAACAAGGATATGAATCAATCTGAAACAGAAGAGCTATAAAAAAANCATTTACTAAGTACCAAGGGGGAGAATTGAAAAATAACACTGAACAAAAGAGTAACCAAGAAGAATTTGATCTAGAATCTGAATTATCTAGAGATAATTCGATAAAAAATTTGAAAGATCATGAAGTATATTATAAAGAACCATTTCTCATAAAATTTAAGGATGATATTAATATGAAAATTGATAAAATTACTAGAAGAATATTGGATCTAGAAAGAACTATGAGAAACAAGGATATGAATCAATCTGAAACAGAAGAGCTATAAAAAATTTTTAAATTCAAGGACTTTGTAGAAATCCCTCGATCTGTAATAGATTGGGTGATTGATGAAGGATTACTTAAATTGAATTTTTATCCAGGTAGAATCATTTCTGAGGCTGACGACATTAAACAAAATTCTTTATACGAGGCAACCCATAATTATTAGTGTGATTTGATTTAGTGTGCTTAAGAGTTTTGATTGTTAGTGTTCTATTATGATTGTTGCAGTGCGGATTGATTAGTTTGATTGATGATTGGTAGATGTTTGGATTGTTAGTGATTTGATTTACTTTTTGTGTGTCATGAGGGAGGTGATTTCTTAAATGCTTATTATGGTTAACTTGTATGTTCTCTTATAGTAGTTGGATTGATGAGTCCACTACAACTCGGCTCTCACCCAAACTTGAGTTTTAGAAAAGACATTATGAATTTATCAGTGACAATTCCATCTCAATTTTGTTACTTCTTTTCACTAACCTTGTTTTCATTTGATAAGAGTAGCTAGCATATTTGTAGAGTAACATGTGGATGAATTTACACTATCCTTATAACAGCTAGAGGTGTTTAATTAACAGATATTATGATGCCTGAGGTTGGTGCTCGAGAACCAATATATNTCCATATTTTTTGAAAGCTAAATTACTGTGTAACTTGGGGTCAGGTCAAGTTTTTGATGCCATCTCAAAGGAATTAAATTGACATAAAACATGAAGAAAAATAGCACACACTAAGGGCACATCAAGTTTTTGGCATCGTTGCTGGGGAAGCTTCGGTAATAACTTTAGGAGAATTTTAGTTAAACCTGTAAGACTTAGATTTAGAATTTATTGTATTCTTATCTAGTGTGTTTAATTATTGTGTAATTATTTTAAAGAAAATTAAATTACCAAAAATATTTTAGATATCTATCCTATTAGTTACATCTTTAAATTGGTATGCGTAGTTCAGGAGCTACAGACCCTAGATTTTACAACTCTGATTTAGAGAGAACTTTTAGAAGGATGATGAATTAGAAAAGACTCCATGAATTTAATGTATAAATGACGCATCAACGATATAATGAATATTCAAATTTGGATTATAATGTTATTAGCTTTGAAAGAGTAAATCCCAAGAGAGTGGAAAATTTTCAAGAAGATATTCTGACAACTTTATTTTCTCAGGTTGTAGATATTGAGAGGAAGTTGGATCAAAATATAAAAATATATCCTCAAGGAACCCCAATTATTGAGGAAAATTCATTTGGACAATGAATTGAAACTGGCCATGAGATACATAATTCTTATTTTTATTATTACAATACAGGTTGAGAAATTCATTTGAATTTTAACAGGAATAATAATTTTGGAAGAGAAGACCAATTTAGGAAAAAAAATAATTTAATTACACATGTAGTTGGAATGATCATGACAATTATAATAATGAACTTTCTTTTCCTCATAATTTTTACCTCAAACCCCAGAATGAGGAGAAGAATTTATTAGAAGAGGTTGTCATCTAAATGGAGAGTGAGTTGGAGCGTCAAGGGACTACTTTAAGGAATATGGAAAACCAGTTGGCGCAGATTATTAACCTAATTAATATTCATTATGAATTTAACACCAACCCACAAGAAAGAGGATAAGGAACTAATGTTAGAAGAGATTGTGATTCAAATGAAAAGTGTTGGAAAATTAAGAGGTCGTACTAAAGAATATAGAAAACCAAATGGGGCAAATAATTAATGCAATTAACAGCTACCCCCTAAAGATTTTACCTAGTGACCTTGAGATAAACCCTAAAGAGATGAATGATGAGCAATATAAAGTTATCAAAATAATATTTAAAAGAGAATTCGAGGATATGTTTCAAAAAAAAAATTGAGTTTAGAAATGACGATAAGGAGATTGAAAGAAATGGAAAAATCCCTACGTAATTAGAAAAACTTATTTTGTCAACTAAGATAAATATAGAAAGACCACCTCTACCATTTACTAAGTACCAAGGGGGAGAATTGAAAAATAACACTGAACAAAAGAGTAACCAAGAAGAATTTGATCTAGAATCTGAATTATCTAGAGATAATTCGATAAAAAATTTGAAAGATCATGAAGTATATTATAAAGAACCATTTCTCATAAAATTTAAGGATGATATTAATATGAAAATTGATAAAATTACTAGAAGAATATTGGATCTAGAAAGAACTATGAGAAACAAGGATATGAATCAATCTGAAACAGAAGAGCTATAAAAAATTTTTAAATTCAAGGACTTTGTAGAAATCCCTCGATCTGTAATAGATTGGGTGATTGATGAAGGATTACTTAAATTGAATTTTTATCC
>JXCR01147044.1:120258-132600 GCA_002079205.1 Phalaenopsis hybrid cultivar | reverse complement strand
CTCTTTCATTTAAACTATGAAAATTATGGGGTCAGTTTGACTTCATCTTTTTCAAAAATAAAAATTTTTAAAGCGTCTTTCCGAAGCGGGCAACGGGATTTCGATTCCGATGACCGACAGCTTCTTACGGGCAAACCCCACACCCAAAATACTGCCGACAGGCATAGCCTTCGAAACCGAGCTCCCTCGTGGGTCCATTATTAGTTCCCCGAGCTCCTCACAACTAGATTACTAGGCTCTTATCAGGTAGGTAGCTGCAATGAGTGAAGAGATCCGTCAGTTGAGTGAGCAATTGTTAGAAAGCCAACATAGAGTCAAGTACTCTATAGTGTGCATGGCAGATACCTTAGCAGATAGCCAATGCAAGCAGCCGATGACATCCGTGCAAGAGGAGGATGATGGAGATGATGACTAGTTTTTTTTTATGTTTTTTTGTTGTGGAACATTTTGGATTAACTTTATTATTCTTATTTGAAACAATTTGTTATAGTATTTTCCTTTTATTAATGATTTTCTTTAGAGATTTGATCCGTGATATGAATATGCTTAATGTAGTAAGTAATGTGGAATATGTTTTTATGCAGGTTGTGGAAATTTAAATGATATTCAAATTTTTTTTTCTGTGTTACAGGTTTACGTCGGATTTGTGTCTGTTTTCGGATGCAAAATCCGACGCTACATTGACAATTTGATTTTGTCATTTTACAATAATTTCTGACACAAATTAGATGATAATCTGATACTAATATTCATCATATGATATTTTCAGACGCAAATTTCAACGTATGTTTTGTATAAACAAATTCGGCGCAACAACGAACAACGATGCAAATTATGTGTGTCAGGATAAATTGAACAAAAATAACATTACCAACTNGATGCAAAATCCGACGCTACATTGACAATTTGATTTTGTCATTTTACAATAATTTCTGACACAAATTAGATGGTAATCTGATACTAATATTCATCATCTGATATTTTCAGACGCAAATTTCAACGTATGTTTTGTATAAACAAATTCGGCACAACAACGAACAACGATGCAAATTATGTGTGTCAGGATAAATTGAACAGAAATAACATTACCAACCCCCAAGCTAATGTCAGAAAAAATCAGACGCAAATCTAACAATAACCCTTAAATATCATCGAATTTGTGTCTGATTTACATCTGATATGTCCGCCCAGATATGCTTAATTCCTATAATGAAAGGAAAGAAAGAGCCAACATGGCTGCCAATTGATGAAACAACCTGCCTGGTAAGATGGATGACCGACAAGATGACATGGCTAGCATATACTTCTTCTAGCTAGCTTGTAACTAGTCTGACAATTTGATCAACTTTTGGCCTTGATTCCAACGCATTGGCAAGTTTGCTCTCCAGCAAGCAACGAAATCTATTGTTCTACCACTGTTGCACTTAAAATATGGAAGTGACGAAAAATTGTTGCTTGGACTTTCAAGAAAAACTTGGCAAGTTAGGTGGAGATTTGTGTGGGAGATCTATAAATCTGGAAGCAAAGAGCATGCATCCAGTTTTCATGCATCCCTCTATCTCAACTGGATCTATCGAAAAAACCAAAAAAATTAATGAGTTGTTGAGTGATCTTTTCAGATCATAGATGGAGTTTCTTGGATTTTGCCACCAAAATGGAGTGAGCCCACATATATTGAAGATCCACTTGTGTGCCCTTTGTTATGAGCGTCTCTTTGAAAATCTTCTTCTCGATGTTGCTCATCTTCTTGTTGGCAGTATGATCCACATTTATTGCACCTTTGAGGATGTTGAATCCAATTTTTTTCGATCATGCCTAAGGGATAAAGACTAGGAACCAAGGGAGAGAAAGAGGATGAGAGAGGGAAAAGAAGATGAGAAGAGCAAGATGTGCCCCATCAGAGCGAAGAGGGGTATTCTTAGGCTCTTTGGTCCATTTTATGTCTCTAAACATGTGATTACAAGAGAGAGAAAGGGGAGGGTTCTCTCTAAATGAGGGGTTGAAGAGAGGGGAGCCCAAAAGACCTCTTAATACATGTCATGTGTCCTCTATTTATAGTAGATAAAAGAAAACACACAATATTATATTTTTTACTTTGCTTTAAGGAGGGTAGTGCAAGTTATTTTACTCTTCTTATCTTGGACTGTTAGATTGTCTTATGATCCATGCAAATCATATTTTTGATGTATGAAAGAGTTAGAAATATAAAAGAATAGAGTAAGAATGCTTAAAAATGAAAGTTACACCCAATCTTCATTATGAATAATTATAAATATCTGAGGCATGACATTATAAAACTTAAGATGGTAGTTATACATAATTTCCACAACCAAGAGTTATAAAACACTAGCAAAAGAGTTACAAAATAAAACAAAAGGAGATTTATAGTCAATTTTTATTATGAAGTCTTGTCGTCATGTGATCCCATATACTACTAACAATGGTAATTATAAGAGTCCAAATGAAGTAACATTTGGTTAATGTTGCATTGAACAATTCTTTTTTGAGATGGCATTATTTTGAAGCTAAAAAATTATAGAGTTTAAAAATAAGGAGGCATATAATATCTCATTATTAAATTCACCTGATAATCTTGATGTAGTAGTTAAATACATTTTCTAAATTAAATTTTGAATCATTTAAACTTTAATTTCAGCAAAAAAATTATTTAAATTGAATGTCCTAACGATAATAATTTTGATTAAATTCAAGTCCAAATATAATTAAAAACCTTAAAATATTCATNAACGATAATAATTTTGATTAAATTCAAGTCCAAATATAATTAAAAACCTTAAAATATTCATTAAAGAATTAAGTAGTCTTCAAATCTTACATGAATATAATTCAACCGAGTGCCTTTGACAAAAAAAAATAAAAAAAAGTCCAAGATCACTCAATTTTGAGGANAACGAGATTTCAATTCTGATGACCGACAGCTTCTTACGGGCAAACCCCACACCAAAAATAGTGCCGACAGGAGAGTATTGATCTTTAATTTTGGAAGAAGTTGTGATGATTTAAATTCATATACTTTATTTACTTCTTAATTTGGCCAATCCAAATGTTAAAATTTGTTGTGAGAACATGTAAGAACCGAGGTGGTATTATCTCAGTCAACAATCGGAAAGAATCACATGAGGTTGTATGAATGAGATTGTATTTCATATGATTGAGTGCAAATAAATAGAGAAATATTTATTGAAGGGTGTATAGTTAGAGGACTTTAAAGTGACAGGTTAAAGCCCCCAACTTGGTATATTGTTTTAGGTTTTGATACGAGATGTTAGCCACCAGGTAGAGGGAATCGAGGAAACTCTAGAGTGGGAGCTAGTATCTTCCCTGCCTAGCTGGTCTTCAGAACTATTCAAACTTTAAATTAGCTAATGTTCTTTATAGCATCTCTAATAAGGATAAAAAATATTATTGCTCCTATTTGGCACAACACAACATGTATACTTCCAAAACAGAATTTCTATACTTATTATTGATTCATGATAAGGAGAAATATATTTTCATATTTAATGATTTTCTTCTACAAAAGCTAAAGTTATCTCTTTAAATTTGTATTGTTTTTGTCAAAATAGTAAAACTACTAAAATATTTAAACTTTCTTTACTGCAAAAATTTCTTTAGTTTAAATAATTTTCTTTTTAAAAAGTAGAAAGTTTTCCAAAAAGTGCATATTTCTTATCTACCCTATGGGTTCGATATTCAAGTCATAATAAAAAAGTCCTATATTACTTGATAACAATATGTATACTTACGTAGTGTCCCAATATAAATTAAAAGTTAAATTCTTATTTTTCTTCAGGATCATGTTTTTGGTTTTGCTGCAAAATAAGCAAATTTAAGTGAAAAATATAATCAGATTTATTTTATATTGTTGCATATAAGCAATTATTAGGGATCAAGATGCTAAAATAGATATCGCATCAGAATCGTGAATATTAGCTACTCTCTTTAGATTACCCTTTTAAAGGGCCATTGAAAATTGTTAGTAGTCATTTCCTAAATTAAATAATATGCTTTATCTAAAGGTTTTGCCATTAATGATTCACTTGCAACATCATATATAATAGATCTATGTGATTCTACTAATCCATTGTAAAAAGTTTGAATTATTAATCAATCTGGTAAAGCATAGTGTGGTCATCTCCTAAGGAGATCTTTAAATCTTTCACATGCTTCATATATTGATTCCCCTTCAAAGTGACAAAAAGATGTACTATCATTTCTAAGATTAGCAGTTTTCAAGGGTGGAAAATATTTAGCCAAAAAGTTTTTGTGATAGTTCTCCCCAAGTTTTGATAGATCTAGGTGCTAATGAATTTAACCAAGCTTTAGCTTTGTCCCTTAAATAAAAAGGAAAATGATAGTTCTCCCCAAGTTCTGATAGATCCATGTGCTAATGAATTTAACCAAGCTTTAGCTTTATCTCTTAATGAAAAAAGAAAAAGTCTGAGCCTGACAACTTCTTTAGACACTCCATCATATTTAAAAACAGTACATATTTCAGGAAAACTAGCACAATGTAAGTTAGGATCTTTATTAGGTGTTCCTACAAACTGTTTATTTTGTATCATTTGGATAATAACAGGTTTAAGCTCAAATGAAGTAGCAGCAACATCAGGATTTTGAATAGTCAAGTGAAGTTCATCTAATGTAGGATTAACATAATCTCTTAAAGGTTTTTATCAATTTTTATTTATTTGATTTTTTAAGTTATTCGCCATTTATTTCAAATTTCTAATTTCTTTTTATTGTTTTCAAACTTTTCTAATATTATGTTCTAATTCTGAATCGCAAGGTACAAAACCTTCAGATCCAATACTACGCATAAACATATATAATAAGCAAAGAAAAATTTCTTAAAAATACTCTTTAATGATTTTTTATGATATTTTAATGATTTTTAATTTTCTTTATTTATTTACCACTAAAGTTCTTAACTTACCAAATCTATNTAGTAGATAAAAGAAAACACACAATATTATATTTTTTACTTTGCTTTAAGGAGGGTAGTGCAAGTTATTTTACTCTTCTTATCTTGGACTGTTAGATTGTCTTATGATCCATGCAAATCATATTTTTGATGTATGAAAGAGNAGACTAGTCAATAGGAAAGTCCTATGGCTAGACCTAGGCTTACTAAAGAAGTTTTTTAGACCTCAACCAAAAATGAGGTCAACATTTTTCCATAATTTGGTACTTGATTTTGGCACCATGAAGCACTTCGCTTGTGTAGCAAATCAATATTGTTTTCCCACCTCCTTTCAGACTAGAATTGAGCTTACAACCTCTCGCACGACTATAAGGTACAGTGACATCTCTTTCACTGATTTTGGGCTTTGGAGCATAAGTGTCGATGCTAAGGAATCGTTCAAGTTTCCGAAAGCCTCATTGTCATCTCCAACACTTATGCACAAGTAGTAGGTTTAAACGGGTTTATTTCATACTTAAATNACGGGATTTCAATTCCGATGACCGACAGCTTCTTACGGGCAAACCCCACACCAAAAATAGTGCCGACACGGGTTTATTTCATACTTAAACCATTTTCTACAAATTCCTCGCTTCAAAGATGTTTTGGGTATTTCAAGCTTCAGATTTCTAACTCCCAGCATCTCGATTTGGAAACGGGTGATGCAGGCGGATAAACTCTCTTTCTCTCCCTGCTTGATGTCAAGCAAGGTGTCCAAGTCTTCATCGGTTTCTGCACTTTTTAAAAGTGTGAAATGAAGAGTCTTTTAAAATCATAATAAGTTGGGATGGTTTCGATCAACAGGCTATTAAACCATCGAAGGGGTGATTCCTTTTGGGTGGTTAAGAAGAGGCAACAAATTATGGGGTTATTGATCTGGAGCAGATTGATAGATGACTTGAACAATGCTACATGGTTGATCAGGTAGGTTCTCCCTTTAAAAGAGCCCAAGCAAGGAATTCATAGCTTGGACGGTGGTACCGCCTTTTTAGTTTGGTGAGTGAAGGCCCCTTCTATGAGCGGCCACACAAGCACTCACATATGCTCCTCCCATTGCTTGTACATCTGCGTAGACGTGGTTGTGTCGGTGTGTTAAGACTCACCTTGCCCCCTCTGTCCGCTAGTTGCTGACCTGGTTGTGCGAGATAGACNTCTCAGCATCTCGATTTGGAAACGGGTGATGCAGGCGGATAAACTCTCTTTCTCTCCCTGCTTGATGTCAAGTAAGGTGTCCAAGTCTTCATCGGTTTCTGCACTTTTTAGAAGTGTGAAATGAAGAGTCTTTTAAAATCATAATAAGTTGGGATGGTTTCGATCAGCAGGCTATTAAACCATCGAAGGGGTGATTCCTTTTGAGTGGTTAAGAAGAGGCGACAAATTATGGGGTTATTGATCTGGAGCAGATCGATAGATGACTTGAACAATGCTACATGGTTGATCAGGTAGGTTCTCCCTTTGAAAGAGCCCAAGCAAGGAATTCATAGCTTGGACGGTGGTACCGCCTTTTTAATTTGGTGAGTGAAGACCCCTTCTATGAGCGGCCACACAAGCACTCACATATGCTCCTCCCATTGCTTGTTCATCTGCGTAGACGTGGTTGTGTCGTTGTGTTAAGACTCACCTTGTCCCCTCTGTCCGCTAGTTGCTGACCTGGTTATGTGAGATAGATAGATTCCTTGATGGGGGCTTTTGGGGATGCCCTGAGGTTCCACTTCTAAGCAAGGCGCCTGGTCGTTCCTCTGGGTGATTGTTGCTTAAAGGAACTCTAATTGCTCCATCGAGGGTCATCTGGGCTTGTAAGCCCTGAACATGCACTTCGACGTCTGGTTGTGCTTCCTTATTGGGTTTCATGCATGTAATTTCTCTTTCAAAAGTTTCTCCTTCGTAGTTAGCCCTGCTTCTTGTCTGGGGCATGACCACTCTCATCGCACCACCTTTCAGGATGTTGGATCTCGGATTGTCTTTCATGAACACGTTTCGAGAGTTAGAGTCGAGTGAAGAAGAGAATAAAGTGAACCAAGAGTTGCTGNGGGGCTTTTGGGGATGCCCTGAGGTTCCACTTCTAAGCAAGGCGCCTGGTCGTTCCTCTGGGTGATTGTTGCCTGAAGGAACTCTAATTGCTCCATCGAGGGACATCTGGGCTTGTAAGCCCTGAACCTGCACTTCGACGTCTGTTTGTGCTTCCTTATTAGGTTTCATGCATGTAATTTCTCTTTCAAAAGTTTCTCCTTCGTAGTTAGCCCTGCTTCTTGTCTGGGGCATGACCACTCTCATCGCACCACCTTTCAGAATGTTGGATCTCAGATTGTCTTTCATGAACACGTTTCTAGAGTTAGAGTAGAGTGAAGAAGAGAATAAAGTGAACCAAGAGTTGCTATGGAGAGTTTCAGGAGATAGTCCTCTTATTCTTATTTTTTCTTCTACTTATAAAGGTGTATTTTGTGCAATTACATAAAAAAATGAACAGTTATGAAAATTGCTCTTAATATGATCAATGATCTAATAAATCGTACGGATTTCATTTCAGATATGTTTTATACTTTGAATCTTGATATGTCAATAATTAGTTCATCGACTTGCTAGAATTCAGGTGACTTTAGCGATCGATTGGGTGGAGACCGTGTCTTGGNCTTAATATGATCAATGATCTAATAAATCGTACGGATTTCATTTCAGATATGTTTTATACTTTGAATCTTGATTTGTCAATAATTAGTTCATCGACTTGCTAGAATTCAGGTGACTTTAGCGATCGACTGGGTGGAGACCGTGTCTTGTTTTGGTCGACCAAGGCGTTCGATTAAATGACGATCTCGTTTGCCATGGAAAAAGTTGGTCGATCATCCAATTGTGATCAGGGGATTTATGCCTACGCTTTGATCGGTCACTCAGTTGATCAACATATTAGTCAATTTGCTTTGTCGGGCGAATAATGGCTCACGTGTCGCTTGACTCAATTCTTATGGGGCCTGCGTCTCGTCTATCTGGTCGGTTCATCACCTCACTCAAATACCCTATTTACAATGTATAGGGCGGATCTTGTCGCTGCTTGTGAGAGGTATCTGATGAGACTTGCTGCCATGATGAATCACGTCTCGCCCTTGACAGACCTTGTCACTATCAGGCATGGGACCATCTCCAAAGCTTTGATATGTTCCGTGTTTAGAGGTGTGGCTTCACCTGCTTGGCACTGACTTGTTGATCCACTGTNGCGACGGGATTTCAATTCTGATGACCGACAGCTTCCTACGGGCGAACCCCACATCAAAAATAGTGCCGACAAGGTCCCTAGTCGGCGTAGCTATCATGGACTGTAGGTGGCAAGGCCCCTCCATCGGGTCTTATTGTACCATCACATTCTTTCCCTTAAGTGATGAATTGTCTTTAGTGTTCAACCTTAGCACTGAGTGTAGCCCTTCTATTTCTTATCAGCTGATGACATCCATTAGAGACCGCTCATAATCTATGTCAACTTGAATAAATTCCATGTCAAATTCTTTGGTGTCGCTTGCAGCCCCATTTCTTTGTTCAGTGCGAGGTTCTAGTCAGCTTTAAAGGCGAAGATCAGCCTCTGGCCTGACATTTCTCTACAGATGACAGAAAAAATTTCAGTGAGCTGAAACTTAGGTTAGAAAAGATCAAAATAAAGTATTTATTAGAAGAAATTTTTATTTATTTTGGTCAAGAAGTAATTTATTTGTGTATGCATTTTATTTAATTTAGTAAGATATTAAGTTTAAAAAGAGAAAATTGAAGTGTGTAATTTTTAAAAAAATTTCATTATGTTGAGGTTAGTTTTATTACAAAAATTTTGGACCCGGCCACAGAAATTTGGCCACATAGATAACCTCAAAACAATCCAAATTTCAAAATTTTAAATTAAGCGACGACAAGCAATGTTAGGTTGCGCGGTATGTCATCAAGTATCGTCCGTTGATTGGTAGCATGGTTCTTTCACCCGGAAAATGTATTAATTGGTATGCTCCTCCTACATAGACCTTCTTAACGACAAATGGTTTCTCCCAAGTTGGCTCGAATTTTCCACCTATCTTGCGACATGTAAGAATAAGCCTTTTGAGTACGAGTACTAAGTCATCAACTTTGAATGTCCTTGGGCAGACCAATTTGTCATGATCTTGTACCATCATTGTCGGATAAAGTTCCAAGTGTTGTTGTGCTTCAAGTCATTTTCCTTCAAGATTCTTCTGTTCTTCAAGTCTGACTTTTGCACTTTCTTCTATTGTGAGTTGGTTGGCAATAGTGACTCTGAGAGACGGCATTTGAATTTCTAACGGTTGCACAGCCTCAGACCCATACACAAGCATTTAAGGCGTACACTGAGTGGGAGTCCTGAATGTCGTTTGATAGGCTCACAAGGCTTCTAACATTTTTTTGTGCCAATCTCTTTTGTTTTCGTCCAATTTTTTCTTTAAAACCTGTACCAATGTCTTGTTGAAGGCTTCAGTCAGGCCATTTCCTCTAGGATAGTAAATTATAGAGTATCTCCAATCTATCCCGTGTCTTTTGACGAAATTAATATTTTTTGTGCTTTGAAAAGCTATCCCATTGTTGTAAATTATTCTTCACGGTAATCTGAAATGGTAGACAATTTGGCTTTTGAAGAATTGAAGGACGTATTGTGTTGTAACCTCTCGTAACGGTATTGCCTATGCCTATTTGGAGAAATAATTTGTATTGGCAAGTATAAATCTATGTGCTTTGGAATATAGAGGGTCTATCAAACATTATATGTCTGTGCCCCAACACTTGAATGACCACTAGGCGACAGTTGAGTGTAGCACATTCGAAGGCTGGTGCAAGACCACCCCATGCACCTAGCACTGGTGACATCTTCTGGCTATATCCATGCACTTGGACATCATTGCCGGCCAATAATATCTGAGTCTTTTGATTTTCAGTTTCATAACTCCATAAAATCTGACATGTACTTCTCTAACAATATTCTATGCTTCGTCTTTGCTTAAACATTATAGCCACATTTGGTCGCATGATCTCCCGTAGAGGACATCAACTACTAAAGCGTATGACATAGCCCTTTTTGTAATGTGATGTGTCTCAGACTTGTCCTCTGGTAGCTTTCCAGTAAGAAAATATTCTATTAATTGCTTGCACTAATCTTCATTGATATTAGCAACCGCATTTATTGTTTCTTCTTTTCCAAGCATGTGTAGAGTTTTGAGGTCAATTTGAGAAAAAACTTGTCTTCCTTGTGCCATGATTTCAATAGAATCCTCTGGGGGACACGCCAGCTCCTTAGCGAGTTTTGCTAGAGCATCCGCATGAGCATTATCTCCCCTAGGAATCTGGTAGAAAGTCACATTGGGGATCTGCTCCAGCAGCTTCAACGTGTACTGATGGTATTCTGTTAGCTGTGATTTCAAAATTTTGTATTATCCTGTAACTTGTTGGATGACGAGCTGCGAGTCGCCATAGATGGAAGTTTTTGCTATATCCATTGAGATTGCCAATTTCAATCCGGTGATTAAAGCTTCATATTCTGCTTCATTATTGGTGCACGGCTCTGTCAGGTGGTATGAAAACCTCAACATACCTTTATCTGGTGTGATAAAGATCAAACTGATACCTGCTTTGCTTGGTATGACTATGCCTAATACTTTATCTTTTGTGGCTGATGAAGCGCCGTCGAATTACATTTCCCAACATTGCACACTGGAGAATTTCATTTATAGTATTTGCTCATCTGATAACTCGTCGTTGAGAGGGGACCCAACTGGCAGTGGGTGTGCTACAAGATAGTATGCTAAAATCTGTCCCTTAATAGCACAAAAGGGAACAAAAGTTATATCAAATTGCAATAAGAACGTCGAACCTTTTGCTAGACGTTCGAATAGTGTTGGTCAGGTCATCAAATATAGTAATGGGTTATCTTTCGAGATTACGGTGATCTTATGGGAAAACATGTAATGTCTATGTTTTTGGGCAGCAAAAATCAAGGCTAGACAATGCTTCTCGATATATGGAAGCCTTATCTCTATAGATATTAGACGGCGACTCAAATAGTAGAGTGCATTTTCCTTACCCTCATTATTGACTTGGGCTAAGAGGGCTCCAAGAGAGTCGTCTAAGACCAGAGTATAAAATATCAACGGTTTTCATGGGATAGGGGCTGCCAAAACAAGAGGTGTTATTAAATATTTCTTAACGACCTCAATGGTTCGCTGGCTTTTCTCTTCCCAAACAAATTTGGTGTTCTTTTTAATTAATGCCGAGAAGGGCTGACACCTACTTGAGAAATTAGAAATAAAGCGTCCCAGATATGTCAACTTTCCTTGAAAGGAATGTAGTTGTCTCAAGGTTTTAGGAGGAGGCATTTCCAAGATAGCTTTAGTCTTATCCTGGTCAATCTTCATTGTCCGATGATGGACAATGAATCCTAGAAATTTCCCATAGGTAACGCCAATGTGTACTTTAAGTGATTTTATTTTAAGGTCATATCATCTTAATCGTTCAAACAGTATCTTAGGGTTTAGGGTTTTGATGACCAAATTGTAAAAATGGTCTAATTTTCATTTACTTTTGATGACCAAATCATCCACGTAGCATTCCAATTAATTGTGAATGAGGTCATCAAAAATCTTTTTCATTGCAGGTTGGTAAGTTGCTCCAGCATTCTTTAGGCCGAATGACATCACTGTGTAATAGAAAATTTCAATCAGTGTTCTGAAGGTTGTAAGTGTTGCATTCTTGGGAGCCATCTTGATTTGGTTGTATCCCGATGATCCGTCCATGAAGGAGAAAATTTTGTGTGTTGAAGCAATATCCACCATCATTTCTGGTATCGATAATGGGAATTCGTGTTTTTGACATGCTTTTTTCAAATCTCTGAAGTCTACACAAACATGGATTTGTTCATTTTTCTTCTTAACAGGTACAATGTTAGCCAACCACGTAGGGTATTGCTCTTCTTTTACAAAGTTAGCGTCTATTAATTTCTTCACTTTGACAATGACTTGTTGCTCTATTTCGAGGCACATTCTTCTGGGAGCTTATTTAATTGGGGTTATATTCTTGTCCACCCCGAGTTTATGAACTGCTACCTCTGCTGACAGTCTTGGCATTTCATCATAGCTCCATGTGAAGCAATCTTTGAATTTCATTAGCAATTTGATAAGTTGTAAAGATTCTTCATTTTTGAGTAAAGAATTAATAAATGTGGGTCGTGGTTGTTCTTTAGTCCCGAGGTTAATTTACCTCAATTCATCAACAGTTGATTTGATTTNAAAACTTGAACTCTGCTACAACGAGGAGCTTGGAGCTTACATGGTGGGCAGCCCGTTCATCTTCAACAGCAAGAGGATCTACATTAATACATCCCT